>JARVGS010000789.1:20557223-20569574 GCA_031762315.1 Hypsolebias antenori | reverse complement strand
AAAATGGGTCTAAAAACATGGGGAAAAATCCATAAATAAGTCGCACCGCTGTATAAGTCGCAGGACATGAAAATTAGGAAAAAAACTGCGACTTATACACCGGAAAATACGGTAGTTACTCTGTTTTCAGATCCACTGATCCACCTTTGACACACACTCTCCTCTGGTGTTTGTTAAAGAAATATAGCTGAGTGAGTGAATTTTTGGCATCTATTTATTTTTCATTATAATCTACCTTTTATACAGTGTGGTGCATATATTGACTGTGCCAGTACTAACTGACTTGATGGGAAACGTTTCAAATAAAGTAGAAGGAAGCAGCTGTAATAGGGAGCAATAATAATAAGTGTATAATCAACAGAAATATAGGATTTTTTTGAACCGCCCTTTCATTTTCACGTCACCACACCTGCAGCAGCTCTAACATTCAGCACGAACTGCACCGTTCTCTAAAGCCCTCGAATGAAAACGACAAATTACAAGTTTGGTGTATTTTTTTATCCGAACAGTTATTCAAAGTGCGCTCTTCTAATGCAATGCCAGCATATAACGCTTCCTCCGTCGTCTTCATGTTTTTAAAAATAAGGGCTCATTGGGTTTGATTTCTCCTTTTTTATGTGTGGGGCGTCATTATCCGTGAAAAGGCGGTAATACGACCCTTGTCTGTAGAAAGCGGGCTGCAGGATGAATCAGCCCTCCTCTTGCTTTCCTTTTTTAATTTTTTTTTGGAGTGGCTGGAAAAGAATCAACGCTGATGAGCTGTTCCAGGCGGCTCTGGAGTCAGAGGGGGCGTCACTCCAGCATCGTTTCCGTTTCACTGCACATGCCTCTTTTTTTATTTTACAGCGTGGATACTATCGTATAGAAGCAATGAGGGGAGCGTAGTGTGTGGTGTCCTGCTGATTTCAGCACCATTTGTGGTGACATATGCATTCCCACTGTGCGCAGATCTGGAGCGGAGTCCTGGCTGCCGTTTCTTCTCTACTGTGAATCAGCTGAAAAGACCAGTCTGTGTGCAATATGTTGTATAACCAAACGGATTCCAGGATGGATGTCACACTTAGCTGGTGCTGAGGCGTGACACCAGATAACACGAGCGCATCATGGGTGTTTTGTTGGGTGGAGCATGTGAGGCGACATCTGTGGGCACTGCGTTTCAGGAAGTGGAGGTGGTTCTCACAACTAACTACAGTCCACAATGAGCCATAAAGAAGGAGCCAAACATTTTGGAACCAGACTTATTATTTTAAACTTTTTTTTTTAAATGCTGAAATTGTTTGGCATCACTAATATTTCATACTTGGTTATAGTTATTTTATGCTTTTAAACACTAGTTGCAAATCATGGTTTTAGCACTCTGCTCGCACTGTAATTTTCTCTTCTTCTTGCACTCACTGGTTTTGTAAATGATAATTACCACAACATGACTTTATTTTGAACCAACACGACCAGACTGAGTTTAAATTAAATTAAATACAGTAGTCCCTCGTTTATTGTGGGGGTTACATTCCACATCCACCCGCAGTAAGTGAAATTCCGTGAATTAGCAAAGTTTAGGCCTGTCACGATAAACAATAAATCAATTAATCGCATGATTGATTAAAATGATCAACTTCATTTTCATTTATTGGCTTTATCGCTTCTTCGCGTCTCTTTCAACTGAAGACGTTGGATGACAAAAGGCTAAACTCTGGTGCTCTTCACTGACCCTTCCCTTTCTCTTTTCTCTTTAAAATCAGTTTTGTCTGTCTAAAATCGCATTTTTGGATTGTTAAAAGCAGCTAAGCTGAGAAACTAAGCTACGAGCTAAGCTAACAGGCTGACCTCGGGGAAAAAACTCAGTCTTGTCGAAGATTCAAAATTCATGGTTGAAGCCTGTGCCTTCATGTAAAAAGTTGTTTTTCTCTGCAAAAAGAAGCTGAGAACGTGTTTATTGATTTTTTTATTAAAAGTTTTGCGTTAAAAATGCTATGCTAAAGAGCTTAAACCACATCAAGTGTCCGCCATTTTGAGAACCAAAAAAGGAAGGAGAGACAACCCATGCCACATCAAGGGGCCTCCCTCCCATTTTTCTTAAAGAGACACGCTGCTCGCTCCCTCAATATCGATCCTATGGTTCAAACCATCCTATACTGCCATCCAGTGGTCAAAAATGGCACTAAACTCAAAACAAATTAACCAACATTTTTTCATAAAGTTGACAATTTTACTATTTATTCTCAAATTTCAAACAGTATTATCATTTATCACAATAATTTCTTAGACAATTAATCACCCAGCAAAACTTGTTATTGTGACCGGCCTAACAACGTTATATTTATTTTAGTATTTATGTAGTGTTTAAGGCTTTAGAAACCCTTCCCACGCTCTTACAATGTTCTTGACTCTTAAACGAATGTCTTTTTAACAACATGCGTACAGTACTGTATATGTCGCTACTAAATTTTACTTACCAGGCTCTGTAGAAAACAGCAACAGTCTCTGTTCTGGTCCAGTGCTATTCTGGTCTGACTTGGTTCCATTTCTGCAGACATACCCTGCAGTGATGAAGCTCACAATCAGTGTTCTAAACTCTTAAACCTACAAATTTTAACAACATACTTATATGTAGCTATTAAATTTTACTTACAAGGGCATTGCTGCTTAGAGGACCTTGTTGGCTAGCAAGGAGCTCTTGGGTTCACCGCTGAGTCTGGAGGTTCACTTCTGGTCTGGTTCAGAGCAGCTCTTGAGTGCCAAAGCACATGGGGGGCACAGACCTTTGGTTGACTGGCGTGGGACCGTAGGTGGTCAATTGAGTACAAGTCTGGATGAAAAACGTCCTGATGGGCTATGAAAACGGCTCCGGACGTTTTGGCGTGCGTCTGCACTTAGAAGTCCTCGTGGGTTGGCTACCAGCTCTCAAGATTCACTGATGAGTCTGGAGGTCAGGTTCTGCTCCAGTTCAAGTCTGGTTCAGTGGGTTCAGTGTGGCTTCTGTGCATCTGCTGGGTGCCGATCAGAACAAAACGTTCCCTCTAGTAGTTCAGCAAAAGGAAACAGGGCTTCTGGGTGGGGCCCTGTTGCCGTCTGGGAAGTGTGGTCATTATGAGCGGAAATGCAATGTAGGCTTACTGAGAGAAAACTCCAAAATAGCAGCACCTGTCCGAAGTTGTTTCTTTCTTTTTTTTTTTTTTTTTTTACCTTTTACTGTACAGTACCATATCCAGTACTGTCCCAATCATCTGAGTAATATTAAAGTTGACAGTCATATGTCCTATACAATTTTATTCATTTATGTATTTTTGGTTGTATAATATTAAGGATTGTACGTCCACAAACCACGATAGAGCGAGTGAGCAAAAGTCGAAGTGCAAAGTAGCGAGGTACTACTGTATTCAACATATATGAATACTGTACATATTAAATGTATGGCATTGATTGACAGAATGCATATCACCTGCAATAGTTTTGTACCAAATTGAGAAAGCTCCTCGGATGAAGAGCGAAACGTCTTCTGTAACAAAGTCCAGTTGGTTCTGTATTGAACGTTTTTTTGATTTCAACAAAGATTACCTTAACCATTTTGGTCAAGCCTTAAAAACAACATTAAGCACATTCTCATGTACGACGAGAGACTGCACAATGAGCAGACCTTGGCTTATATGTTAGGAATGATTTCAACTATTACCTCATCTGAGTTTATAATCTGTAAAATTGACTGAGTTATAGAGATTTTTGTGTGTTAAGGTCAGAGCAGCCATCTTGGGCTGAGTTCACTTCAAAAGTTTACATGTTATAGATGTCAACCCAAAGACCACTTTCTGAAAGTTTCATTTAAGTTTGTTCAGGAATTTATCAGATTTTTTCTTTCTTAACTCTACAAATATACCCAAAGCACAAAAACAGGCAAACACATTACTTCTCCATCTTTCTTTTCCACAGTGGATGATTACGATAAGAATGAGAGAAACTTTTTTTCCATCTTATATTAGAAATATTGTAGGTCTGCTGATTTAAACTGCAGCGTATTGCTGTTTCTAACCCAGAGACAGATGTGCAGCAGCTGTGAAAGAGCAGCTAAAGGCATTGCTACCTGTGGCGCTGGGACTAAAAGCAGCAACTCTCAGCAGAGCAGCTGATGAGGGTCATAAACCTCTGGCAGGGGGGTCAGGACAGTTGGACAAAACGGTGTAGGGGTGCAGATTAAAGTAGGAGTTCAAAGGTAAAAATGAATGTGGAAATGAGTCCATTGATGGGATGATACGATTTAAACTGATGAAAAAAATCTTAACAAAAAAAGTTGTTACAAAAATGTTGGAAAAATTTACCTAAATTAAAAAAACTGAAACTAACTAAAAAGAACCTAACTCGTTAAATCCCCAAATCCTCTTAGCAGAAGCAGATACTACCTTATTGTGAATCAAAAGAAAGAAGACAATAATGAATAAAACTTCTAAGCTAAATACAGAAATATATGTAATATATCTTTAATGCAAAATAAAATGCAGGCTTTTGTAAAGTCTACTTTTAAGCCACTTCAATTTCACATACAAACAAATGTCGTTTGAAAGTGGAAGCTGCTAGAAACTTAAAATTTGTGCAGAACTAAATGATTTTTAGCGCCCTCTACCAAAGGGGAAAAGGCACTACAGTATGTTTTTTCTTTGTAAAATTAGCAAACCATTTTATGAACCACTGCACAGATTCAAGTGAAATTCTCAGTTTAACAATGGATATCCATCTGAAACGGCATGAATTCAGTTCAAGCTAGTTTATTAACTTTAGCCTATAGATTAAAAAAAAAATAAAATAACTTGACCTCAGTGAATTTTACAGATATTGAGCTAAAATCTGGGGTGGTAGTAGCTGAGTTATTCACAACACATACTCTGAACATTATTAGATCAGGTGAGATGACAATGAGATGGTGCATAATTCTGTTTTGGAGGTTTGACCAAAATGGTTATAACAGTCAGTTCCCAACATAAAATGAATCTAATTTTTTTAACTATACTGTATATATACTGTATTTTGATACATAAAATATTTCTATTGAAGGAAGGTATAATGAGTAAAATAATTTAAAATTACAATTTGTAAAGTATTCTGCTTTTTCCCTCTTTTATTCATGCAGTCTTTTTTAATTTCCTCCATTTTTCTGCTCTGTAATGATTTATGTATTTTCAGCCAGCTGGGGCTGTGGCTCGCTGCCAGAAGCCAGACTGGCCACCTTTCCTCAGTGACACAGACTCCGATGTGTTGTCATCCAACCGCGAGGCCTCAGGGGCCATTTTATTTGTGCCATAACTCATTTCAGGGAGCGTATGTCACCGAGGGGTCTGCGCTGTGGGAGCGGGCCCGATCGCGTGCATTACCATGTTTATTAACTCCACAGCTGAGTTTAACTTGAGCAGGGACTGGGTAGCCGAGCGGCGTGGTGAATTTGGGCCTGCAAACCAAATGCTGCTGCAAACTCTAGTAGCTGTCCCCTTTTTTTTTAAACATCATCTAATAAAAATCTAAAATTTAAAAGTCTAAATGCTCAAATTTCACAGGGTCTTCTTGGAGCTTTCACTGCTGCTCAGCAACAAGGGTCTCATGTGAGAAATTACTCCTTTCAATCCATGAAAGCACTTTGGCATGTCGGAGCCCATTGGGTCCTTGTTGTTTTGGTGCGTGCAGACAATTTCATTCCATTTAGCATATTTACATAATGAATAACTCAGCTATTGCCACATCAGTATCTTGTGCTGGATGTATAATTTATTGCATCTTCTGCAGGGCTTATGTTCTGCCTGCACCTGACGGTCCAACGCTGTGTACAAATTAGCCTCTTTTCATGTTGCACAAGCAGCTGGGGAATTGGTCCTTTCATGAGAAGGTTTGAGCTCTGGAAATATGAAGAAGAATGTCCAGTCTAAACCTGATAAAATCTTTAGGTGGAGCACTGTGGAGCTGGTTTTGTTAAAATGAGCATCACTTCATTGATATCAGTTTGATTCATGTATTAAAACAATTTGCTCAGCAATATTTTCTTGGAACTCTCCCATGGATACCATTTTTGCCTTCTGTCTTTTTCTTATTGTTGAACCATGAACTCTGAACATAACTGAGGCAAGTGAGTAAGGTCTGTAGCACTTTAGATGTAGTTCTGGATTCTTCTAGAGCAGCTGTGATTGCATGGTTAGAGCAGTCGTCCTCCAATGCAAGAGTTGGGGGTTCGATTCCACCAGCAGTCACATGCTGACGTGCCCCTGGGCAAGACACTGAACCTGTCACAATACCAAATTTTGCTGGGTGATTGTCTCAGAAATTATTGCGATAAACAATACTATTGTTTGAAATTCAACAATAATTACTAATTATTGTCAAATTTAAGAAGAAATGTTGGTTAATTTTATTTTGAGTGCATTACCTTTTTTGACCACCGGATGGCAGTATAGGATGGTTTGAACCGAAGGATGGATAGTGAGGGAGTGAGCAGTGTGTCTTTTTAAGAAAAATGGGAGGGAGGCCCCTTGACGTGACACGGGCTGTCTCTCTTCGGTTCTCAAAATGGTGGTCGTTTAGTGTGGTTAGAGCTCTTTAGCATAGCATTTTTCACACAAAGCTTTTAAGAAAAAAAATCAATAAACAAGTTTATACAAAAGCACGGGTTTCAACCGTGAATTTTGGACCTTCAACAAGGAGTTGTTTTTTTCCCCCCGAGGTTGGCCTGTTAGCTTAGCTCGTAGCTTAGCTTCTCAGCTTAGCTGTTTTTAACAATCCACAAACCCGATTTTGGATGGTTAAAACAGATTTTAAAAAGAAAGGGAGGGGTCAGTGAAGAGCACCGGAGTTGAGCTTTCTGTCATCCAGTGTCTTTAATAGAAAGAGAGAGACACGAAGAAACAATAAAGCCGACTACTGAAAAAGAGGTAGATAATTTTTATTTATCATATGATTAATTGATTTGTTTATTGCGACAGGCCTAACTGAACCCCTCATTCCCTCCAATGTGTGTCACATTGGTGTATGAATGTAATAAAGCACAGATTATTCTTTGTATAGCTCTAGTAGAGTGCTGTATGAATGACTAAATGAGGGCACATATTGTAGTGTAAAGCACTTTGAGCATCTTGATAAGATAGAAAGGCAGTATTTAAGTACAGTCCATTTACCATTGTTGGGACCTCCTGAATGCATCATCAACGCACTGTTAGTTTGGATGGAAGTCTACTTACTCCTGGGAAGGTTCATCACTGTTCCATGTTTAGGTCCAGTTGGTTTGTAAAGTTTTTTTTTCCTTTAAAATATTAAATGAGCCCACTTGATTCATGTTATATTCTTTTAATATTAAAACATGTTCGCTGAACTGAAACATTTTAGTGTGACCAAAAAAAAAAAAAAAAAAAAGGCAAGAACAGAATAAAATCTGTAAGCGGGCAGATACTTTTTCACAGCTTTGGATTTAATTTTTAATAATGGTGGGTTTGTATCCACAGTGAAACTAGGGTGCCCAGCACGGTTTTCATGAAGGTCATTATCCACATTATTTTTGAGATTTTAATGGTCATATTCTAAGGAGTTTGTAATTATGTGTTCATAATATGGAGTTTTTAAATCAGTGTGACACCTGAATTGAATTTTTTTAAACGGGTCTTTTATGATTACATATTGAATGATTTAAAATATCAGGTTTCAAATATGATTGCAAGTTTGTTTAAATCTGTCTATTTTTACACATGTTGTATATAACAGGGCTGTAAGTGCCAAACTGATTGAGTGCTTAGGGAAAAGTATTTTCTGAAGGTTGTATCCTTTTTTTCCCTCCTTGTATATTGAACAGATTTGTATCCGTGAGGCTGAGAAGCCTCAGGACATTTTTGTATGTTCCCAAGAACACAATAAGTCTGCTCTAATAACTAAAAGGTCCCTCGGGAAGTCTGTTTAACCTTCAAACCCACACACTAATTACTCTGTGTGTTCTGTGAGTCTACAGAGACGAGTGGAAGCTAATGAGGGACCACCTATGCTCTCAGGGCAAACTGGGCGCTGAACGCTGTGATGGAGATATGCGAGTGGGCTGAAGGCAGCAGCTCATCTACTCCTTCCTGGTCACGTCTCTGGAAAACATAATTATGCTGCTGTGTCAGCACATGGCATAAAAATGCGATATAAAATGCACCTTCCATTTTTATTTACAGTATTTCTTTATCTCCATCAAGTAGAAAGGCATTATTAGATGAATGAATAAAGTTGACAATTTACAATTGAGTATAATCCAGTACATTTATCTTTGCAGTAACAGACTTTTAGCTGATTTTTGATGAAGAAATAGTTTTTTGTTTGTTTGTTTGTGGGGAATCTGAAGTCATAGTCCTCAATCGCAAAAGGGTGGATTGCCCTTTTCCGGTTGGGGGTGAGGCACTGCCTCAAGTGGATAAGTTCAAGTATCATAGGAATTTGATCACAAGCAAGGGAAGAATGGAGCATGAGAAGGGTAAACAGACAGTGCAGCTTCCCCATTTTTTCATACTCTGTGCTGGTCCATTATAGTGAATGGGGGTTAAACTGCAAGGAGAAGCTCTCTGTTTACCTGTCAGTCTACGTTCCTACCCTCACCTATGGCCATGAACTCTGGGTAGGGACTGAAAGAACAAAATTACAGATTCAACGGTGGAAATGATTTGTTTGTAGGGTAGCTGGACTCTCTCTTAGAGATGGGGTGAGAAGTTCAGTTCTCCAGGAGAAGACTCTGAGTAGAGCCTCTGCTCATCCACATTGAGAGGAACCAGTTGAGGTGGTTCAGGCAACTAGTATGGATGCCCCCTGGACACCGCCCTAGGGAGGTTTTCTAGGCATTTACCTGGGGAAGACCCAGGACATGCTGGAAAAACTGTCTCAGCTGGCCTGGGAGTGCTTTGAAAGCGGTGGAAAGAGGGGTCTAGGGCCTTACTGCTCAAGCTGTTGCTTCCGAGACCTGAGGCCTGGGGTAGCTGTGACTGAGTGGGTTAGAGCAGCTGATCTCCAATGGGAGAGCTGGGGGTTCCATTCCACCAGCAGTCACATGGTGAAGTGTCCCTGGGTAAGATACTGAACCTTGCCTCTGATATGTGTCTCATTGGTGTATGAGTGTGATCTAAAACACTGATTAGCCTCTATAGAATGACTCAATTGATTAGCTTGTAGATAAGTAGTAGAGTGCTATGAATGTGTGTGTGGAGGTAAACGAGGGCACAGATTGTGTTGTAAAGGACTATGAGTATCTTGATTGGATAGAAAGGTGCTATATAAGTACAGTCTATTTACAATTTACCATTTCCTGAAAAAAGGGGCATAACATGGATGGATGGATGGATGGATGGATAGATGGGTGGGTGGATGGATGGATGGGACATTTAGTTATGTAAAACAATTAAGGCATTAAATATTCTAATGGTAATCATTAGTATTTAACCTCAACCTTAGATTTTTTTTTTCTCAATAGTCTCAATTTTTCCTTTTATACTGAAGAAAGTATAAATATGGTCATATGATGATATGGAAGTCATAGACAGACTTTAAAGCCAAGCATTCTTTCAAAGAGCGCATATTGCCTTTAGTGCTGGAGATATTTATATCAAACCTTGAAAATAATTTTACGTGCAATTTCATGCAATATTGCTTTATATCATTTGAGATGTTAGTGCTTAGAGTATATGTTATATGTGCATTCTTGTCAGCTACTACCACACCAGATTTTACCATGAGATTCCAAGAAAATACCACAAATTTCAATGAGTTATATCTACTTTTGTGTACTCTGTTTCTCCAGCTGTGGTCACCATCTTGAATTGGGTTTACTCACAAAGGTAATCGGTGAACATCTAATGATTACTTTCTAAGAGTTTTATCAAAATCCATCCAGTGGTTTATGACCCAAGTTGTTAATAGGCAGTGTTGACTGTAATATACTCTTGGTTGCATACAATAACAATCTGGATAGATTATATTTCATATAATTATTGTATTGCATAACTTGGACAATGTGGCACATTTCATTTCCTTTTTTAAAGAGAATCATCATAATCTTTTTTTTTTTTCTAGTTATCTTCAAGGCAAATGCAGGACATAATGTTAGAAAATGAACAGATTAGCTTCACAGATGAACATGTTAACATAACAGACCTCTGGCTCTAATAAGAAGTTTTCTCTGGGTTATTGTGACCAAGCCACTAATAATCATGATACCTCAGTTATATTTGCAGTTTTCAATTTGCAATCCTTCTTTCATTTACTTTTTCCTTAAAACTTTTTTTATTTTTTACCAGTCACTGCTCTGTTACAGTAAGTTGTGATGTAGCACATCTTTGTGTTGAAGATAATGCCTGCATTAATGGTAAAACAAATGAGAAAGTACCTGAATCTTTTAACAAGTTTGTAGGACAATACTGATTGTGCTATTGTTAAATGGTCAAAATAAATATGCAATAAATTTTGAAAACAAATCAACTTAACAAAAAGAACAGCTGATGATCTACATATTGTGTGATGAGAACTTTAAACGTCAGATAATAAAACTGTGAATCTCATGTTTTGTCCCCCTTCTCCTATTTGTCATTATCTGTCCTGCAGCTTTCAGAGTTATTTGTTATATTTGAGGAGAAGCCTCAGGGTGCAGCATCTTTAGCACAGGTCCACAAAGCAGTGTTGCATGATGGGAAGACGGTAGCTGTCAAGGTCCAGCATCCCAAAGTCCAGAGACAAAGCTCCAAAGACATAATGGTGATGGAGGTGAGTCTGTTCCTGCTCAGAAATTCTTGTTTCAGTGGGTCAGTCATTTCAGCTCAGAACTGTAGAACCATGAGACAATCATCATCTGTACATCTTTTAGTATTCAACGCATGAGCCTCCACTTTATTTATATTCAGTCTCACTATGTCTGAGACAGTTCCTGTCTGTTCATGCATTGAATTTAAAACAAACTACCTTTATAGAGAAAAAAGTTGCTGAAACATTTTCTATAAGCATGTTTACCTCGCTTCTGACTTAGTATGGTATATTGTTAAAACAAGTTTTCTATCTTTAAATAGCTTCTCCTTCCTTCAGTGGAAAAATAAGTTATCTGTATTGAACAAAAATATAAATGCAACACTTTTTGCTCCTGTTTTTCATGAGCTGAACTCAAAGATCTAAGGCTTTTTATATGTACACAATAGGTCTTTTTCACTCAAATATTCACAAATTTGTATAAAATGTGTTAATAAGCACTTCTCTTTTGCCAAAATAATCCATCCACCTCACAGGTGTGGCATATCAAGATGCTGATTTGACTGAATGATTATTGCACAGGTGTGCCTTAGGCTGCCCACAATAAAAGGCTACTCTAAAATGTGCAGCACAATGTCACAGGGGTCACAAGTTTTGAGGGAGTGTACAATTGGCATGCTGAATTCAAGACTCAGGAGTGTCCACCAGAGCTGTTGCCTGTGAATTGAATGCTCATTTCTCTACCAAAGACTGTCTCCAAAGACGTTTCAGAGAATTTGGTAGTACATCCAACCAGCCTCACATACCACGTGTAACCACACCAGCCCAGGACCTCCACATCGAGCATCTTCACCTCCAAGATCGTCTGAGAACAGCTACTCACACAGTTGCTGCATCAATTGGTTTGCATAGCCAAATAATTTCTGCACAAACTGTCAGAAACCGTCTCATGAAAGCTCATCTGCGTGCTCATTGTCCTCATCAAGGTCTTCACCTGACTGCAGGTTCATCATTGTATCCGACTTGAGTGGACAAATGCTCACATTTGATGTCTTACGGCACAATGGAGAGGTGTTTCCTTCGTGGATGAATCCTAGTTTTCACTGTACCGGACAGAGTGTCAGACTGCATGCATGGTGTCATGTGTGAGCGGTTTGCTGATGTCATTGTTGGAAATCAAGTGGCCCATGGTGGTGGTGGGGTAATGGAATGGGTAGGCATATGTTATGGATAAGTACTTACTCCCTATGCCATAAGTTGGAACCAGATCAAGAGTGTGATGATGAGAATGAGTAAATGTGTAAATGAGTAAATGTGTGGACATGTGGATAAAACCAATTTACTATTAAATTATTTAAAGGCTATGCTTGAATATGAATATTGAAACCCCCCATTATTATGACTTTATCAGTATTCAGTAATAAGTCAGACAAAGAAAATCTGAGAATTCAGACAAAAACAGACTATGGGGCTTGTGGATGGTATATAACAAGGAAAAGTGGCTTTTCTGGTTTCCATTTTTGATGAGAAAGACTGTTGGGCAACAACAAAAAAATAACTAATACAGGCTGTCCTCGAGTTACGAACGGGTTCCGGACCTAAGGACCGTTCGTAGGTCGATTTTGCCGTAACTCGGAA
>JARVGS010000789.1:20506075-20527852 GCA_031762315.1 Hypsolebias antenori | reverse complement strand
AGCCTCCATGCCACACGTTGATGCTGGAGCACAGGATGCTCTCCACTGCACACCTGTAGAAGGAGGTGAGGACTGAGTTCACATAAAAGAGAATTAGCCCTTGACTGATTGATTATTGTTTTTTAGATTGTTCATGATTGTTTTAGTAATTTACTGTTTCAAACTAGTTATTCTCCTAATTTTTTTTATCCTTTATCATTTTTATTGTTCAGTTTTGTTTATTGTTGATGATTCTTAGTTTAGTCAATTATTTTATACTAAAATATAAAAGGCAAATCATTCTGTATATGGCGATATTATGGTAAGTCTTCCCTGTAACTACAAATTCAGCTTCAGCTGTTGAGTCTGAGGTGAATTTAGTGTAACTTTTTATTGGTCAGTAACCAGACTTATGCTCCCAATTTTAACGAGTGCGAATAATGCGTGGAGAAAATCATCATCCTTATTTTCCTCACTCACTCGTGCTACATACGTAATGAAGGAGGGAGATAATGTAACTTTCTGTATTTGTTTCTCATTTACAGTATGTAGTTTGGCTTTATGGATGGTTTCTCCCAGGACCTGAAGACCACCGGTCAGAACCCGTCCCCCGTCCTGGCTCAGATGGATAAATGTGATTGTGTCTGGGCGTGCGTTGGAGAAAACTGCTGCAGGTCTTTTCATCGGCGTGGGCGGCAGCAGTGTCATTGTACCTCTGTTCCAGTGTGTTCAGGGTAATAAATGAGGTGCCACAGTCGATTGGCCCACGCTGTTCACAACAGCGTGCAGACCAGCAGCCGCCAAGGTAAGTACACAGTAAGTGTTTCTTCTCCTCTGTCCATCCCTCCTTCACATCAGATTCTCCCGTCTTTTTCCTCCTGACAGAAAGTTCACTCACTGAGCTTCGTGTCTCCGTGTTCAGACTGAGGCTGGCATTTCCTTCTGATTAGAAATCCAATATAGCTTTTACTGTGCTCCGCCCCCAGCATGATGAATGTGAGCCAGTGTGTTTGATTTCAGATTTGTAGCAGAATTAATCAAAATAACTTTGTCTATCGACATTTCAGCTCATCTCCACCATGTAGAAAACTGCTCATGCCGTTTGTCAGACAGGCAGCAGGACCAGAAGCACTCGTGTCTGCATGTTTGACATTTTGTCTCATCGTAAAATACAGTAGTCCCTCGTTTATTGCTGGGTTTAGGACCACACCCCCTTCACCCCCATTACAAGTGAAAAACCGCAAAGTAGGGATGGATAGTTGTGCAAGTTCAAGTACCGTAAACTTTATTGTCATTCCCATCTCATGGTACATGAGATGGAATGAAATTATGTACACAAAGTTTATTTTAGTATTTATATACAGTATATAGTAAGGGGGGTGGTGGCGCAGAGCTTAAGAAGTTGAGCTTAAGATCGGAAGATCGCCGGATCAAGCCCCGGTACAGACAACATCAAGAATGTGGGTGGGATTAGTGAAGCAGTCACACCTGTCTCCACCCTCATCTGCCTCACTCTGGGCCCTTGAGTCTGCTCACACCAACTCATGTTCGTGTTGCTATTAGACGTAACATTTTTATGCCATTAGTGCTTAGTGTATTTTTAGCTGATGTTTTTCTTAGTTAATATCTTAGATCTTATTACTGTTTCCCTTTTACATTTTATTGTTGGATGTTACTCGGACCCTGTGTACATAATCTCGTTCCAACACATGTAGCACATGTGGTGCGAATGACAGTAAAGAATCTCTGACTCTTTACATAAAAGATGAACACAAACACTACTTTGATAAATGAAATAAAACAATAAACAGACTTAATCATCTAAACAAAGCAACTTACGGTGTAAAAACTATCAGCTTTTTTTGTTCTCTTTAATCACGTACATAAAATAAATACTGTAGTATATTCAGGTCTATTAGGTCTCGATTATTTATGACACTTTTTGCCAAGTTGGATTAATATTGTGCAAAAACGATGTGGTACAAATTAAGCAGGTTTTTAGATTAGACAGTGGCTGTTTTTGTTTCTTTTTGAGATAACTAAATGGATATTTTAAGGAAGTGTTTGGTTTACATACAGCACATTTAAACATCTAAATTAATGGCTTTTGCGTCACCTGGCCTCCATTTGTCAGAATGTGCCTTTTCCTTTTTTTTTTTAACCTTTGTTTCTTTGAATAACACGCTCGCTCTTAAATTGAAAACATGTTTTTTGCTGTCTTCTGGCTTTTATGATTCATCTTTAAGCACCGACATCCTTAAAGCTCAGTTTGTGCTGTCAGGACTAAAAGAAAAAAGTAATTTCCGACAGCGTTTATTCTTACCGACACTTATCACCTGTTAATAAACACTTTTGATGGGCTGACTCCATTTTTTCCCCCACCCACTTGTCAGTTTAATGAAAATTACAGCCCAAAAATCGGTAAAGGATTCCTTTACACACCGCTGTGACAGTTTGTCTAAATGCCTCGCTGCGTTTCCTGTTTGCTGTCACATCTGTGGAGGGTGGCTGATCTAATTTCACAGCTGACAGTTGGTGACCACACACTGGCTCGCACAATGAGGCAACGGGAGTGTGTGTTGGGCTGTTTGTGTGTCAGCAAGCATGTGTTTGTTGCCATGTAGGCTGCTCTCAAGTTGCCAGTTTTCATCTGAAACTGTTTGTTGGACACTCAAACAGATTTGAGATCTGATATACTGGAACCAGCGGCTGGGATAACTCACTGCCATCAGACTGAAGTCATGGAGATATAAAAATGCACATGATGCTATTTAACCTTTGTCAAAAATATTTAGCTCAGAAATCAACTCAGATTTTCTGCACAAACTTGAACTCAACTTAGAGTTGGCATCCACATGGGTCAGATAAATACAGTTTGGTCAGTTTAAAGTCGGCTGATTTAAGTTGTGTTCTGTGTTGAGTTTATTCTTATTGTTCTTGTCCTCAGCAGGAAACGCCAAAATAATATTTATCTGGTCAACATTTTAATGATGGGGGATCTACATTGGGTAAATGGTCATATTGTAATGACAAAAAGACAAAAAAATGCAGTAATAAGTTTTAAAATAACTGTAATCCTTAAAACTCAGCAGCTAGAAATGTTCTCATTGTTGTTCCCATTAAAAAATATTTTAAGTTAACAAAAAAAGGGGCTAACTGTAACTATGAGATTAATTTAAAATAGATCAGTTTCTAACAGAAGCTTGGAAAAAAAATCAAAAGACCATCTAAAACTTTAATTCTAAAAACAATGGAATCTTGTTAAAATTAAAACCGAATGCACTGATCTGAAATAAGCCCATAATTTAGTTGCACTGTGACATAGTAAACATGTTAAAATTTGAAATATAGCCTTTTTTCAATACGGTGGGTTTAAAGGCAGCAACACATCTCAAAAAAGTTGGGTCAGGAGCAATGAAGGGTTATAAAAGTAAGTGATATAAAAGAGAAACAACTAGAAGAGAATTGTACGATGAATTCAGTTAACTGTGAACAGGTCAATAAGAGGACTGAGGATAAAAAAAAATGTTTAACAGTAAAGATGAACAGAGGATCAGTCTGCATAAAGCTGTGTTTAAAATAGTGGAATAAATTTGGAATATTGTTTCTCTATGGAAAATCGGGAAGATCTTAGAAAATCAAATTCAAATTTGGGGGGAAAAGGGACTTTTGTATTTCATTAGAAGAGAGTTAGCCAGGCAAAAGTGCACAGGTAAAACCCTGCCTCTCTGATAGTATAGGGGTGCATTAGTGCCTCATGCATGTGCAGTTTACACAAGTGGAAAGGCTCCTTCAGTGCAGAAATGTAAATGCAGATTTTGAGAACATCTGCTCCCATCTAGCAAAGAAGACCCAGGACTGTTGAACAGCTCGAATCCTTCATCAGATAAGAATGGGACAACTTTCCCGCCAAAAACTCCAACAACTGGTCATCTCAGTTCTAAATGTTTACAGACTGCTAAAAGAACAGGAAATGCTTCACTGCGATAAAAGTGAGACCCTGTTCGAACTCTTGAGATGTGATGCTGCCGTAATATTCAAAAATACCCTGTTGTTTAAAAGAAATGGTAAAATTTCTTGGTTTTAACATTTTATATGTTTGCAGTGTTGTGAACTGTGAATAAAATATGATTCATGGTTTGCATTCTGTTTTCATTTACACATATCAACTATTTCAGAGTTGAGGATACAAACAGGGCACTGAGGTCAATGTGGTGGGACAAATCAAGTCAACCAGAAGACGGCAGGAAAAACTGACTGACAAAAAATCCTGAGCTTCACGGTTGAGACAATCAGGAAGTCAGAGCAACTGAAGTGTTTTTTTTTTTTTTTTTCAAAATCAAACTGATTAACAGAACAGGAGACAAGGTAAACAAAATGTATGAGGGCGCAGGACTCCAAATGAACACCCAGGTGAGATGTCGGCTGAGTCAGAGGAAGCGACACCAACACGCAGCAGCAATCAGACAATGAATGATGTCAGACCGCCATTACTCGAGGAGGCAGATGACTAAAATTCAAAGTGAAGCCTTGTCATTGCCTAATTAACTCTGGGCAGAACTATACAGACAGCATTTGAGCTGAAGTCACTCTTTCTGCAGCCACAAAAACAGGACTATCTCAAATATAACTCTATGGTTTCCATATATTTCCATATTAGGACAGTTCACTGTGAACAGATTTGAAACTAATATTTTCTATTATTTCATGTTTGTATTATTACTCTCATTAAGAAAGAAAGTGTTTTTCTCTTATCGTAACGTCCACAGTCCTCAACATAAGACTTATTATTGAGACGGCTGTTATTTTGTCCGTGTGTGATGGCTCTCCTGCACAACCGACGGGTTTCAATCAATGCGGTGAGACGTGGGCCTTTGTTATGCTGACCGATGGAGAGGAACAAAGGAAAACGATCCGCCATCGAATGTGAAACTGTCACCTCATTCTTTGGTTTTCGTTGTCTTAACATCCATATAGGCTTGAAGCGAGAAGGTCAGTCCTAAAATATGTTACACAAATCTTCCATGGGTTTAGTTCCAGTGCTGGATCTTAAAACATCTTTACAATAAATCATAAAAAATATGCACACATACAGAATAAGAAACTGATACAAGAGATTATTTCACGTCCGTTGGATCCACTATGAACAGAATACAGTAGTCCCTCAATTACTGGAGGGGTTACATTACATACACCATCGCAATAGGTGAAAAACCTTTATATATTAAAGGTAAAATTTATTTTAGTATACAGTGTATATATACATATTTATATATGTATATATGTATATATATATATGAACCCTTCCCACACTCTTACAATGTTCTAAGCTCTTAAACCTATGCAATTTTAACAATATACATATATCAGTGTTTCCCTTACATTACGGTACTTGTAGTAATGGGGGGGGGGGGGGGGATATGGGGAGACTCGAGACATGTCTGTGCTGCATCCTGCTTGTACTGACAGTTTGAGTGGGGAGGGTGGTCGTCTCAGCATGAGGGAAACGGTGCGCTACGCTTGTAGCTTTTTAGCTAGCACATCTGTATTGCATGCCTCTAGCTTAGCGATATGTCAGTGCCAGCTGTTGTCGACGGTGGGCACGGCAGTTCGGTAGGCAGGTTGTTGACAGGGCAGGGCGCCCTGCTTGTATATGTACTGTACACAGTGATGTAGTCTACGCAAGACACAGGTATACATAGTATACCTACCAGAAAAGCTTAAGGATTTCTGTATGCCCACTTAAAAGTGCCCATTGATACATGACATATCATCAGGCACATGTCACTGATACTTTAAATGGCAGTTAAACACTTCGGTAGAAATCTGTCTATGCAGCGCTTGTTTATTACATTCGCTTCTCTGGCAAATCATTGTATAATTCTGTACTTACTAATACTTTAACATGTTGTGCTTTGATACAGTTTTATAAATTTTACAACATGTTTTTAATACAAAGCCAACTGTTGTACAATGTTTGCTGTACATTTATTCAAATGTAAGCATCAGAGAAATTTGAAAATGTTCAATATGTATTAAAAAAATCTAAATAAATTGACTATTACATTGTACTAACCGGTGTATTTTGGTTTCTAAGCACAGTATACCCTGTACAAAAATGTAGACTACACCACAGACTGTACAGTGCTGCAAACTTTTATATGGGTACTCACCTGCTCTGCAGACCAGCAGCTCGGTTCTGGTCGGGTTTGATTCCAGTTCAGCAGATCTACCCTGCAGCGACAAAGCCCACCGTACCGTCCAGGTTGATGTGCGCGTAGATAATTGAGCTTCAGGATTATTTGCGACTTTCCTGCCAGTTCTGTGAGCTTAGCGTAGATTTGTGTTGCAAAACCTCCCCTCCATTTTGGCAGAAAGCAGTGGCCGGAAGCACTGTTGGCTTCTGGGTAGTGTAGTTCTTTTGACTTGCCTTACACTATAGGCTTTTTGAAAGAAAACTACAAAATGACGGCGCCTGTTCGAAGTTTTTTTTTTTGGTTTTTTGGTTAGCTTTTTGTCCCGTTACATCACAATCACCTGAGTAGTATTAAAGTTTACAATCGTGCGTTGTGTACAATCTTAAGTTGAAAAACAGCAAAAGAGTGAGTCCACAAAAGTCAAACCGCGACATATCGAGGGACTACTGTAATAATACTGTGACATGTTGGTCTTACCCTTGATGTTAAATGTTGCTCATCGCCCAGCAAATGCGTGAATTTTAATGAAACTTGCTGAACGTATTCACCGGATTACATCTACAACTGATAAAATGTTGGCGTCAACCATATTAAAGATGGCTGCTGAAGCTGTATCACTTTAAACACAAAGATGATTTTAACTCGGTCATTTGGATAACTTTTGCTCCTCAGATAATTAATTTTATTAAGTTCCTTCTTATTTATATGAATGTTTCTGTTCAGTGCCCTGAGATGACTTCTGTTGTGACTTGGCGCTATATAAATAAACTGAATTGAATATTGACCTAAAATTGGAAGTGGCAATAACTGAGAATCATTCACATGATTTGTGATATTATCCCAAGTTAATCTCCAGGTTTGACAATAAGAAGATTGTTGTAGTTTAAAACTCTTGCTTGAAAGGCAGCAAGTAATTTGCAATCTTTCAAGGAATGGTAGTTTTATTGTTTGTTTCAGATATATTTACTTGAGAAAGGTACACTATTGATTTCCACAGGGTTTACGTTTCTTTTTTCCTACTTAACTGGAAGCATTTTCAAACGGGTAAAGCTGGAATTCAGCAGGGACCAGTTTCCCTTTTTCTTACCTGCAGCGTTTCTGCTTTTTATCGTATCTGTTCAGCTCTGCAGCCTCTGCTGGCAGAGTTGAGATGTTTATTGCTTGATTTATCATCTGCACTTCAGATTCAAACTGAGACACTTCCTGTCTGTGAGGTTCCTTCACATCGTTTAAGACTTCCCTGTGTTGAGTTTACTTACTGTGTGATTATCTCATACTGTAGCTTTCATCCATCCATATTTTGTCTCCTGTCAGTTGTGCAATAATAGAAAACCTTCAGTTGTACTCAACAGGAAGTCTGGGATGCAACGGTTGACATTTAACACAATGGAAGAAACACGGATGCTTTGTTTTTTATACCCTGTAGCTTTTAACCTCTCATCCGAAGATGAATATGAGACAAAAGAGCAACATTTCAGCTTTGATTTGAATGTGTTTACATCTGGATCAGATTCAGATAGGAACTACTGTATTTAATAGTGTGAATGTTTATGAAGCATTCACTCTATTGTGATCCATTTTTCTTCTGTACATTTTTCAGCATCTTTCTCGTTCCACAGTTTTTGTGCTATTTCAACAAACCATACTATCAAAATGTTCAGCTCATTCAGAAGAAGGGTGCTATGACTTTTGATCTCAGTGCAGCGTTAGCTTTTTGAAACATTTAGCCTTTTTCTGCCATTTATTTTCTTATAGAAAATGAATTGAGCTCATTTTATATCCTTCAAATCTTTAGATCTGTTTACAATATTTTACCGCTCCTTTCACATTTTGTTCTGTTTCAGCTTCCTTCTGCAAATTTAAATAGTTTTTTTATATCTACTTTCAGCGAATTTAAGCTGTTTTTCAGTTGCTTTGTGCTCCTTTCTGATTCTTTCTGCTAACCAATTTTTTTTGTGCTTCTTCTAACATCTACCTGCTAGTTTCAGCTTATTTATGCAAACTGCAGATTTTTCAGCTATTTCAATTACTATTTAGCTGTTTTATGCAAATTTTAGCTTTTTTGGCTAATTCCACATTTTTTAACTCATTTCCACTTTTTCAGCGTAATTAAGCAAAAATGTGCTCTCTCCACTTCCTTCTGGTAACTTAAGCTTCCTTTAGCTGTTTTTTGCTACTTTACAGCAGTTTTGTTTATTTATTTATTGCCGATTTGAGCCTTTTTCTGATAATTTCCACTTTTTTGTGCTCATTTCTGCTTCTTTCAGCCTAACTGGGCAAACATGTTCATTCTGCTTTCTACTGCTAATTTAAGCCTGTTCTAAATTTTCAGCTAGCTTTTTAGCATTTCTAGCTAATTTCAGCTGTTTTAAGCTAAATTCAATCTTTTCATGTTAATTTCTACTACTTTCAGCCTAATTAACGTCTTTGTCCTAATTTCATCTTGCTATGCTCCTTTCAGCTTTTTCTGCTTTTCAGCTACTATTTAACCATTTTTGATGCTCATTTGGCCTTTTCAGCTAATTCAACATTTTTTTAGCTCATTTCAGCTCTTTCCATTGCCTTCTGATAGATTAAGCTTTTTTTCTGCTTTTTCAGTTTCTTTTCAGCTAATTTTTTTTGCTAATTTCAGCTTTTTGTTCGCTAATTTCTTAATTTTTGTGCTCATTTAAGCTTTTTTAAACCTAGTTCAACAAATATGTGTTATTTCTGCCTTTTCTGTTAATTTAAGCTTGTTCTTTCATTTCAGCTACATTTCAAAAATATTTCTTAGCTAGTTTCAGCTGTTTTCCAGCAATAAGCATCCATACTGCATTTGTGCAGGAAATGCAATCTCTATAGTTCACATTGATCACACTGGTCCAACACTTTTCAAAGGGTGAGTAGATAGCCATATAAATCTTAAGTTCTGCATTCATAGCTGGACGTTTACATCCCTAATTATTGATAACTTCACGCAAAACAGCTGCAGCAGCAGAGAAACTCCAAGCTCCTGTCACCTGACCACAAATGAACAGATGGAGTACGTTTGCTGCACCCAGGCTGCTAAACTGGACACTGCAGCAGTAAAGCAGAAGCTCATCTGACCACTGAACGTAATCGGAGGCTTTGCAAGTGTCTGTGTTTAGGGTGACACTTGTTCGTACGGGACTTACCGGAGTGAATTAACACTGCTGTGTAATCACTCTGCATTATGGACCAGTTCAATAACCCAACACTGCAGGTCACTGGCATGTCAAGCTGCTTCGTCAATATGTGCTGCACTTACAGAGACGCCTCCCTGCGGGGAGACGTGACTTATATACTCTGTAGTGAAGAAAGAAACACAGTGATGTGATCAATAGCTTTTTAGTGGCAACCGCTCCCTGTCCCTGCACCCTCAGGATATATGCTGTTAGAGGGCAGTAAAAGCCCAGAGGAGTTGCTTTCCCGCTGTTTATTTCACCTTATCTTCATCATCATCTCTGTCGCTCACAGCTCCATCCTCTGACGTAAAATATCTGCCTCTCAGAGAAAAGAGAAGACACTTCCACGGTCCAAAACGCCCCCCTGACTTTAAGTCACGGCTCAGCTTCTGCTTGCAGATGCATCATTATGAGTTTACTGAGACCAAGAATCTCCTACATGAAGATATTTTCTCAGCGATAAATTGAATAAATTGAAACTTTTCAGAAGGGCGGCTTTTAGGCAGCAGACTCTGTCCCATCAATCATTCTCTGTTTCACAGTTGGCTTATTTCTATTCATGAGTTATGTAAAACACAGGGAAACAAATGGCACAGGCTGTCAGCCTCTTGCAGGACAAAAACATAAATAGATTCTACACCGGTGTAAAAAAGAAACACAGAACAGCATCCTCGTAATTTGCTCTGTTTTCCCCCTTTCTAGCTCATGATGTATGTGTTTCCTGCAGGGGTCATTTAAATTAAATACATTTTTATTTTGTACAGGTATCGAAAACGTGCTCGATAGATTTATGGTGAAAATTTGTGTCGTGGCAGTTTGAGTAAAGACCACTGAAGATGGCAATAAATATGTGCCATTTAGGAATAAAATACACATTCTTTGAATGAATGCATGTCACTCGCCACATTCCATGCCACAGTTTTTAAGAAAGGTCTTCTTTGCAGAAAAATGATGGAATCGTTGCTGTTGTGGTCCCTCGGTCTTTGTGGTCTCATGCAAATCATGAAAAGTCCTACTCAGAGTAAATGACTCTCAGCTACTACCACATCAGATTTTAGCTTAAAGGCTTAAACGGTTGTAGATGTCCAGTGCTTCATAGTGTATTTTTGGAACAAACACATTGACCCATGCACGCAATCATACTCAAACATTAAGCTTTCACCTTTGTGATCGCAGGTCACGTCCTGCGGTTCTGTTGGACGAGTTGGACATCAGCGTTTAAGCTGTCCTGGCTGTAGACGCGTGTCTTCTGTGAGGTTTTAATGCCATGCGTCAAAGATTTCTGACCTGCGCTCATTGCCTCAAGGTCAGGAGGTGCTGTGCAGATTATCTTCAGTAAGTTTTGAATAGCTCAGTCATTCCCAACTCTGTTCCTTGAGGAACACCATCCTATATGTTTTTGTCGTTTCCTTGCTCCAGCACACCTGATACAGGGATTCAATTACTTCCTCATGTTCTGCAGAAGCCTGTAAATCACCCATTTATTAAAATCAGGTGTGTCAGAGCAGAGTAACAACTAAAACATGGAGGATAGTGTTCCTCAAGGTCCAGTGTTGGGAACCCGTGTGATAGGTAAAAAAAAAAAAAAAAAAAACCTGGTGAGTTTGATTTAATTTACATCTGTCACTCTACGCTCCTGTAACACACTAGGGGTTAAAGTTCACATTTATTTCAAAGTCAGAAATTGAGAAATATGTTAAATAAATAAAATATTGAAATAAAAATGACTGAAGCCTGGCAGCTGAGCATGCAGACGCTGGAGTGATGATGTAACACAGGGCTGAATGCAACACAGGCAGAATGAAATGGCCGTCAAATAAGAAAGTAGTGGTTTCAGTGTTTCTGGCTCAAGCTTGAGTTTGTAAAATAATTTATAACTAGACTGAAATCCCCAAAACGCTGCTTTCACTCACATCATGTTGCGTTTTTATTGTCAGGAAGCAAAGAAGTCAGAAACGAACAGCAAATCTATCGCTGTTGCTTTCAAAGCTCAACACTGCTGTTCAATTTCATTAAAATCTTAATTTTACTTTAACACAGCACCATTTGACAAAACCTTCAGTCATGCACATTAAAAAAAAAACATCTGCTGTTATTTCAGCTATATTTGTATGTTTGGTGATCAGAAAAAATAATTAAAAATGCTACGATAGTTTATCTTGGGGCTCTTTGTCCTGCTCTCTCTAGATGAGCCTGCAGCTTTCTGAACAAATCAGAAACAATTACTGATAACTTGTGCTCTGGTAGTTCTCTCTAAAGTGACATTCTGGTGTACAAGGCCTGGCATGACATCATCACTCCATATATGGCGGCGGTGCAGATTTAGTTTTGGGAGGCAGGCCAACATTTAAACGCCTTAATTCGAACTCATTCGCACACCAGTGAGCATATTTAAGGGGAAGGTTGGCGTTCTTTAGTCATCAGTCTTTAGCTGAGGAGTCGTGTGCATGCTTACTTCAAAGCCTCTTCCTGCAGAGCTTGTGTGGAAACTTCATGTGGACCATAGTGTCATTCAGGGTGTTAAATGTGACGGCGTGTTTGTAACTTTCAGTCACGGAGACGAGACAGTCGGTTAATTTTTATACATTGGAAAGCTTCTCGTCATCTCCCCGCTCTCCTAAGGTGCTCAGGGAGCCATAACACCATGAAGCTCCATGACTCCTTGGATGCATGCACTTAAAAAAAAAAGTGAGGATTGTTCTTAATACTGTACGTTAGAGGCACCAACCCATTCATCACACATTTAAAAAGACTGATTTTTATCCATGTTCCTGCTGGCTGTGTTTATGTTTCCAAATGACTGGATGTTGTTGCTGCAGCAGGACATTCAGTGTCTTATTTTAAAAACCAGCATTTATTTAAATTAAAGAAATACTTTTCACCCATTGCACTGCATGCTAAATATTGTGTGATCTTTTAGCAATGACGCCCAGCTGCTGCCAAAACAAATTTTAGCTCCTATTTTAAAAAATAAACTAGTGAAAGTCTTTTTTCTTTCTTTTACTAAAGTTGATCTGCTTTGTTGACTCTACTGAGTCGACCTGACTCCAAAACTTAATCGACCGCAGAAAAAGACCCAACGGTTATTTTCTGAAACATTCACTGAAATCCATCAGTTCAGGACATATTTTGCTAACAGACAGAAATGGCTCAAACAGTGAATGCAAACATTCTAAACAAAGAGCTCATTCAACATGTCAGACAGGGTTTTGTGAATGACTCTCAGTTACTACCACACTAAATGTTAGCCCAAAAAACTGTAAAACTGACTGAGTTATCCAACAAAGTTCACTCAGGTCATCTGGACGGTTACTTTTTCTTTTCTTTTTTCATTTTTTGAGACATTTAGTCCTTCATCCAAAGGACTTCATCAGTCCGATGAGCCACAACAAACTTAGTCCCACAAGCAGCAAACTCACATATTGGACCATTCAGTTTGATGGTGATAAGATGGTTTCTGGAGTCCGCCCTCTCCCCCATCGACTCCTCTGAGGCAGCCGATGGGGGACTGATGAAGTCCTTTGGATGAAGAAGAAAACATCTAAAAAATAAAATCAAATAGAAACTGCAGTTGACCTGATTGAACTTTATTTGATTTTTTTTTTTTTACCTGGATTATTGAGCATGAACTTTGATGTTTTGAACCACTTTGGAAATGGCTGCCTCAGAGAAGCTGACGGGGGAGAGGGTGGACCCCAGAAACCATCTTATCACCAGAAAACTGGTCCACTATGTGAGTGTGCTGCTTGTGGGACTACGTTTGTTGTGGCTTCTCAGACAGAAGGTCTTTTGGATGAAGTACAAAATGACTCAGCAACAATAAAGAAACTGTCCAGATTATCTGACTGAACTGTGTTGGATTTTTTTTACCTGGATTATTGAGCATGAACTTTGTTGACTGAGTCATAGTCAGCTTTGTATTTTCTGAATCTGATTAGCTGTGGCAGCCATCTTAAATGTGGCTGACTTTAAAACTAATTAAGATCAAGCTGCATTATTTCCTGAAAGTTTCTTTAAAATCTACCTCGTAGTTCATGAGATATTTTGCTAACAGACAGAGTTGACTACAAATAACATCCAAATTTGTCTTTTTCTTGTTTTGTGGTTGCTTTTACCTACTGTTAATACACATGATTATATTAGAAACTCAGATTTCATAAAGGGATGAGAAAGTCCTGACTTCACATGTTCAAAAAATGAATATATATTTAATCTAATCAACATTTATGTGTTGAACAAAAAGAAATAAAGCTCAAAGAGAAGTGCAGTTTTTTAATTTTACGACAAGAATAATGAGCTTTTAAAAAAAAAAAAAAAAAAAAAAAAAAACCAAAAAGACCAAAGAAAATCTGGGAACACCTGAGGAAACTTTTCAAACGGAGGAGTGACGAGCGTTTGATACTCTTTTGTAAGCATGTTTGTTAGAAAATGCAACGCTTTGCACGATTTCAACTGTCCTGAAGTAGACACGAAGCTTTTAACGAGTATTTTATACAGAAAAAGAAAACGACAAAAAGAAAAAGTGCACATTTTGTGCAGTTTAGACTCAGAATCGTGAGGTAAAACCAACCTTTGTGTGTCCGATTAACAACGAAACCACACGTCGCTCAGTCAGAGTGCAGGGGTTTGTGCAAACAATATAATTGTTGGGAAACATTTTAATAACGCGAATAATACTAATAATTTAGAATTAAATTAAATGTGTTCCTGAAAGCCGAAGTGCTGCACGGAACAATGACTGCGGAGGCCAAGGGAGAGCTGCACGCTGCAGTTTTAATAAAAACACTATTCATTAACACGTTTCCATGGCAACAACGTCGTCTTGAAAGATTTTTTTATCATGTGAGCACGAGTTGCATCAAATGGTATCTGATTTTTATCCTCCATACTGGATTAATAATATTTTTTTTTTTCTGTCACAACGCTCTGCTGCAGCTTAGAATTAAGAAAAAAGTGTTTTTAATATTATTCAGGTTTTTGTTTTGGCGTCCAAATAAACACTGAGTGTCAACTAAACAACTTCACATAACAAGGAGCTTTATTAAAAATTTTAATTCATTTTAATAACCAAGTTCAGTCACTACTTTTGACAGAATATTAGAACTGAAGGTTTGGTATAGTTTTGCACTGTTTCTGGATCTTGTCCGAGTTGTTTATGCTGTTGTTTATTTGTCATATGCAGGTTAACGCAAGGTCAACAATACAATGAAATGTTCAGGATGAGAAGAACCGATCTGATTCACTAAGGAAAAAAATAAATAAATACCAAAACATGCAATAACGTACAAAATAAAGTACCAAAAATGTGAAAAAGTAATATATTTACAAGGTCCAAAAGAAATATAGTAAAACAACATCATGGTAAAATATAATGGTGCAGGCAGGATAAATTAGTATAAATAATTATCTCACAGGTCTGAGTTATGGAACTTTAGAACTGACTCAAGAGGGCACTAGAGTGAACTCTTGTTGTGCATGTTGCTTTTTTAATTTTTATTTTCTTTATACAACATCTTTTGCCATTTTTTGTTGATTGTTTAACAAGAGATTAAAACTTATTTTTTTTCAGCAAATCACTGTTTGGACTCAGCATTAATTCTGTTCTGTATTCACAACAGAGACTCTTCCTTTCAACACGTAGCTGCAGAGGTGGAAGGAGGGTGGGGAAAGCTGCTCAAAACACAGCTTTGGAGGCCTGCCGTGCGGTCCTAGTGCCTGACATGTTCGTGGACGGCTGCAACACAAACCGTTTAAAGTGTTGGGACTTCTTCAGTTCCACAGTCACCAGACCGTTTACCAGACTTTTTAATTTTTTTTACCTCAAGAGAAATCTTGTAGCATTTTAATCTTGTTACAAATACTGAATATGAACTGAGCAATCTGGTTGGGAGGACGTTTTGCAGAAACAGAGAAGATATATTCCGATAAATAGCGTGAATCATGTTCATCATCATGTTAATAAAATGCAAAATATTCAAACTGTAGCAAAATGTACGCTGCAATTTTGTATTTCAAAATGCAAAAGGAAAAAATAGTCACGGTGCAGGTTTTGAATTTTAAATCTATAACTGTTTTGTTGCCATGTCGTCCCAGAAATAAGTTGTCTCAGAATCTTTTTTCCCCCATAATTATAAAATATTGGGTGAAACTTAAATCCTTGTTTGAATGAAGGGTTTTAAATGTGACAATCTGAAACTCTTTCATGAAAAATCAACATTCAACCCCAATATTTAGCGTAAATTATAAATAAATTATGTCAATTTAACACGAGTGAGCAGAATGTTTTGTTTCTGCTGATCTGGTGAAATTCACATGCTAAATATTCTGCAGCGTTTCAGCTCAGTCAGGAGGACGTTTGGTTTCAAACCTGATCCGCCTGCAACATGACGATATCATGGTAATTTAATACCGCCTGACGACAGGTGCGCTATTGAAACACGCAATAGGAAAACTGTGTGTGTGTGTGTGTGTGTGTGTGTGTCTGTGTGTGTGTGTTGAACAGGAAGAAAACTCTAATGTCCACATCACTTGTTGCAACATATTAGGTGTTGGTGTAGCCATGTGTTTGTTCTCTCCAACAGTCCATGAAACATTTTAGGTGATTTTCATTTTCCATTTTCCATTTTAGGCTTCAGGTGTAGTAACAACAACATGACAACTATTGATACTAAGGAACAATCTTTAAAGGAATCCACTACAAAGTCACAACCGCTGGTCAACAACACCTGATTTAAACTCAAGTTCCAAATTTAATTTGCACTTTCTTTTTTTTTTTCCATATCAGTGGCTGCTGTGAATTTAAATGGATAATTTGTAATCATGATGTCTCCTAGCCCTGTGATGGACTTGGTACTGGGGATGCACGATATTGGATTTTTGGACGATATCCGATATGCTGATATGTTAAAACTTGTATTTTTAATATACGTTCCTTTGTCAGAACATATTCCTCTTATTTAGGCTTATTTGCGTCAAAAATTGTGCAACAGCTGTGAGATGCTGACATACAAAGTATATTCAGTAACAGACATATGATCTAGCACTTTGACTTATATTAACTGAAAAGTGTTACATGTTATTTATTAGCATTAGTCACCATTAGTCTCACTTGTGGAGGCTTGTTCCAGGTTCCAGCTGCAGTGCACTCCTGTGCATGAAGGACATCCTTTTTAAGATAAAGTTTTCATCTATCCATTGTGCTGTAATACTAATCATGCTAATGGGGCTAGCACGACGTCCAAATGTCTGTGGTAAAACTCAAGTGCTATCGGCTATTAGCTTCTCAATGACGTCGGAAATGACAGCTTGTAACTGGGATAAGGCTACGTCAGAAAAACATCTCCAACTGCAGATGATGCAGCGAGGCTCAACGTAGTCCATAAATCTCCGGAATCCAACATCCTCAATGAAAAATAAACTTCCACGCCGCCGATATTTTAACTAATTCTTCCTCTCCACTGTGATCAGATCAGGTAGGTGCACGTGACGTCATCACGTTGTGCTGTCGCTGCAGGCGTCCTTGTCACTGGGTTGCCATACAAAAACAGTCTTTTTTAAAATATTGGTGAGTTACTTTGATGGAATGGCCAATGTCTGATATTTACCTTTAACGCTAATATCGGCTGATAACGATACCATGCCGATAATATCGTGTATCTCTACTTGGTACCTGTCCAAGGTGTACCCCGCCTCTCATACAGTGACTGCATCTGGGAACCCGAGAGAGATTGATGGATGATGCCATCTCCTACAAGGTTGACAAGCACCTGAAGTAACTATCAACAATGGTGACGTCCATGGAGCCGTATGAGAAAAAAAAATCTGATAAGATTGGTACAAACACCCAGATTTGTTGAATAAACTCTTATTGTTAGATTATAATCTGTTCTGTGAGCAGCTTTACAGAAGCAGTGTTTAAATGCTGAACTCTGTCTTTATGGCGCTTGATCCCTTTAATCCTGATGGTTCTAACAAGGTTACGTCAGGGGATGCTTCTTTGTTGAAACGTTTCCTCTTTGATCTAAAAGACTTATTCAGTCTGAAGTAACTTAGTCTTATAAATCCTGGAGGACCTGACCTAACCTTGTTAGATTTGTCGTCCTGGATTATCGAGCATCAGGAAATCCTGACAGTTGTCTTTTGTTTTTGCCTTCACGTTTAGCAGCAGATTTCTTCTTTTAGGTCCACCTGAACGTGGAGTCTATTCCACCATATTTGTTTATTTACACAAGCTACAAATACAGTCCACAACATGACACATGAGTGTTTACGTTGAGCGCGTACCCACATTTCAAATCAACGTATTTGGAAAAGTGAACTCTTATCAACTGCACCACTCAATATGATGAGCCTTAATATAGTTTATGTTGCTGCAATGAGACCCTTTAAGAGATCAGGTCATGTTTATCAGTCACAGCCTATGTTTTATTCCATTTTTTTAATGCTTGTGTTTATGTTTCCTTTTTTAAAACCACTTTATATCTCAGTGATTGTTATACAAGTTTCTGAAAGTGTTGGATGTGTTCCCAGATGTTAAAACAGATAGTTTGGACTCTCAGTTACTTCTGACTTTTTTCCAATGCCCAAAATGTTAGAGGAAAAAACTACTGCGCTGGTGTTTAGCTTGTATAAAAATGCACATTAAAAAAGTTATATCAAAGAGTATTGTCCCAATATTGTTTATTAAAAATTCTGCAAATGCACAAATGTGTTTGAAAAGAGAATACGTTTAAATGATTTTGAAGATATCTAATTTATTCACTTCCTGTTTTATTTTGTAGTACCTGCGGCCTTGTCTTCCTCCTGCACACCTGATCCTGTTTTGTAATCAGCTCACCTCCTCGTGACGTCATCAGTTCTCTTCCAGTGTTTCTCTTGTGCTTTAGTGAACTTTGATCTGACTTTAGTTAGTTTGGTTTGAACCTTCTGGATGTTTCTGCACCTGCTCTGGTTTTTGTCACACCCAGGTAAAACCATCTTTGGCTTTAGTTCTAATAAAAGGGTTAAAAAAAAAAAAGACAATTTATTTACAATAAAATGTGATGATTGAGAAGGGTAAACATCCTAAAGTGTTTAATAAGTTTATCTTGTAATTTGAGAATTATTTTGTGTATTTTATCCACTTTGGCTTCAAACAAACAGTAAAAATCGTTTCAGTTTAATTCAAATAAAATGAGGATTAAAAAAAAACTTTACTTTTATTATTATTATTATTATTTTTTTTTTTTTGGCCCCTTATTAGTTTTATGAGAGCCTAAAAACATGCCTGCGTGCGCGCGCTGGCGCCGACTGGAGGGCGGACCCCGGGTGGCGTGCGCGCGGCGCGTGCGTGTCGGCGTGGCGCGCGCGGCCGCTGCGAGTGGCGCGGAGCACCAGCAGCGGCTTTTTTTTTGTGCGCGTGATGCACCGCGGTGGACGCACCTGGGAGGAGCGACGGAAGCAGCCCGGTCCCGCCCCGCAGCCGCGCACCGCAACCACCGCTGCCCCGCACCCGGACCCTGGATCTGTCAAAGTGCGTGCGTTCTGGAGAGTTTGCGGCTGGATTATAGCGGCTGGACACTTTCTGCTGATCTGAGGTCAGTAGCGTCGCGTGCGTGTCCAACCTGTTCACGGTACCGGTCCGCGCGCGCAGCCTTCAGAACTCGGCAGGCATCACGGGACTTCCCCCGCTCAGCCTCAAAGGACCGGATCAAATCTCCCTGAAGGACCGGAGGTTCGAACCCCACATTGGTGCCATGCTGGCCTCTAAATCCTGCTCCACTGATGGTGCTCATTCTGGGCCACCTGGTCCCGGTCCAGGTTCTGGAGGAGCTGGACCTGCAGGGACCTGCTTCAGGGGCGGATGAATAATGAATGGATGAGAAGCAGGTGTCCTGTTTCCGCGCATTGTTCTCGGTTAAAATGTCAAACAAATGGCGCTGTGCCGCCGCGCACGCGCCTCCCGGACTCTTTAAATATAGATGGGGGCCGTTTGCTTGTAATTGGAGCAGTTTGGTACATGACCTTGTGCGCGTGAGCGGAGGTGGACAGCGCGCAGTGACCGTCACATTCCTCCATCATGTCTGCGCTCATTGTTTTTTTTTTTTTCCTTCAACCTAAAAATCCTCAGTTTTAACTTTAAAATCGCAATAAAACACGATGAATGAATAAAATGTTTAAATGTTCTTGTTTTAGTCAGGAGATAATTAATATTAAACCTGAAAAAATAATCAATTATTGATCTGAATTTTCGGACTATTTCGATTGGAGGGTTCCCGAATTGAAGCAAACTGCGTTTATTTATTCTCTTTCTCAGCCTTTTAAATGTTATTTTAATTTATTTCCAGTTCGGGCCTCCCCTGCAGAATCCGAACCGCGTCCACACAGGAACACTTTGTCATTTCCACTGCGACTGTCCCGTTTTCTGGAGCCGATTCGGCCCATTTGTACTGGAGAGGGGGAAAAGATGGAGACGTGCACGCAGTGCGCAAAATAAACCCGAACCCTGCCGCACCAAAAAAAAAATAAAAATAAAAATAAAATAAAATAAATTAAAGTCAGATCCGACCCGGGTCTGAAGCAGCTCCAGTTTTCATGCAGAGTAACCAGGATTAGATGGATCCGAGCAGAATTCTTAATCTGGATTTGATTTATTTTCCTTAAATGGAGCGGAATGGGCGTGTCCCGCGCGCGAGGCCCTAAAAAGGTGTTTCACGAGCAGGTTCAGTCAAACGACTGAAATCCATCTGATGGAGCTGAAGCTTTACTCATTGATTTCGTTGCTCAAAAATAAATCCGTCCAATAAAATCTGATCTTCAGCTGGTTGTCAAATTAAAACAGCAGTTTATTTATTTATTTATTTATTTATTTATTTATTTATTTAACAGAACGTCTCTGCTGTCCGTTTAGTTTTTATTCTGCCTGCGTGGCGGGGGTCGGGGGTGTTCACGATAATTTGTCCGTCCTGTTTTATTTATTTATTTATTTATTTATTTATTTATTTATCTGGCTCTGAAGGTAATCCCTCAGGAAAGGGAGAGGCTGCGTTTTAAAGCTCAATGTTCTTTATAAATTATTTTAATTTTTTGCTTTTATCATCTTTTTAAAAACTAAAATAAAATCAGTCGTTTATTTTTGATCCAAACAACAAATGATTTCTGTAAAATAATAATAATAATAATAATAATAATAATAATCTCAATAATTAAAATAAATCTTTGACCAGAAAACGCTGAAAGATGCGTTTAATGTTACATAAACTGCTGCTGAGGTGCGCGCGCGTGTGTGTGTGTGTTGTGCGTTTCTGTCCGGTCATCATTGTGGACAACTCCACGTGCGTGCGCAGACGTTGTAGAGACCGTGTGTGTGAAGGTGCGTGTTGTGGTGATGTAATGTGATGGAGGCTGCTGCAGCAGAATGTCAGCCTGAAGAAGGCGTGTCCTCTTCAACAACACGGCGCCCACGCTGCATCACAACCACCGTCCCCACGCGCGCGCGCGCACACTTCGAGACGTCTCTTTATATTTAATTGGGTGTGATGTTTTTTTATTTTTTAATCCGCATATTCTTTGTGTCTGCAGACAGAAATGATGCTTCAAACGTGAGATTAAAAAATTGATCTTTCATTTGAATTCTGCAGAATCATTGAGAATTTAAACAAACTAAAATTGATATAAGCAGATTTTTTATCATTTCATCCTTTATTTTATCTAAACACAAATTTATCCTAAAAACAAACCAGATACAAGTAAAGTCTGAAAAATTCCTTAAACGTATTCAGAAATAACATATTGTATAATGATAATATAATAATATAATATCTTAACATGTTAACAGGAGCAGAGTGAATAAAAAGCTTTAATAAAATAAAATTCTTAATATTCATCATAATGACTTTTTTCTTGTGCATTTTTATTTTTAATGTTTTTTTTTATTATAAATCTCAGCAAATCACTTGTGAGAAGATGTCTTGGGCGTGGTGGACATGAACAGAACTGCACCCCCCCCCCCCCCCCCCACACACACACACACACACAGACACTGGTGCACATTTCAGATTAAAAAGTGTCTGCTGAGGTGTGTGTGTGTGTGTGTTGTGAAGAAGCTGTTTCATCATGCATAGTGGTAGGGGTTGTGTGTGTGTGTGTGTGTGATTGGGGGGGGGGGCAGCTGCCACCTTGTTTTTTTAGTCTGGTTAATAGATTTTTGTACATTTTGTGCAGCAGCAGTTCACACACACCCCTCCCAGATTTCAAAATGGTTTCACCAGGAAATGTCCCAGACGTTTTGAAAACCAAGCTCTTGGTGATTTTGGGCGCCTGCAGCGCATCTTCAGTCCTGAGCGTCTCCACGACTCAGATATGAGCAAACGTCAAACACGTTTTCTTTAATACTGCTATTCAGGGACCGAGGTGCCCCCCCCCCCCCCCCCCCCCGG
>JARVGS010000789.1:20485492-20505557 GCA_031762315.1 Hypsolebias antenori | reverse complement strand
TTGAGTTTAATTAGTAATCTAAATTATAAAAATATTGCTTTTTGGTGATAATCTGGTAAAGATAAAACATAGTTGATTCTCAATTTTTAATTATTATAATTTCATTTGAGTGTTGCTGGGGAGAGTGACCGTTAAAAAGAGAACCAAATAAACATTTCCTTTTGTTTTAACATTTTTTTTCGCATTTTCTACATTAATACATCAAGACTCAATATAAAACAAAACCACATTAGGGTTCATACAAATGCCTAACCTGCACAATTACACAATTTACATACAAATAGACCTTTTATTTTGAAATAAACTTTTCTGACTATAAGCCAAATCTGGGCAACGTATGGCTGGAGGGCCAAAAGTGGCTCTTGGACAATCGCCAATTGGCCACCAATATTCTCAATTAAAATAATAACATAAACTTCTTGGTAAAAACCAGCATTTTATAAATTAAACTTAAGTTTAATTATCTTGAGAAAATACATTGAAAACCTTTTAGTTTAAAATAGACTTTAAGTCATCGCATTTCCAAAACTGAACCTTATAGACTCTAAAGATATGCATAACTTTTTTGTAGCATATTTAAACTAATTAACACAATGGCCAGTCTAGGATTTTTTATTTTTTTTTAATTGAGTAGGCCAAGAAAAAAAAAGTCTGTCTTAAAGAAAATTTATTTTTCGATTCTCTGTATGGCCCTTCAATTGCTTGAAATATCTTGATTTGGCTCTTTGGGGAAAAATGTTGCACACCCCTGGACTAAGCTAATATACAGAATGAACACTTAGTTTTACTTAAGTTGTTTCTGTGAAAGTTTTTCATAATCCTGTATTATTGTATAATGAATTCAACAGATTTGTTTATTTTTTTAATGTATTTTGCAAAATCTCAAAAGATAAGATAAAACTAAGATCAAAAAGGACAAAGATTCACCCCCTTTTTTAAATCAGCTTTGTTTATCCAAGTTCACCTTATTTGATATTGTTTATAAAGACAAAATCTGTTGGTTTGGCTGCAGTGATTGAAAATGTTCAATTCAATGGTCATAAAGCAGAGCTGAGCTGCAGGACTCAAAGACTAAGACAGAAAAATTACTTGGTTTGTCTGAACAGAAAAAAATATTTTTATACATAAGATTAAAACAACAGTTCAGCTAAAATAGGAATGCACAAACATGAATTAAAATCATATCCAGGGCCCGTAAATGCTTTTTATTATAGTTGCTGTATCCACTCAAATAGTCTGAAAACCATTTTAGAGGAAGCAGGAAAAAATGCTTGAAATAATAAAATATGAAATAAACATTTTTATCAAAAACTGAAACAATCAAAGCTCTTTACTAACAGTTGTGCAATACAACCCACTTTATTTTGATGATTAAAAAATATAACAATGAATGAAAATAAGCTGTTTGCTGATTGTTACAAATCTACAAAATCCCGTTCAGACTTTAGTTTGAGGTCAACGGCTGAACGATGGCGGACATTCATCATATTCTATTTTACGACGAAGAGAAAAATCCTGTCAACGTGTTGAACATGAGTAAACTCAGCACTAAATAAAATGTTTACAGGAAGACTTTTGTGCTAAACATGTCGGAGTGAAGATGTTCTCCACCTTTTTGAACTTAGGCCATCACGGTCAGTCAATGGAAGAAGTTGCAAAGATCAATTCAAAAGCTCACAGAGCAGCTATTTTTTTTGTTTTATTTTTGATTAAATATTAATATTAAATATTATTGAGATTCTTCTGAGCTACCACTTGTTGGTGAAGTGCACCTTGTTTCTCCTCATGTGAGGTCCGGTCACTCCTGCAGCTCTGATGTAGGACCACAGCTCTGATTGACAGGTGTGGGGATGGAATGAGTTTATTCTGTCCACCTGTGTCCCATCGTGAGGAACTCCATGCCTCTGAAATTTGAATCAAATCTTCATCGTCAAACTCTGAGGATGTGCTGAAGGCTATTGTGACACAGAGCTGCTGTTGTCCTGGTTCTAAACAGCGTTGAGCAAAACGAGCTGCTTGTTTCTCTCTGAACTAAAACTCAGAATGTTTGAGTTATTTTTTTTTTAAATTCCAGATCTTATATTATTCTAAACAGCTTCATGATTTGATTCGTCCTTTTTTTTTTTTTTTTTTTAAGACCAATTTTATTTCAAGATTAACCACAAAAGTGAAACTTTTACACCATCACAACGATCCGAAAACCTGAAATGTTGCGCTACGTGCACCGTTCTGTTAACTACACAAGAATATTCCATCCATCCATCCATACCCACTTCCTTTCTGGGTCTCGGGGGTCACTGCCCATATCCAGAAGTCACTGTGAGAGAGGTGGGGGACAATTTATTTTATTTATTTATTAATTTATTATTTCGACAACTCCGTCTCAGGGGTGGCCACATTGAACTAACTCGTACAAAGATGTACGCCGGATGCCCTTGCTGACACAACCACCGACCACTGAGCTAACACAGTCCTCTATGTGGAGCATGCTTCTGTCTAGGGCACCTGGGGTCTTGCTCAAGGGCACAGAGTGGGGCAGAGGGTGGAGGCAGGTGGATGTTTCACGTTTCCCATCCACATTTTGATGTTGTCGGTCCAGAGACTTGAACTGCATGGCGACCGTCCGATCACAGGCCCGCCTTCTCCAACTTCTGTGGCACAACCAGAGTACCAGGAGAAAACCCACGTGTGCACGGAGAGAACATGCAAACTCCACCCAGAAATGCATTAAAAAAAAAATCATGAATTAAGCATCGAAGCTCATTATTAATTTTTTGTTCTTTTATTTCATAATTGTGTTTTTCATAATATCAAATGTATTTTTATAAATGCATTTTTCACAACTGCTTATTTATTTCATAATGCCGCCTTTCAGCAGAATGACTTCAGCTGTCAATCAACGCCAGTGAGTTGGACCTTCATGCCCACTGGCTGATCCTTCTCATCCATTAGTTTTACAGCTGCTCACTGGTACAGCTAGCCTATAGCTGCTAGCAGCAACTTGCTAGGTCAACAGTCATGAGGCATGGCAGAGTCGTTCAGCTAAGTAACTTTAGCAGATCATGTTGAGACGATTACGTTCTCACAAGATACAAAAAGTGATGGAGCGCCAAAAATTGGTCAGTGCTGCAGGAACGTGCACGGGAAAACTCACTGTTTTAGTTCTTTGAATGTAACTAGATTAACTCTAGCTGTAGCAGTGAGCAGGTAATCAGGAAAACTAATGGATGTGTCACTGACGTGGACTGACAGCTGAAGTCATTCTGCTGAAAAACACCATTATGAAATAAAATAATAAAAAATATTACCTTTTTTTCTGATTTCAAAATGTGTCATTTAATTGTGAGCATTTTGGTGTTCCATAAGGTTTGGGTTTTCACATTTTCTCTGAAGAGAGTATTGATCTGAGATTTAGTTTCTAGGAAAAAAAAAAAAAAGTTCAAATCCTTATTTGTGCTCACAGCTTGTTGCTGCTGGGTTGGTGTCAGCAGTAATCTCTGATTCATGCGTGCGTCTGTCAGATTAGACATTTTTAGAGAAACATACTGAATTTTTTATTTCATTAACCGCACAATTGAAGGCTTCCTTGATCCACTGATGGTTGTAAAGCTGTTGATAAAATCCATCTTTTACAATTAAAGGGTTTAATAATCTATCAGGTCATCTGGCCAATTCCTTTTTTGTGGAAAGACATTTCACCCTCTATCCAGAGGGCTTCATCAGTCTGAGGAGTCCCAAGTAAACAGTTTTCCCTACTAAGCAGTAACTGTCCAGATGACCTGATTGACTATTATTGGATTTTGTACCTGGATGATTAAGCATGAACTTTGATGACTTGAACCATTTTGGCTGTGCCTGCCTGGGAGGAGTCAACTGGGGACAGGACAGCCCCTAGAAACCATCTTAACACCAGCAAACTGGTGGGTCCACTAAAGGAGTGTACTGCTTAGTGGGGAGAACAGTTTATGTGGGGCACCTCAGTCTGATGAAGCCCTCTGGATAGAGGGTGAAATGTCTTTCCACAAAAAAGGAACTGTCCAGGTGACCTGACTGACCATTATTACATTTTGTACCTGGATGACTGAGCATGAACTTTGAAGTTTGATTGGTACACAGAGTTGGTGTAGAAGTTTGAGATTCTTGTCACAAATTTTTCAAAGAGGTTTGCTAGAAATAAAACATTGGAAGTTTTTCTTTCATTGCGAGACTATAGATGACGAATAAGGAACTCGAGCTCCATTTTGTTCTTGGAAATAATTTTCACTTTTGGTCACTTTTTAACATTTCCGCTCTGAAATGTCGAAGCATGAAAACGCTAAAGAAGCGTTTTCTCCGTCTCTTCTGCTGAGCAGATATCTGGGAACAAATGCAAGCTGGTGATCCCATGAGACGGCTGCTCTATAAATAACACCATGTGAGCTGTATATTAAGCCACCACTAACCCAGTTAGTGGTTTATTATCATGTCAGAGCTCAGTTTCTTCAATGTCTACTCAGCCTCTAGTGGTAATAAATTAACAGCAGTTTTTGGCTCTGCGTGGTCATTTAAAGCAGTGTTTTTCAACCTTTTTTGAGCCAAGGCACAGTGTTTCATTGAAAAAAATCACGAGGCACACCACCAACCAAGATACTCTGTATCCGCCTATATTAAATATATGGTCATTCTTATCAAAGTGTTTTGAATTGGAATGAAATAAACACAAAAATGTATTTTATCATATTTTATATTTCTTATTTCAAATTGCACTCAACATGTCTTCAAAAACACTCGAACAGTGCCACAACAATGTGGTCTTAAATTTAAAGAGGTTTTAGAAAACTTCAACGTGTTTTACAAAATAATTCTGTCCACAAGCATTCTGTTAGCCATTCTCTACATTTTACTCACATTGTGTGAAACCTGTGCAAGTTTTGATGAACACAAAGCTGATATTCTGGCAGGAATTGAAGAAAGACGCACACAAAGCTCTTCCTCAACAGCTCTCAGTCCAGATTGGAGTTAGTATTTTTTCTTTTCAAAAACTTTTTCATCACTGTAGTCTTGCTAGCTAGATGCAATGCTGTCACCGCTACACGTTCATGCATCACTAAGTCTCTTGTTTTAATGTGCAATGCTATGTTCCATACTGCCATCTATCTAGTGATAAGGAAATTACATGATTAGGCCGCTAAACACTACTACAGCACAGACACTCGAAAATGGCATACAGTATTATTTGCAGATAATTACGGTAATTCGTTTTCAAAAAATCTTTTCAGACCAGTTAAGTGAAACTGGATAATTTCCATGGCACACCTGACGATCCCTCACGGCATAGTGGTTGAAAAACACTGATTTAAAGGACTCTGAAGATGTGTTGCATCTTGAGCCATTTTCTTTAGCATGGTTGGATGGCTATAAAAACTTTTGACTATGTCAAGCAGTGTGTTCCACATTTAGTTGTCCTCCATCACATAGTGGAAAGGGGGGCTTGGAAATATCCTCTGTTCGTCCATCTGTCCATGCATGTTGTAAGAACTTGAAAACTAAGTGAGGTACCGACTTCCATTTTGGTTTGTGGCTACATTTAGGGTTAAAAAAGATTTAATTGTGATGGCTGCCTCCAGCGGCTTCGAATGTTATCAGTCATTTAATGGCCATTATTAGTTATCGTCTCCCATAGGTTGCATTCAGACTGTCCCTCCTACCACCTAGTAGGTTTAAAGGTATGTTATCACTGATAACATGCAGCTTTGCCTAAGTCTACAACCAGAAGTTTTCTTTGTTTGCTTTATTTAACTCTTTTCCTAAACCTAGCCACAAGAGCACTGACCCTAAATTTAACCCCCTGACCCTATTATCAGCCATAAGAACGTACCTTTGAACCTACTAGGAGGTACCGGAGGGGCAGTCTGAACTCAACCTATGGGGATGAGAACAACTAATAATGACCATTTAATGGCTGTTGATGTCGAAGGGAAGCGGGTGAACTTCTACCCACTTGATTTCTTGAACCATAAACGTTATGGCTTACTTCATTTCCTGTTCAGTTCCAGTCCAGAAAAAACTTGAAACACTCCTCTAATACTACACTCAGTGTTAAACCCCCTCAGCGATGGAGACATCGATGTATCACTTGTTAGTTTAGTTTTTATTTGGGTGTTTTGTTCTTTGGTTGTCTCCTGGTGGAGCTGAAGGTCTGCATCACATTACTTCCTGGTTGTATTTTGTAGAATTTGTTCTTTTTCTGATCTCCTCTGCCTGGTCTTGATTAGTAATAGTCAGTTTTCTCACTGTTACTAAACTCCTGGTTCCACCCTACAGTGTCCTTGTATTTATGAGTTTTAATCAACTTGCATTTAACTTTTTCTACCACAAATCTAACGACTTCATGCAGCAAAGGATGGTTTAGTTCTTGGAGGTGTAAGTTGCAACTTCTTAGTAAAATTAGGGACTTTGCTGAAACATGGGAGATGAGCTTTACTGCTGAGACAAAAATACGTTTTTTTGTTTGCCTCTGGGTGTAAGTATGCTCCCTGGGTGTGTTTTCCTGGGCATCTTATTATTCATCCAGATTCAGCAGAAAGCCGTCTCTTCAGACTGGTCATCAGATAAAGGCATTCTGCCTGGCTGACTGATAGTCATGCTCTGCCATGAGAATAATGAGACTAATTTACTCAGCAGATGACCGATAACTCCAAAAACAACCTTTTGTGGAGGAGGAAGGATGCAGCTATTTCACAGGCGGCTCATTCCCTCTGAAAATATGACCAATATCTCTGTTTGAAGAACAAATGCGTACCTCGTGGTTCTTGTTATCTCTGAAGCTCATTCCAGTGTTTTGTTCTTATTTTGCTCCAAGAAATAAAACATTGTGTGATTTATCACTCATGACTCCAATAGATGAAAGTTTAACTTTTTTGAATTACTTGCTTCAGGTAAAAAATAGTTTGGCAATGTTGAGCTACAATGAAACCTGTGGATGGATTTTAATGAAACAAGAAATATGTGCAATGTACATTTAAACCTCAATATGCAACGATTCTCATTTTATATATGTTCACAACAAAGCTAATTTAAACATTTAAGAGCAAATATAAAATGGTTGCCACAGCTAATCAACCCTGAACAAAAATGGACATAGCTTTGGCATTTTTACATATAGCTACATTTTGGTGAGGTGGTTGCTGAGTCATTCCCAACACGTAACCCAAGCGCTAAAAAAAACTTGCATTATTCTTAAAACTACCCTGGACTTGACATGAAAACTGGTGGGTGCACTGCTTAATATGAGCCGGATCTTGCCGGAACAGGATCTGGGAACTCTTATTTTGAAAGGGTGCGTTTCGGTAACGGCTTGGATTTGTAAATCTTAGGCTTACTAATAATAAAGTTATGAACAAATGTGACTGCCTTGAACGAAAAAACTTATATTGGATATGTAAACCAAAAATAATTACATAAACACTAATTTTAAACACAACAGCCACTTACAGGCATGAGTTGCCACTTCAAGTAGCATTTCCAATAACCCTTAAAAAATCTCCACCCCTGAAAGATTGATGGGGGTGAGTGCCGAATGAGCTAACCAGGAGGTCGTACGTGGGCGGGAGCCCACAGGCAGCTGCCATGAGCAGACGGAGGAGGCGCCTGGAGGTATCATATGTAGAGTTGGACAACAACGAGCAGGAACAGTGTCAAGCTTGGAACCATCAAGTAAGGGGATGGGGGTGTAGGATGTTTGACAGAAGCGGGGTGTTTTAATTTCAAACCATTAAAATGCACCAAAATACAGGAAGTCACATTTATATTATTCAAAATTTTCTGGGGGAGGAGCTCCAGACTGCCCCACTCCACTCTGTACACCCCACCCACTATTTGCATTTCAGCATCAATCGCAAATTAAGCCCTGGGTGGGTGATATGCATTCGTTTAAGGTGTGCTAGGCCTTGTTACCAATTCAAAATGTCGTGGCTCTTTTATTGAACTTGTTGAATTTTGGAGTGTTTGCTGATATCGGTCCTGAAACCTTTCCATTTTCAAAATGATTTAGTAATAAATGATTGTAACCTATAAGTCATGTTTTATTATTTCAATTACGAATGCAGGAGAACATTCTCCAAAGGCTTTATCCAAAGTAAATATGCAGTTTCTAACACTCTTTCTTGTCTTATTTCCTGACAGTGATGAAACCGAGAGAAACCAGTGGATCTACTCGCTCCTCCACACCACACTGGACAAAATGAAGGAGAAAACTCATCTCTTCTCACTAACCAGAGAAGTCCACTATATCAGACCTTACACCTAAAAAACTGACTTGATTTGTTCACAAGAGTAAAAGAACAAAACACATCAAAACAAGCTGTTTTTATAAAAAGGCATTCCTCCATACGATCACTGCCTTGCACCGCCTGGACGATTTATCCTTATTACGACTGTTAACCACGACGACTGTTATCCTTCTACCTTTTCCCTTTAAAAGCATATTTTTATAAGAAATATTTATCTGAATATATGTCGAGATGTTTTTGTGGATAAAACTGTGAAACTCGGCCAAAAGACTTCAGTCTGATTGAATTCCCGTCAGACGCTTTCCTGGAACAATCCGTTCTTCGCAGCTATGGATCTTGTAGGTTTTTCTATTTGGCTGCAGTTGTTCTTCAGCTCGTGTCTGGGACTGGATTTTTTAGGCACGCCAGGGCAGTGGGCACGCTACCTCCGCTGGGACGCCAGCACCCGCGGTGACTTCAGCTTTCAGTTCAAGACAGAAGCCTCAGAGGCGCTGCTGTTGTACTTCGACGATGGAGGCTACTGTGACTTTCTGCAGCTGGCGGTGGTGGAGGGTCGGCTGCAGCTGCGCTTTAGCATTGACTGTGCTGAGACCACGATTGTGTCCAACAGACGGGTGGACGACGGCAGCTGGCATGCCGCCACGCTGAGCAGGTACAACCTGCGCACAGTACTGGTACTGGACGGCCAGGCCAAAGCAGACGAGGTGCAGCCTCAGCGTCAGTTCATGAAAATAGTCAGCGACCTTTTCCTGGGCGGAGTGCCTCAGGATATTCGCAACGGTGCACTTACACTGCCTACAGTTCGAAACATGCAACCCTTCCGGGGAACAATCACAGACCTCAAATACGGCAACTCTCAACCCCTGTTCCTGGGGAGCCTTAAGGTGCCCCTGGAGTCTGAAGGCTGGTGCACCATGAACCCGTGTGAGAACGGTGGAACGTGCATGGTGGTGGATGGACAACCGGTCTGCGACTGCTCCAAAACGGAGTACAAGGGCCGCTTCTGCAAAGAAGGTAACCTGCATTTTAAAATCATTCTCTTAATTTATCCATATCCATTTCAACAGAGCTCTTATTTTTACCCGTCAAACTGCTCCTAAAATATAATTTTAAAAACTCACATCAGTGGGTTTCTATTTTTATTGGTCACATGTTAAAAAGAAAGCCTTAAAGATGTCATTTTTCCTGTATTTTATTTTTTTTTACTTTTTGTGGATTGTTTTGTTGCTGTTGCACCCTGTATGATCGTATCTGTGTCTGCTGTAAAATCAGAACACGGTTAACTGTTGACACCCAGGTTAATAGCATGGGTCCTGCAGGCAGTGATAAGGGCGCCCCTGGAGAGGAGAGCCTCCTGAGACCCTTTCTGTCACCCAATCACATGATGGCAGCTGGTTTTATGTCGCGTCTCTTTGTGCTGGGAGGTTTTTCTTTCAGAGCTCTGTGTTTTTTAGCTTCTCTGCAGCTGCAGGCAGATTACAACTGATAATTAAAACCTTTTACTCATTTTCCCGCCACTTTTCCTCCCTACTGGTCAACTTCTCATCTGCTTCAGAAACCTCCTGTCATTTGGTGAGACGTGACCTGAGACTTTTTAGTGAAAATGTTGATGTATTAAAAAAAAAAAAAAAAAAAAAAAAGTGGATTCAGGCCAATCTATGTTGTGTGCTGGAAAATCTTGCACCATATATTTAATTATTCCGAATCAATAAAGTTTATTTAGTTTTTCCAAATCAGCAGCCTCCAGCTGCTGAGAAGACACAATAATCTGAACACTCCTAAGATGATCAATAACACTTAAACCAGAACGTTTCAGTTTAATCAATTCAGATCAGAGGTAATTTGTAAGAATGTCTTTGTTTTATCGTTTTCTTCTTCAATGTTTCTCTATGGAGCTCTTCTTCAATTCATATATGTGGAATTTACATCCCATTTGGGCTGATGTCAAATCCCCAGCGTTGCAGACAAAAGGTCTGTGAATCTGGAATTTAAAGATTAGAGTTTTTTTTTTTTAATCTTTCTGGGGTTGGGGTGTAAGGGGTTCTGGGTCTTTTCCTTCTGTGTCTGAGCTCTTTGGTTGCTGATTGAATGTGTAGTATTTAGCTGACAGGACGACCTCTGAGGGGAAAAGTGTTTCTCTGTTCGTCTAATTTGTGATATTCCATATATGCGTGTGAATGGAAGCAGCAGGAAACAGGCTGTTGGGTGAAGTGTTAAAGAAAAACAGCAGTCAGGTCTTTGTTATGCTCGTGTTACAGCTCTGAGAAATGTGGGAGTCTCTTTTTTTTTTTAAACACTGACTGCAAATGATCTTTTAGGAACTTCATAAGTGTCAGTTTATTTAAATAATTTAAAGGTACTCACTGCAAAGTCACAGATATCTGCTATAAAGCAAAGTAATTAACCCAGTTGTTCTCATAATAATGGTTGTGTTTATAATTTAAAAAATATGAAAGCAAAATTCATGACTGGATGAAAACAGCAATGTGCATTTGTTTATGTAGAGAAACAAAGTGAATGAAAACAGTCCAAACGGGAAACTATATTTTGTTTTTAGCAGCAGATTTTCACGTCTGCTCCAAGATTTTACGCGTGTCTGATGTCTCCATTTTTGTTGACATACATGGACTACGACCAGTTTAATGTAGGTCAGTCATGTGACTCAATCAGTTGCTGACAAATTCAGGAGGTGCTTTGTTTATATTCAGCGTGGACCCACATTTCAACATTGCATGTCAGTATAACTGGAAACAAACGTTTAAAAACGTCACCATTTAATACAGCTCATTATGACTCTTATGTTTTATTTCCTATTTTGTGATGAGTACCTTTTAAAAGAACTACAATTCTAAAGCTTTTTTAGATTACTTGTTTGTCTGGATTAAAAAACAACAACAACCTGAAATTCAATTTTGTTGCCACTGCTGTGCAGTTATTCATCTTGTTTTATAAACATATGGATGATTGAAGCATTTTTACCTTGGTCATTCTGGATTAAAAACATGCCATTAATTTATTCCATCAAACTGTAAAGCATCAATAAGAGTGCTAGCAAATCCTAGCATTGGTTTTTTTGTTTTAATTCATAAAGTCATGTATAATTAATGATTCTTTTTACTTGGTAAAAACTTTTTAGTTTTGTAGTTTCTATAGTTAGTACAAAAATGAAAGGGTGTTGATCCCCAGCAAACCTTTTGATGCATTTATTTAATTTCTGCTGAAGAGTTAGATCTGACTGTAAAATATCTGCAGATGTTTTAAAAATGTATTTAAACTTGTCAGGTTTTATTTTTTTCAAGTCAGAAAATACTCCTGTTTGACTCTGTATGATCTAATAATCACAACATTTCTTATTAAAATTTTGAGCAACAACAAAACATCTGAGTGTGGCAGTAGACTGGTCCAAAACCAAAATAGACATTATCTGGAGAACATGAATAAACAACTTTACGTCCCTTTGTTTGTAAAATTTTGGCGCTTACATATATATTTATTTAACATAATGCTAAATGCACGACTTAAATGACTGGAAATGATTTTAATTTTACCTGAATCTGCTGCTTTAACGGTGCATGAGGAGCATTGTTAGTTATCTTTATATTTGCAGAATAAAAGGTTTCTGCAGAAAAACTGGCCACAATTCTTCATCTTCTGAGGATGAATATTCAAAACAATACCCACAAACTATTAGCAAATAAAATGAAGAGACACAGTTAAAGCCAGTAAGGATTTTATACGGTAACTTTACCTGTTTTTATGGCTTCAAAACATTTTTCTCCAGCCCGAGACTGAATCTTGCATGACATTTACTAAAGGATATTCAGCTCGTCATTCTGCTGCTACATATTCTTCCCCTCCCAGTACCTCCCAGTAGTGTTCCTGCTCTTTTCTCCACAACCACCTTCCCTTCACTCTGTGATGCATGAGTCAGCGAGGCCTTGCAGTGATTTCACCCGTGACTCTCGGACGATAATGGGCTGGTTTTTCCCAACCTTGATTTACTGCCTCCATGTTGGAACCTGTTCCCACTCCAGATTTACGTCTGGCTCTCAAGCCCCTCGTCTGCCTGCCTGCTGCCTCCTGCGAGGCGCTGATAGCTGACAGGAAGCAGGGAACCTCAGCAGCCCCGAGAGAATTTAGATTAGTTATTGTTAAAGGATAAATAAGAGCTTTAATGAGGCTGACGGAGCTGGATCGGTGGGTTTCCTGCTGTTGGAATATACGGAAGGGATAATATGGAGTAAGTGAAAGTCAGCAGATAATAAAACAGTGTTTGAATAACTTCTAGTATCAGGCAGAGATGAAGATTCTGTTTGCTCCAGCATGATTTTCATAAAGCAGTCTGTGTTGGCTAATTTTTCAAGGCCCTGTCATGAAAAAAAAAAAAAAAAATCAAGATTTATATGCACTCTTCAGTGGTTTACAAACAGAACAGTCCTTATTAAAATAGTAAAACCATCAATCAATAGATCTAAACATGGAGTATTTAAGATTATATGGCAACAGTCTTCCTCTTGGTATGATGGTTTTGTATGCTTTTCATTATTGTCAAGCCTGTAAAAACAAATCAGGAAAAACACCAATTATTTAAAACGTTAGGCTATTTTTAATACCTTGCATTGTTTAAGGTTTCAATGCAAACTCAGTTTCTTCACAGATAAAAAAAAAAAACAATCTGAAACTATAGAAATCTGCAAATCTGAAACTACAGAAATAAAGTTTTTCTCCCTTAAAGCAGCTTTTGCTTCCAAATAAACATTTTAAATGTGCTTTTTTCTACAAGAAATGTCACATCTGTGTTAAATTGTCTCCTGCTGATGCCAGTACATAAAATGCAAGATTTATTTATTTATTTAAGGTAAACACTGTAAGCAACAGATGTAGCTACATAAATTAGTCTGCACCTTTCAGGTGTTAACTGATCGATGTCTCATTAGTAATCGATAAAGTTTTAATCAGAAATGAGTTTTGATTTCAGTAAAATTCAGCAAATTTGAATTCAAACGTTTGAATTTATTATCATAAGGTCAAGTGAAACATGAACATGTCTGCACTTTTCATCAGCCGTAAACTTGGATTATAAAAGTAATGCAAATAAAGTCGTGTTTAAATAATATACAGTATATATTTTTAAAACTTTGCATAAAATAATCAGATCATTGTAAATGCTGGAAACATCTTTACATCTAAAAACATTAAACATGCACAACACGGTGGAGCAGCGGTTAAATGCTGTTGCTTCACAGTATGAGTGTCAGTTTCTATTCTTGGCCTGTGGTTTACATGTTTCACCGTATACGAGAGTATTGTAGCCACCCCCCCACAAAAAAAAAAAAAAAAAGTGAGACCAAATGTATTACAGGTTGAAATTGCTGATTCTGATCATCTTATTTTGACAACAGGCTTAGAATGACTTATTTTATTTACACTATGTACATGCAGAGAGTTGGTATGGATGTTAAATTTAGATGAATGAGAGTCTGGAGCTGAGATGCAGGACACAGCGTCTAGTTGGCAACAGTCGGCAAATTGAGCATCCCGGCACTGCAGGACAATGAGGGGCAGCAGACCACGACAAATGAAGCCCCGTGGTTACACAAACAGATGAGCTGCTGATGGTTTGTGAACAAACTGGAGGTCTGTTATTGGGGCTCTGTATCAGTGATGTCACTGATATGAGCAGTAACAGAACTGCGGAGACAAACCAAGTAGAAAGCAAGTCAAATATCTGAAAGACGTTAAAACATTTTTATCGAAGGCTTATTTGACAGCTAAAACTTCTCAAACTAACACCTGACATCTTCAGTGTCTCAAACCCTCAACTGAGGAGCTTCACACATGATGCTCCAATGTGACCAGATGGCTACAACGGGCCTCCCAGGCTCTTCCTCCACCTGCCCCCATGTTTCTTTTACCAACATGAAACATGGCTGCTGTAGAAATCAGCCAGTCTCCAGACTTTATCTGTTAAAGTGACGATTCTTATGAAAAGTAGCCGTCATAACTTGGAGCGTTGCATCTAAAATAAATTAATGCCAAGCATATTTTGAAGAAATGCACATTACCCGGGACCGTTACTAGGATTCATTTCCACTTTCCACACATTTCTTTCTGGAAGAGCAATTAAAAGGTATGATCAAATCTAAACACTGGTCCAAACAAACATGTCTGATAGTTGGTTCTGGTTGCACAACTTCACTATCACACATGCCAACATTTGCCGCCTCCATATTTACTTCCTTAAACACAGCGTGCTGCGTGTGATGTCATGTTTTCTTCTGTGCATTTGAGTCGTCTCAGAACTGTAAAGAGTTCACACTGGAGTGTGATGGAGGTCACATTCCAGTGATAATGTGAAAGACCACAAAATGGATAAATAAATAAATAAATAATTGGATCTGAGCACATCACTGGAATTTTTTCATTCATAGAGCACTCAGTATATTTGTTAGTGGATTATGCTTAGCCACCACCTCACATTCTTTTTCCCAGTATCTGTATAAATGGCTGAAAATGACTTCTCAAAAATCAGAAGTCGATTTTGTGCTTGCTAAGGTGGGGGGCATTTTGAATTATATTTAACTCCTAAATGTAACGAATTGCATTTTCTGCAAAAATGCAGTGTGAAGTCATGTTGCTGAAGAACTTGATGAAAAACAGCTGAAATTAGCTAAAACATGGTGAAATGTAGCTGAAATAGAAGAACAAGCCTAAAGCAAAATATTCAGAACGAACACACATTTGCTTGATTAGGTTTAAAAAGCCAGAAATGAGCACAAACATTTGGAAATGAGCCAAAAAAAGGCTGAAATTAGCAACAACAAAAAAGCTGAAAAGTAGCTGAAAAGGTACAAAGTACAAAGACGCTTAAACTACCAGAAGGAAGCAGAAACTGAAATGAGCTCAAGAAATGATGCTAATTTTAGCCTTTTCAGCTAATTCCACAAGAGCTAAATTGCTGGAAGAGCAGAAAAAGGCTGAAAGGAGCATAACAAGCTGAAATTAGCATAAAGAAGTAAATTAGGCTAAAATAGCAGAAGTTAACATGAAAAAGTTGGAATTAAGAAAATCGCCGAAATGAACTAAAAAGGAGCTGAAAAGGTAAAACTAACTTAAATTTGCAGACGAAAGCAGAAAGTTTGCTGAAAGAAGCAGAAATGAGCACAAATGTGAAAGTTAACTGAAAAAAGCTGAAATTAGCTAAACGAAAACCAGTTGAAAAGTAGCTAAAAAAGGAAGAAAGCTTAAATTGCCAAAAGGAAGTGGAGAGAGCACATTTTTGCTAAATTAGGCTGAAAAAAGTTGAAATGAGTGTCCAAATTTTGGAATTAGTTGAAAAAGCTAAAATTAGCATAAACAGTAGCTGAAATAGCAATAAATGTTCTAATGCATAAATAAACTGGAAGGAGCTGAAATTAGCAGAAAGAAGTTAGAAGAAGCACAAAAATGTTGTAGTTGGCAGAAAAATCTGAAAGGAGCACAAAACGGAATAAAAACAACCGAATTAGCTGAAAGTAGCTAAAAGTTTAAATTTGCTCAAGGAAGCTGAAAGAAGCTGAACCATAACAACCATTGAAATGAGCAATAAAAGGTTATAAACACATCTAAAGATTTGAAGGATGTAAAATGAGCTCAGTTCATTTTCTATGAGGGGAAAAATTGCAGAAAAGGCTAAATATTTCAAAAAGCCAATGTTGCACCGATACCAAAAGTCATAGCAGGATTGTCCTGAAATAGCTGAACATTTCGATATAATTTGTTGATGAAACACAAAAAATGTGGATTGAGGAAGATGCAGAAAAATGTGCAGAAGAAAAATGGATGAAAATAGCGAGAATGCTTCATAAACATTCACACGGTTAGCTAGTTAAAAATCCTAAAATTACAACCTAAATGTTTAATAAAAGTTCAGTAGCTGAAGAGCGATTTTACTAAGACTTTTACATACACGGACACAAGAAAAGCCATCATCACCTCTCACCTTCAGTCAGTGGTTGGTTATAAAAACTCAATAATTTGCTCAACAGTACATTAATTTTCATTTTTGTTTGTGTTTTTGAAGTATAAATACGGTGGCCCTAAGGTGTAAATGAACAACATTAGAAAAAACGGAATTACATTTGGGAAAACACAACAAAAACAACAAAACACAACAACATAAAAAAAACCAAAATTACATTAAGCCAAAGCGGAAGTGGCCGGCATCACATTAGAAAAAAAAAATAAACGCAATTACATTAAGCCAAAGCGGAAGTGGCCAGAATCACATTAGGAAAAACGGAATTACATTTGAAAAAACAGAATCACATTAGGAAAAAACGGAATTACATTTGAAAAAACAGAATCACATTAGGAAAAAACAGAATTACATTTGAAAAAACAGAAACACATTAGAAAAAAAATGGAATTACATTTGAAAAAAACAAATGTAATTTCGTTTTTTTAAATGTAATTTCGTTTTTTTCAAATGTTGTGATTTGTTGTTTTTGTTGTGTTTTCCCAAATGTAATTCAGTTTTTTCTAATGTAGTTCATTTACACCTTAGGGCTACCGTATGAAAGAGTAAAAAGTAAATTTAGAGGTGTAAAATTTCAAAGTACCTTTCTAAAAGAGCACAAAACCAAATATTTTGCAATACTTTTTACAAACTCTCCACACATTGAATATAAGAGTGCAGTGAGCACCTCTTATGTCCTTGTTTTAATAATGTCCATTTTAATTTGTATTGGCAGCACAGTTCCTGCAGCAGCTAATGATCTTTTTCAAAGGCTTGCACTAAACCGTGACTCAGAGGCTCTGCTCTTTGAGGCAGGGTTCTACTTTGCGACTACAAGACTCATACAGCTATTTTCTCTCCTGGGGACAAGATGAATCAGCAACATCTGAACTCTGCAGTGGGATGAGCTGAGACCTTCAAAGTGTAAAGGAATGACATCCTGCCAGTTTGACAACTGAAGATCATTCACCTGCAACTTTAAAAAGAAACTGGGTGCAGAGTTTCAGTGAAAATGTGCCATCCCTCTGCCCCGGGAAAGCTCCGTTTCACTTTTATATGTGGCCTTTAACACTCAAAACCCACCACAGCAAGAAAGAGGAGCTTCTTTCCTGGAACCTAAACCATAGCGACATGCCAATTTGCAACTCCCCAAGAGAGGAATTAGAGAAGTTACAGCATGCAACCTGTCAAATTTTACTTGATCAAATGTTCACAGAAGCAGAACTTTAAGGTGGTATCTCCCTTGGCTGAGAATTGGCATATGATATATGTGAAGGGGTCTGTCTTTAGCAGGGTTTACCACATCCTTGCAGAGGCACATCATTAAATCGCAATTTGGAGTTGCAGACTAGACTAGCACCACTCGCAGCCCAGTGAGACTACATTTAGTGTTTGCAATCAAGGCTGAGCTTTTTGCGTTTACTGACATGACTCGTGTTCAGTCAGGAGCTTGATGAGCTGTAACTCACATCTTCAGCCTTTGATTTACCGGAATGCAAATTTCAAGGGTGTTTTATTCACGTGTCACATCCACCCATCCATCCATCCATCAATCCATCCATCCATCCATCCATCCATCCATCCATCCATCCATCCATCCATCCATCTATCCATCCATCCATCCATCCATCCATCCATCCATCCATCCATCCATCCATCCATCCTTTATAGGTGGTGCCTATCTCCAGTGGTCAGTGTGCGACAGGAAGGAAATGCTCTGAACAGTCCATCACAGGGCCACAATTGTCCCATTACGCAAAATTTACTCACGCAGTTTGATTATAATACTGTACTGGCAAAAGTTACAAAAACATATTTATATTTAGATGGCAGGACAGATCCAAGCAACAAATAATAGTGGTATCTTTGGCAACAGTTATTAAAAAATATAAAATACAGTGCAGCTGCTTGTGAGCCCTTTGTTGTTCATTGCTGGAACACCATTGGAAAAATTGGATTAAAAAAGGGTTGACATTTGAATCACTTGACCTTTTCAACAAGTATTATAAACAGGCCATGGCCTAACTATCCAATTTGCATATTGCTCTTTTCAATAATACTACTCTCATCGAGTGTTACGAGACAAAAATAATAAATTTCTTCTTACAAATTATGAATACTGTATACTACTTTATAATTTATATCTATTCTCTGCATGGAGGTTAGTTTATTTTCTTCTTGCAAAGGTTTATGCAGAAATTTTATTGAAGAGTGTCCAAACTTTAACCCCATAGTTGTGATACTTTTCTCATGCAGTTTTAGTTATTTGGGCTCATGTCAAGACCAGCAAAGCCTTCTCAGTTGGCCAAAACATAATCAGAATCAATAACTTACATTTTAGTTTATTTTTCTATTTATTAATATTATTCTAAATTATTTGTTGTCTTCATTTATTAACTTTTCTCCTTATGGGTGCCATTTGTAAAGTTACACAGTCAAAAATTAACGGTTTATTTAGCCTTTCAGAAGAAATTTTATTTTTTAAGTCATATTTTCACCATGTCATTCATACAGGTATACATGTCATAGTTCCAAACTAAATATTTAATTTACAACCTAAAAATTTAGTTTACAAACTAAGATAAATGTTTAATTTACAAACTAAATATTTAACTTGCAAGTTAAATATTTAGTTTGTGAACTAAATATTTAGGTGTAAATTTAACATTTCATTTGCAAGCTAAATATTTATTTTCAAAGCTAAACATTTAATTTTTCTAATTAAATATTTAATTTGCTAACTAAATATTTAATTTACAAGCTAAATATTTAGATTACAAACTAAATGTTTATGTCCAAGATAAATGTTTAATTTACAAACTAAATATTTAGGTGTAAATATAATATTTCATTTGCAAGCTAAACATTTATTTTCAAAACTAAACATTTAATTTTTCTAACTAAATATTTAATTTGCTAACTAAATATTTAGCTCAGTCCTAAATATTTATTCTTCAAGCTAAACATTTAATTTCCAAAATAAATATTTAATTTGCTAACTAACTATTTAATTTGTAAGTTAAATATTTAGCTTGTAAATTAAACATTTAGCTTAGACATAAGCATTTAGTTTGTAAACTAAACATTTAGTGATGAACTGAATATTTAGCTTGCTCCCTAAATATTTAACTTGCACATTAAGTATTCAGCTTTTAAACTAAACATTTAGCTTATAAATTAAATATTTAGTTTGGAACTGTGATGTTTACAAATGTATGAATAATATAGTGAAAATATGACTGAAAAAAAAAACAACTTTTTTTTTCTTATGAAAAGCAATCCAAATTATTTCTGCTCATTTTTGACTGTAACTTTACAAAGGGTTGCACAGCTCAGTAGCATATGTTAATATAGAGATTTATCCAATCATATTTTGACCATCATCTGTTGATGGGTCAAAGAAATCTGCCTCCAGGCCTTCAAAATCAGCAGTGAGGGTACTTCCAGATCAAAATAACTGACAAGGAAACTGTTGCTTTGACCAATGAGATGTTGAGCTGGTGACACCAGGACCTTCTAGCAGGCTTTTGGCAATGTCAGCATTTTCACGTCATTTGATGAGACGGTCAGACAGGTCTGCCTAGGACATGCATTTGTTGCATTCTGCACAAGCCTAATGTCTTGCGGACTTTCTCAGCTACATAATAAATACAGTACTGTATTATAAAACTAGCACTCCTCGAAAGAATGTCTGTCTGTCTGTCTGTCTGTCTGTCTGTCTGTCTATCTATCTATCTATCTATCTATCTGTCTGTCTGTCTGTCTGTCTGTCTGTCTGTCTGTCTGTCTGTCTGTCTGT
>JARVGS010000789.1:20471805-20485392 GCA_031762315.1 Hypsolebias antenori | reverse complement strand
AGTCAGTCTAGTTTTAGATTCAGCTTTGTCCGTTAGCAAAATATCAGAGGAACTATTGAATTGATTTAATGGAACCTCTGTAACGTAACAACTGATAGACGTCTACAGGATTACATTTGGACTCAGTTCAATTTAAGATGGCTGCAACAGCTATTTGCAATTAGCCGACACAGAAATGGCTAAAACTGTCATGGTTTTAAGTTTTTTGGACGTTTTGATTGTTTTCCAGTTTTGAGAGTAATGTGTGTTTGTGTTTCTCAGCTGTGTGTCCAGTCTGACAGTTGTAGGTTTTGTTTGTTGGGCCCTAGTTTTCTCTCAGCAACTCTGTCTCGTTTTGTTACTCACCCGTAAGCCAATCACTCCTGTTCCCACCAAGTACTTAGGCTGCTTGTTTTTCAGGCTCTGAGTCAGGTCCTCATGTGTAGCTCCCCTGATTAGTCCTCCATCTTCATCTTCACCTCCTACCACTGTAGTTGTGTCGTGGAGGCAGCAGGTCCAGGACATTCCTCTCCCCACTTTCCAGTTCCTCTTGAGTTTCACAGAGGCATTCTGGGTCTTCCCTGGGGCCTCATCAGTGGGACGTGCCTGTAAAACCTCTAAAGGGAGATGTCCATATCAGATGCCTGGACCACCTCAACTGGCTCCCTCTGATGTGGAGGAGCAGCAGCTGTACGTTCCCCCCGGATGACAGAGCTCCTCACTCCATTGCTAAGGCTGAGCCTGGTCACCCTGCAAAGGAAGCTCATTTTGGCTGCTTGTATCTGGGATTTCATTCTTTTGGTCATGATACAAACCTCATGACCACAAGTGAGGGATGGAACATAGACAGATCAGTAAATCAAGAGCTTTGCCTTTTGACTTAGCTCATTTTTCACCTTGAGTGACCTAAGCAATGTCCTCATTACTGAGGACGAGGCCCCAATCCATCTATTCATCTCCTGCTCCATCACTCAGGAAAAGACACCAAAATAAACTCCTCCATCTGATGTATAGACTCTCCCTTGACCCAGGGGAAGTATTTCTCTCTGTTCATCCATCCATCCATTATCTTTTACCCGCTTCTTCCTTTTCAGGTTGTGGTAGTCACTGATGCCCATATCCAGCAGTCACTAAGCGAGAGGTGGGGGACTATGGTGGCCCTAAGGTGTAAATGAACTACAGTAGAAAAAACAGAGATTCATTTGGGAAAACACAACAACAAAAACAACAAAACACAATAACATTTGAAGAAAAAAACGAAATTACATTTAAAAAACGAAATTACATTTGCAAAAAAAAAAAAAAAATACAGAATGAAATTAGAAAAACAAAATTACATTTGAAAAAAAAAAACAGAATGACATTTGAGAAAAGAAAAAAAAACAAAAAACAGAATTACATTAAGCCAAAGCGGACGTGGCCGGAATCACATTAGAAAAAAACGGAATTACATTTGAAAAAAACAGAATCACATTAGAAAAAAACGGAATTACATTTGAAAAAACAGAATCGCATTAGGAAAAAAACGGAATTACATTTGAAAAAAAAACAGAATCACATTAGGAAAAAACGGAATTACATTTGAAAAAAACAGAATCACATTAGAAAAAAACAGAATTACATTTGAAAAAACAGAATCACATTAGGAAAAAACGGAATTACATTTGAAAAAACAGAATCACATTAGAAAAAACGGAATTACATTTGAAAAAACAGAAACGAATTAGGAAAAAACTGAATTACATTTGAAAAAACAGAATCACATGAGGAAAAAAACGGAATTACATTTGAAAAAACAGAATCACATTAGGAAAAAACTGAATTACATTTGAAAAAAACAGAATCACATTAGGAAAAAACAATTCTGTTTTTTCAAATGTAATTCCTTTTTTTTTCCTAATGTGATTGTTTTTTCAAATGTAATTTTGTTTTTTCTAATGTGATTCCGGCCACTTCCGCTTTGGCTTAATGTAATTGCGTTTTTTTTCTAATGTGATTCCGGCCACTTCCGCTTTGGCTTAATGTAATTCTTTTTTTTCAAATGTCATTGTTTTTTTCAAATGTAATTTCATTTTTTTCTAATTTCATTCTGTTTTTTTTGCAAATGTAATTTCGTTTTTTCAAATGTTGTTGTGTTTTATTGTTTTTGTTGTGTTTTCCCAAATGTAATTCCGTTTTTTCTAATGTAGTTCATTTACACCTTGGGGCCACCGTATATAGCTCTAACTGATAATAACCTCCTAAAACAATCAGCGTGAAGCCAGCAGTGGTGACAGAAAGCAGTTTTTGAAGTAGCTCATTAATCTTGGTGCTTTCTCAATTTATCCAGCCCATCATGAATCATCCCTTTAAGTAATCCACTTTGAGCTTTAATCCCAGGCTGTCCTCTCCTCACCTTTGGGTATTGAATTAGAGGAGAGTCAAACTCGTCCTCTTGGATTATGTGCCCGACGATGAATAAATAAGTTTGTCAAAGCGCCGAAGAGGTGATCTGAGTGAAATTATTCAGGAGGAATTTCTGATCAGAGCCAGAAGAAATGGATCTGTTCAAGTTTTGAGTTAAACATCTGCTAGGAATACCCACGTTTACGAGTTCATCTTCACAAATTCTGATGCTAGAAATGGGGACAATATGGGGGAGGGAGGTGCCAAAGGAAGTAGGTCAAGATGAAGAAGAAAATGACAGAATGGCAGCGGGGGGTGAGACAGAACAAATGAGCAACGACTGTAAATTAAACGAGTCAAACCAGAGTCCAAGAGGAATTTGACAATGCATTCTTTGAAAATGTGTTTGCATAAGTTACAAATTATGAGGGGCAATTCTTATTTGGTCAATTTGTTGTAAATTTAGTTTGCAAGATCCCTTGTCAGGTTTTCTAAAGATGATTATGGCAAATGTTGTCATCCTTTCATTTCTCCAAATTAAATCTCAACTATGGTGTACAGTAGTCCCTCATTTATTGCTGGGTTTACATTCCAGACACCCCCACGATACGTGAAAATCCTTGAAGTAGAGACATTATATTTATTTTAGTATTTATATACATTTTAAGGCTTTATAAACCATTCCCGCACCCTTGCAATGTTCTTAACAATGTTCTAATCAGAATCAGAATAAGCTTATCATTGTACCAAGATACGAGAATATGTCTGTCCAGTCGTCTGAAAGCTGGGCGGAGTGCATGTGGCTGCTGCTCTGATAGCGCGGCCTTCTTATCCTTTACAAAATACATTTTTTGGATAGAAAAAGACAAAGCCATGAGGAGAGGATAGTGGCATTACCAAAAAGATCTCTTCACACCTTGTCCTAACAGGACATGATTTAAGACATTAAAAAAACTCTGCCCGCAGCACATTTATGAACACAGTACATATGCATTTGGTGACGATGCAGTCCATGATAAGACGGATGGTCAGCCTCCACAGAAGTTGGGGGGAGGGGGGATTGCGATAGACAAAGCTTTTCCCTTAGTTTACACATTTCTCAGGAGAAATTGATAAGTCGGCCTGTTTTTGAGGCCAACCACGGAGTCAGATTCAAATAAGCCACAATTGTTGTTTTATTCAGGCAGACTATTTTTCTTGTCAGCCTCGAGTCTTATTGATACTTCCAAGATCTGAAATGGCCAGATTAGGGTGCATTCTACTGGGCCGTGCTTACAAGCCTCTTCAAGGTTGTTTCACAATGACAAGTCCCAAAGCCGCAGGTGGCCTGCGATTCAAATCACTTCCTTCTTACGGTTTAGCTCATAAATCAGCTGATTTTGAGTCCTCAAAGCACAAACCAAACCTTCACATAGGCAGTAGTCTGACGAGGTCCAAATTAGCTGCGGCCGTCTTCTTTGTGTGTTGATAAACCAGGAACTAGACAATTCCAAAAACAGGAAACCTGTTCTAAACTTTTAAACCTACATAATTTTTAACAACATATGTATATGTACTGTACAGTACTATGAATTTTTACATGGGTACTCACCAGTGAAAACAATACAACTTGAAGGATGAGTTCAGCTTCAAGATTTGCGACTTTCCTGCCAGTTCTGTGAGCTTAACAGATAATTACTTCTGACGTTGCGTTGCAAAATAATTTTTTTTACCATATTGGTTTCTCTTCTAGTGGTTGCTCCCTCCATTGCTGTTCTTTGAATTACGACAGAACAGCAGCCAGAGGTACTGTTGGCTTCTGGGTCATGTAGTTATTTTGACTTGTTACAGTTAGGCTTATTGAAAGAAAACTACAAAATGGCGCCTGTCCGAAGTATTTTTTTAAAATGTTTTTGTCCTATTGGTTGATTCCCGCTCCCTTTATCCCGTACTGTCCCAATCACGGAGAGTAATCAGAGTAATATTAAAGTTGACAGTTGTGTGTCATGTACAGTCTTGCATTGAAAACCAGCGAAAAAGTGAATCGACGAAAGTCAGACCGTGAAGTATCGAGGGACTACTGTACTGTTTTTTAAAAAGTGTTGCACCGCTAATATGTAAACCCACCAAGCCTTCCTTGAACTGTATCTTCTCCAATATGTGTGCAGAGATCATGGAAAAAGAATATTAGAATTTAATGAATTTTACAAAATATTTACTTTCACTTTTTTATGCAATGGCTCTCAGTTTGTGGCATAAACCAGAATCTGAATGCTTTAAATTCAGTTTCAGAAGGAATACATTTTAATTCTAAACTGTGTACAGCAGAGACAAAGATGGTGGACTTGATAATCCCCACATGAACGCCCGCTGGATCAACTTGTTCCATGTTGGAACAGGAATCAGTTTGAAGCTGAATTAATATCTGATGAATAAAAAATCAGCCTCCATCTGCTTGTGGTGCTATATTAACACTGTATCATCCCCAATTAGTTAATGCTCAGAACATTTAATGCATCTCAAGTCAATTAGCATTCATTTTATTTGCAAGCTACTTCGTGTCTAAGAAGCCAAAAAGCTCATTCTATGATCAGAACTTTTCTTTTACATGAAACATTGAATTGTTTGTCGGTTTATGTACAGCCTGAATAAAGGTTATGTAAAGTGTTGATTAAAAACCTATTGCAATGATTTATAAACATTATAAACCAGTATTTTATTCTTTATGGAACTTAGTAAACATATCCAATGTTGGAACTAGTAATTTGTGCTTTTGAAAAATTTTAATGGCCGATGAACTGTTTACAGACAATGGCTGTGTTCCTGAGCCCATGAAATGCTGTTCAGAACCAAACCAAGCCTGTTTTTGTAGCAGTGGCCCAAAAATCAACATCCATGACTGAACTTCAGCCTCGTCTTTTTAGCCATACACTTTTGAAATATTTTGATAATATTATGAACTATAGACGATATTCGTAGTTGTAATCCTTGGTTTAGGAACATTATTCTGAAACTGAAACTCATGACAGAAAGAACGAGATCCAGGATACAAATGGCTGAAATTGGCTTCCTTCACAGGGTGGCTCAGCCCTAGAGATGGGATGAGGAGGTCTATCATCCAGGGTTAGCTGAGTGGAGTCACTGCTCCTCCCCATAGAAATGAGTCAGTTGAGGAGGTTCTTCTGATTTGGATGCCTCCTGGTTGCCTCCCTTTGGAGATTTTCTGGGCATGTCCCATTGGAAACTGGGAATGCCTTGGGATCTCCAAGGACGAACTGGAGAGAGTGTGGTCTTTTTCTCCTGGACTTGTTGCCTCCACAGCCCAACTACAGATGAGCGGTAGGAGAGGCAGATGTCCCACTTCAGTTTTTTACAAACTGGTGAACATCTGGCCACCTTTACATCCTTTGTATCCAGCCTCTTTAAAATGCTTTTTAAATATCCAGTCCTCTAAGTAACTGTTTGGGGAAAATAAATCTTAAAATGTGTTTTCATCTTAACCACAGATCCTCAGGTGTGACCACTTAAAAGAAAATTATCAATAAACTTCCCTAAAGATTGATGTTGTACAACTGCCAAGTCTGAGGATCCTTAACATAAAAATACCCCAATTAGGTCACAATAAGATTTCCAATAAAATGGCATATTAAAAGTTTATATTTTGTTTGCTTCTGTCTTTGGAATTGTATCATTTGTGGCTATTTACCGATAATTGTTTTATTTATCCCTAAATCATCTCACGTGAAGATGCTTTATATGTAATTTATTAACAAAGGTTGCTACATTTTCTTCCAATAAAGTAACACTTAATGTTTAACTGTTTCACTGTTCTCAAAATGACTTTACCATCTTTTTAATTGGTTTCTTCATCAATCAAACCATTTAGAGATGACTCCTGATGTCTTTGAGTCTACATCTAGTGCCACACTCGGATCAAAACCTTCAAATCCAAATATGTCCCCAAAGCTCAGAATGCATATATGTAAATATTTATTTCCAAATCATTGTTGGAAATTTGACATCAGAGGATTGAATAAAACTGTTCGCAGCATTTCAGTTACTAAAGCCCCCAGCATGTAACAATAAATTCAGTCCAGTCCCTTTTCTGTTTATTGCATGTGTCTTTATGATTGAACAGCTGTGGGAAGTGAATTAATATGTCCACCAGAGGAAGATAAAAAGAAAACTTCAAGAACTGTGGAATTAGATGCTGGTTTTGTACCTTAAACTCCTCATTGTAAAACCTTTCTGGATTGTGACACATGCAAATGAGTGTGCCAACTGCCACACATTTGCATGGACAAAAAAAATTACTTTGTAAATTAGTTGCATGGCAGTCAACATGCAAGTAACACGTGTGTTTCTAATGCTGCTTTGTTTGCTTGTTTCCTTTCTTTTCACTGCAGAAGTCAGCAAGAAAATGCCAGGTGAGTTTAAATAAAACCTTTAAAGCAGTGATTATTGTTCGGTGGCAGATTTTCAGACCGTTAAAACTCTGTAAGGATGCTAGACTGCTTGTGTTTAAACTTTCATGCACAGTCTGTACATTGATTTAATCAGAAATGTCCTCCAAGTACAAAATAAATAAATAAATAAATATTGGCATTAGAATAATTTAGTTGCAAGTTTTTAAACAAAACCACAGGAACTTCCAAATCTTAAATCTTTTTATGAAACATTTGTCCTGAAACATTTTCACAGTTCTACAAAAGTGCAAAATCAAACAGTCCTTTGAAGTTCATACTTTATTTGGAGATATTTCCTTCAAGATTCTGTTGAATTTTTCCATTATTCTGAATAAATCCCTAAAGTCAGACACTAAATATCTCTATTTTCTTAGCAAACCAAAAATCTAGTGTGCAGAGTTATTTTCAAATCAACCAGCCTCTTCTTAAAATTGTTAGGCAAAAGTTATTTTTATTGCCATTTTGATTAAATTTTATTAACCCAAAACTTGAAAACGTGCATTAAAGGTTCTGTAACTCTGTCACCATTTGAATCCAAATAATCTATCTGTGCTTCAATCATCTTCAAGCTTATCATATATTAAGTCACTATTTTGTAGATCACATTTAAAATCAAAATAAAGCCCATTTTGTTCCAAACGGCACAGATTCAGCTGCAAGCTCTGAATAGTTGTAAAAAAGCAGTGGTTCCAACCATTGTCCTCGCGGAACACCATCCTGCACGTTTTAGTTGTTTCCCTGCTCAAACACACCTGATTCAGTGGTTTTGTTACTTCCAGTTCTGCCAAAGCCTGCTAAGCACCCGTTCATTCAAATCAGGTGTGTCAAAGCAGGGAGATAAGTAAAACATGCAGGATGGTGTTCCTCAGGGACCACGGTTAGGAACCACTGGTATAAAGTGAGCATGGTGCAATTAGAAGTAGCCCATAGTATAAAGGACAAATGATTTCTGTGAAAGCCTTAGACTGATGTGTTTTTAAACAGTTTTCTGACCATTTAGTCATTTTCAGTGTAAAGTTGATGACTGTTGTTCAAAACTTGCTTTTGCTCCCAAAGAACCTAAAACCTGCAGCTGTGGCAAGTAAAAGCTGCAGGTCAGTGAGAGTCCTGCTTTGAAATTCTCCGGTGAAACGTGTGGATTTGATTTAGAAAGCCTCCTGCTCGAACACGGGAAGCTTTGCAAATGTTTGTGTTCAGATGTCATGCTTTCCCTCTTGAGAAAAGCATGTTTCATCACAATACTGCGGAGTATTGACACTAAGTGTTCCCTTTCCCGTCTTTCCCTTTTCTTTCCTTCTCAAGGTTTTGCACATATGATGGCAGAACAAGGTACGCCTCTTTTTACCTTTTCTCTTCTGCTCTGCGTGTGACTCCAGTGTGAAGTTGCATGTCTTGGTGTGAATCATCTGGTCAAATAATGTGATGCACTTCGTGCTCCATGAAGAACACACAACCACAAGAAAGGATTTATTCCATGTCCGTTAGCCTACTGCTTTTAATCTTCTGCTGAAGAGAGAATATGTGTTGGAGAGGATTATTAGAGTTCAACAGTTACAGAAGCTACTGGAAATTTTCATCTTTGATTCATCTTAACATATAAGCTCTCAGATACAAATTGGGTTTTTATTTATTTATTTATTTTTGTCAAATGTATAGCATCACCGCTATGACATAGATAAAAATATAGAAAAACTTATTTGTTTCTTTTTTCCTTTATTGGTACTTTTATCATATATTGCAGAGTTTCAAAAAGAAAATTAACCAAATCCAAAACAAATTAAATTTCATGTAATAGAAACTCAGCTTCTTAGTAGTAATTTGAATACAGTATAACATTTTGCACATACTATTTTTATTGGTTTAAATCATTCTCATTTTTTTATATGGCACATGTTTTATGATCTGTTTATTTGCATCCATTAAATCAGTGGTTCCCAACCATGGTCCTTGAGGAACAACGTCCTGCATGCTTTAGTTGTTTCTCTGCTCCCACACACCAGGTTTGGTGATTTAATTAATTCATGTTCTGCAGAAGCCTGTTAATGACCCTTTCAAAGGAAAGCAGGGAAACAACTAAAACATGCAGGATGGTGTTCCTCAAGGCCCACAGTTGGGAACCATTGCATGAAATTATAAAATAAGCAAATTTCTGGAATTTAACAATGAAACAGTAATTATGGCCGAAATTTCTTCAAATTTTCTCAGTTTTGTCTGCAGTGTATTGATATTAACAGAAGGAACGTTAACAATCAGTGGACGCACCGATGCAATGCCTATTTTAATAGCTGATTTTGTCAAAATGACAAATAGTTCTCATTGAAAATTTCAAATAAAATAAGCAAATCAGTCCTTTAAAAAATTACATTTGCGTCAATTAAAAAAGGAAACTAAACACTAAATGCATTGGTGCAAATGCAAAATATATTTGCTCAAAAAAATCTTTTTTTTTTAAATTGCTTGTATTAAATTGAATGACATATTAGGAGCATCTTTACACCTCAAAAAGTCCTGTCTTACCTTTACTTCTCCAAAGTTCAAATTTTTAAAACAAGAACGGAAACTACCGTAACTAACATTTAGTTAAAGACATGGAACAACCCACTGTTTTATGATTAAATCATAAGCTTGAAAGATAAGTACAGTATTAAGTAAAAGTTTCCAGTAAAAACAAAACAGAACTAGAGAAATTGCATTTCCTGCAAAAATACAGTGTGAATGTTGCAGCTGAGGAACTTCCTGAAAAGCAGCTGAAATTAGTTAAACTGCTGAAATGTAGCTGAAATGGAAGAACAAGCCTAAAATAAAAGCAGAAAGAATACGTTTGCTGAATTTGGGTTTAATAAGCAGAAATTAGCACAAAAAATTGTAAACTAGCTAAAAAGGCTGAAATTGGCAAGAAATAGCTGAAAAGTAGCTGAAACAGCTGAAAGAAGTTTAAATTACCAGGAACTTAAAGACGCAGATAGAAGCATAAAAAATGGAAGATAGCTGAAAAAAGCTGAAATTTCCAAAAATATAGTTGAATAGTAGCTAAAATGGCCCAAATAAGCTTAAATTCCAGAAGCAAGCAGAGAGCACATTTTAACTGAATTACTTTGTATGCTGAAAAAAGTTAAAATGAGTGCAAAAAAACATGAAATTAGCTGAAAAGGCTAAAAATGGCATAAAAAAGCTAAATAGTAGCTGAAATAGCTGAAGCTTACAGAACAAGCTGAATGGAGCAGAACAAGCTGAAATTTGCAAAACGAAGTTGGAATCTGAAAGGAGCACAAAATAGCTGAAAAACACAGATGAAATGAACTGAAAGTAGCTGAATTAAAAAAAAATGCACAAGGAAACTGAAAGAAGCTGAACCAGAACACATTGTGAAAGAAGCAGTAAAAGGCTGTAAACATATTTAAAGATTTGAAGGAATAAATGAGAAAAAAAAATAGCAGAAAGGGCTAAATACTTCACAAAGCTGAAGTTGCACCAATACCAAAAATGCTTTGATATTATTGTAGAAATAGCACAAAAACTGTGTGATGAGAAAGATGCAGAAAAACATACGGAATATACAAAGTCGGAATAATAATAAATACTAACAGGATCACAATTGTGTGAATGCTAAATAAGCATTAACACAACAGAAAAAGATGTTAAAGATGAACATCTGGATAAACATGTTTTATTGTAGACCAGATGAAGTGCATGTCGCTGCAGTTTGAAGCAGCTTAACCTCGGAACATCCATTTCTGTAACTGCTGCTCTCCGATTCCTCCACGTCTGCATGCTTTTAGAGCTGCATGAGCAGTGCTGCGTTCACTGACTAACCCTGGTGATGTGATGTTTGATGTCTGCTGGATCATGAACTGACTCTTCCTCCTCTTCTTCCTCCCTGTCTGCGCTCTCTCGGCGGTGGACTCCTCTGTACCGCCTCCTCCTGCTCTTCTAGCTAAAAGCAAAGGTACAGCTTTTTCGAAATCTTTCCTTTTCGGCCTGTATGAAAAGCGACGCTTGCTCTGTGAGTGTTTGAGTGGAACATGTTTGAAGTTTTCATGTGTTTACTCGTCTGTGTTCGCTGTCTCCTCTGGAACGCTTTTTTCTCTGAGGGTGCTTGTATTAAGCGGGTAATTAAGCCAACAGCACAAAATGAAAGGGGGAGAAAAGAGTTGCTTTATGTGTGTGTGTTTTGTGATTTGTTAAAAGGCTTTGAGTGTGCACATGAACGTGGCACAGTGGATCAGTTTTCAGAACAACCCTCTCCAGACTCTTTCTGTAAACCAGTCTACTTTAAACTGAGTTCATGAGGAACGCTCAGATGTTCTCCTTCCCGTTGGTTGAACACAACGTGTGCTCCGCTGGTCACATTTTTCTACTGAGCACCTCCAGTTCAAACCAGTGACACCAGAATGGTAAATTATCAGCAGTAAAGAAAACAGTTCCAGGTTTTCTGTTCATCTAACAAGTTTGTTACAAGACGAGCCTAAAAAAAAAAAATAAAATAAATAAAAAAGTTACGGTAAAAGTTATGCAGCCTGCTCATTTAATAGTCCAGAGGTCAAAGGTCATCTGTGGGAATGCCAGGCTGTAAGGTGGAACTTTTTTTTTCTGATTGGCTGCAGCCTGTCATGAGCTCACCAGACGAGGGGCATGTGAGCTCCTGGTGATTCCCTCCTCCCTCACCACCTGTCCTTTTCCTTGTTGCTGTGTGTAATCCCTCAGTGAGGTGGTTGATGTTATTAGGACCATATTAGGACCCCCCCCCCCCCCCCACACACACACACACACACACAGACAGGATCCCCATCAGGCAGCAGAAATAAGGGAGAGATATGTTTTTGTCCTGAAACTAAATGCTTCTTATTTTCTTTATTTTTTTGTTGATATTATTTTGCCCTGTTTCTCATCTCTGCATGCTCCTCTCATCTGATTCTTGTCTATTTTAACTCTAACATTTGAATTTCTGTCCCTTGCAGCCATTTCCCCAAACACACCAGCTTTAATTCCTCTCTCTCTTTCTTTTCATTACCTTCATCCTGTTCATGCTTATTTATGAAGTGCAGCTTGTTGCTCTGATAACTTTCCAAGGTCAAAAGTATCCTTAAAAATAAAACTATGCTTCACTTGGGTTTGTCATCCAAAAAGCCAAATTCAGATTCAGAAATAGCTTATTTAAAAATGTCAGATTAGTAAAGTGCAGACTCTGGTGACCATGCTCCTGAGTGGACTGGGACTGGGACAGGGGGTGCATGGACAGTTGGGATTTCTGCGCTTGGCTGCATACTGGTGAGCGAGCCAGACACTGGAATCACTGAGGAGCAGTGCCAGACGGGAGAAGGTGGAGGAGTTCACTGGGAGGAAGAGTAGGTCTGTTTTAAATTAAACTAGAGCCGTTTCACAGAAAAAGTTGTCTTGGCTTCTGCTGATTGTTTCACTTCAGGTCCAAGAATCCTCTCTGGCTCCAGGGGAAACGATATTAACAGACTAGCATATTGCCCTTTATCTTTTACGCCAAACATTCAAGCTAAAATCATCTTATGATGAAAAGAAATGGAGTTGTTTACATCAACCCTTGTAAAAGACTTCATGTGGGATCTCATGCAATATTGTGAGATATCAGAGCTCAGTTAGTGTTGAGGATGACACTTGGCTACTTCCACAACAAATTTTAGCTCAATTTCTATAAAAGTGGCATACTACTTTGACTGCTTTGCAGTGGTGGCCATCTTGAATAAGTAGATGCTATTTTCAATGGTTACGCTCTAAATACAGTAGTCCCTCATTTATCACAGGTGTTATGTTCACATCCCCCCACCCCCGTGCAATAATTGAAAAAATGCAAATAGGAAAACTATATTTATTTGTTTATTTTTTTTTGAATGTCCAGAGCATTTATAAAACCCTTCACACACTCTTGCAATGTTCTAAACTTTTGCATCTACGTAATTTTAAGCAGCTTTGGTCTGGTTCTGATGGGCTTTCTGCAGCAGTTGAGCACCAGGCACTTTTAGAGAGAGCTGGACATTCGGATAGCTGGCACAAAACCACACAAAGACCAAATAGCCCAGAGGGATTCGGATGAAAAAGTCCCGGTGAGCTCCGGAGAAGACGTCTCCCTGCTCGAGAGGCCTCATGGGCTGGCGAGCAGCACTCGGATTGACAGACGAGGCTGGAAGTAGTCCTGGTCCAATTCCAGGTCTGTTCCATTCAGCTCTCTGCATCCACTGAGCGCTGAAGTCACTATGAATAAGAACTGAACTTTTGAGGATCAGATCAAAACTTTCCCTCCATTTCAGCAGAATGCAGTGGCCAGAAGCACTGTTGGCTTCCGGGTAATATAGTTCTTTTGACTAGCGATGGCGATACAGTATACATATTGACCTTTCTTACTACGGTACTATGCAGCCACACACCAAAGTGGAAGTCAGTACCTCACTTATTCAAGTTTTCACATTCACAACACAAACAGATGGTCAATTTACAAATCCTCCATTTCGCTTCACGATTGGGGACAAAAAAAAAAGAAAAAAAAAAAAACCTGTCAAATTTCTTTTAGTTACACCCAGATCGTACAAATCAAAAGGGCCATAAAGTTTGTCACCTTTTGCTGCTAATGCAGTTTTTAACTCTCTCGAAGTGTTTAGTTTCCACTGATGAACTTTAACTAGGACATGGCTTCAGTGTTATACAGGTAACCCCCGGTTTCCGGCGTAGTTCCGTTATAACGGCCCGGCCGGATACCGAAAAAGCCGGTTACCGGGACCGGCTCCCGGTGCGGCCGAAAACGAAACTAAAA
>JARVGS010000789.1:20432618-20445735 GCA_031762315.1 Hypsolebias antenori | reverse complement strand
AGTGACCGGGGATCGAACCCCGGACCTTCCGGTCCTGAGCCGGCTGCCCTGCCTCTACACCATCTCGGCCCACTGTATAACCTTATAGTAACAAAGAATATCCTGAGAAACCCACAGAACAAATTGTATTCATAAACCTGAGTAACCAGTATTAAATCAACTATACCCAGTTAAAATGTTGTCAAATAATTAAATTGAACTTGAGCAAAACACAAGTACCAAAAAACAAAAGATGCTCGAGAAACCGATTATATTTGGCCTGCAGGCCTTGAGTTTGACAAATGTGCTTTACACTAACAGAACAAACATCTGGACTTAGTTATAATTTATGAAGAAGTGGAAGAGGATTACATTTTGAACATTATAAGCAGAGCAAAAGAGCAAGTGAATTAAAGAAAATAAAAAAGAACAATAGCACGTAAACAAATGTAAACCACCTGCTGAAAAGATTTAATCTTAAACCTCTGAGAAATGTACGACAGGAGTTTCCTACAGTTTTTATCTGAGCTCATCAGCTGATGGGGAGTGAGCTATGCAAAGAATCTTTAAGAGTAGGATTTTATATTCTTTGCATATAATTTTTTTTTTACATTAGGAAATAAAAGTACCTATTAGTTTTAAAAAGAAAAGTGAAAGTTAAGTCCTTTTTTCCTTGCCTCTTGTGTTGTCCCCTGGGTGACTGGCGCCCTCAGCATTTGTCCATATTACCTATATGCTACGGCCAGCCCTGTACTGCAGCTAAAGTTTCAAAACCTAAATAAATAAAATTAAAAAAATCCAAAACATAAATGAATAAAGGCTACATGCATTCGAGAATTCAAATCAAAATAAATTTTTCATTCATTCATTCATTCAACCTTTATTTAAACAGGTTAGTCCCATTGAGCCACAGGGACTCATTTACAAGAGAGACCATAATTAAAATATGTTAACTCCTAAACAAAAGTAATGCTATCAAACTGATATATTTTTAAATTATTTTAAAATAAACAACTAATTGTATTGAATTACATCAAACATATTTTTGTATGGTCATTATAATGGCATAATTTAAGCCTTTATAATTTATTTAAAAGTACAACTTATGAGTCCTTTGGTTATTTTATACAAAAGTAGTCAGATATTTTGTTTGGATCAACTTTTATTTTATTTTCATGGTTATTCTGTGCACAAGGAGTGAGGCTGGGGCATCTTTAGAGACAGGGAGGGGTCGATTGCGATGTGATTATTAGCCTTCCTCTGGGGGCTTTTGTCTGGGCCCCATGAGAGAAGGAGGTTAACGCCACTTAGCCTCAGGGAAGCCTGTCGAAGACTGTGTGTGTGTGTGTGTGTGTGTGTGTGTGTGTTGGGGCGGGGGGTGTCGGGGGTTGCAGAACATCATCGCTCCTCTGTTGTGATCCAAAATCACTTAGCGTTTTTGTCAAATCATTGACACCCCCTCCTCCTGTCAGCTGAACACAAAGGCCACCTGAAGTAGTGTGATTGTGAAAAGTCGATTTATTTTAGTTCTTAAATGTTAAATTTTAAGATTTGAAGATTTTGTTCTCAAACATATAAAAGGTTCATTTTGTAATTGTAACTTTTCAATCATGTCAAATCCCTTTAAGTAAAACAATTCCTTAAAGCTTAAAAAAATGAATAGATGAATAAATAAATGTTTATGTAATCTAACAAAAAAACTACATTGTCAGCAAATGAAAATAAAACAAGAGCAACTAAAGGTAAATGAACAAAAATCAATGTTTGCGAGTGAGATGAACAACAACAACAAAAAAGTCCATTAAAAAAAAAAAAAAAAAAAAAACAGATATTTTGAAGTGGGTTTCTGTGGAAATGCAACGAACAATTAATGTAGTTTTTTGACCAATCGCAGTTTTTTGTCACTTTATCCATGCTGTTGGTTCCTTATAAGCTGCTGTTTCCTTGTAAGCTGCTGTATTCATACACATCTGCTCACAACAGACTCATGTTCAGGCTGCTGTTTAATATACGGTACCTCATTATATTATATTATGGTTTAGCATATATATTAGATCCTTGTATACTGTTTCTTTTTATTCTTTATATTTTTGTTATTTTTGGGTATAACTGGGACCCTGAGTACACAATTTTGTTCCACCTCATGCACCACATGAATCTGCCACTACTAAGCTGTGTTTTGGGGTACCACAGGGCTCTATTTTAGGTCCCCTGCTTTTCTCCCTTTACCTGTTACCTTTGGGATCAATCTTCAGAAAGCATGGGATTTTTTTCTCTGCTATGTTGACTATCAGATCTATATGCCACTAAAAAAGATGCCCCCTCAATTAGGCCACTTCTGTTGTCTCGAAGACACTAAAGTCTGGATATCCTTAAACGTTTTAAATATCAACAGAAGGGATGGTGTTTGCCCTAGTGGCTCCTGTGAACCTTCCCCAATTGATCTGAGCCCTCTGGCACTGCATCTAAAGAGAACTGTTTCTAACTTGTGTTTTATTTTTTTTTTTTAAAGCTAACGTTGCACAAAACAGATGCACTAAGAAGCTACAGACATGGCGCCATGATTCTCTCACACCTTACTCTCCCTGCTGTAGTTTTCATGCCCGTCCACTAGCTGGCGCTGTGATATTTCTTTCATTGACGAGCACACAGACAACTCGGTCTCGAGCATGAAAACAGTTACATCCAAAATAATGAACATATGAACTGAGGATGACATTGGTCCACTCCTACATGTTGAAAATGATGAGTAGCACAAACAGCATTCTGCTTTCTGCCATTTACTGCTGTACTCCTTCCTGCGCAAGCGCAGAGAAGTTATTGGCTGAGACCTGGATTGAAAAAGCTTTGGTGTCACATTAAACCAGTGTTTTTGTCGTGAACACAAACAACCGAACCACAGCAGGAATCCTACAGTGTCACTCAAAAATGAGGATGTGTAAACTGGACCTTAGCTGTAGCTCTGTCTTTGCAACCTGCAGGGATTCAACAGTTCTGCCTAAGCAACCATGTAATGCACAATAGATGATATCACTGGAGAGGACTGAAAGAGGTTTTAAAGTCTGTAGTTGTTTTCAAGAACATTAAAAAGCTCTTAAAATGTGAGCATGTTAAGCTAATGTCAGACCAAGCGGTGCCACTTGTCGTTTTAAACAGCTAATCTTTACATGTTCAGAGTCCATCCATCCATTATCTTTTACCTGCTTCTTCTTTCTCGTACCCATATCCAGCAGTCACTGTGCAAGAGGTGGGGGACACCCTGGACAGGTCTCCAGTCCATCCCATGGACCTATAGAGACAATCAAGACAATCATTTACTCTCTCACTTACACCTAGAGACAATTTAGAGTTACCAGTCAGCCTAACATGCATGATTTTCATCTGTGGGAGGAAACTGGAGTACCTAAAAAAAAAAAAACATGCACAGAGAGAACATGCAAACTCCACCCCGAATAGCCCCCAGCCAGGATTTGAACCAACGACCTTCTCGCTGAAAGGCGGCAGCTCTAACGACTGTGCCAGTGTGCCACCATCAGAGCAGTTCATGTGAAAGCTGTTTTAGAAGCCTTTACATCACCATCAGCTTAGAGTACATATAACAGTTATTAAAAAAAATAATGTTCCACCAAAAACTCTACAGCTAGGTGCTACTGCCACGTGCAAAGCTCGTAAATGACCACAGAATTCTACGTGGGGGAAAAAAAATTACATTAATGGACTCTGACTCTATGCTCCAAACCAAGGATGTTCAAAAATGTATTTACAAGTAATATATCAATTGTACCTTTCCACAGAACCCACTTCTTAAGATCTGAACTATCCCTTTAAGAGCTAAACAAAAGAAAACATGGTCCGCAGTGATCTGAAGAAGAGCAGTCATGAACTGTCAATTTAGTGATGAGTCACCATTTGGACAAACCCTTACATCACATGGTCACCTCGTCTATAATCCAGTATTTGTTCTTCAGAACACAGCCCCAAATTTAGTCGTGATGAGGTTCTAATTGCTGGACGGACTGGTAATATGATCTCGTTACTGAGAAAGTGAATAGAAGTTGCTGTAGTTATATTTAAAAACAAGAAAATTAGTGCTGCACATTATGAACGAATACACTCTTCTTGATTTTCTGGTAACTGTTCTCTTTTTCTTCAAATTTTCGAGCCTTATATTCATCATTCGATGGATTGACATGGTGGGAGTTAAAGCTGAGCTCACCCAGGACCATAGTTTCCACTTTATAACCCTTTCAAAATAAACTACAATAGCAGAAAGATCATAGGAAGCTCTGCATTTTTTTTTCCTATTTTTGTTTTGCAATGAAAATGGCGGTGTTCTGTTGAAAAAAACTAAATAAAGTGCCATTAGGAAACATTTTGACATGTCAGTACCAGGTGATTGTGTAAAAAGAATAACATACAATTAAATTAGTACTACAATGACAGTTGAATTTTAACTAGACTTTAAATATTTGAAAAGCACTGCCCATCTCCAACAGATATTTCAATATAAAACAGAAAAAAATGTATTGAATATCTGTTCACGTTGCACAAAAAATTAAAACAATTTAACACTTCTTGACCGAAAACACTAGTTTTCATTAGGCGAATAAACTTGTGTATGATAAAAGATCATTTAACATTGATCTGTTAATAAAACTAGAAGAAACTGTGACCAAAAAACCCAACATCAAAACAATTGTTAGATGAAAACAAATCTCATATTTATTCAGCTCATAATTAACTGAATAAAACGCATTTACAATAATGAAAAGCCAACATCAAGTTAAACATTTAGGCCATGTGTTGGTTTAAGTGACAGTGCAACGATGAAAAACAAACAATTAAATAAAACCTTATTAGAAAAAGTTTTAACCTTTTCACATGGCTGTCATTTTTCTATTGTGTAATTCAGTTAAATCAGAATAATCTTAATTATAACATATTGCTTTGCAGAAAAGCTTCTTCATCCATCAGCAGGCTGCACGCAGACGCGTGGCTGCTCAGACATTTCTGACAGGCATCTCATCTTCCTCACCCAAGTGTCTTCTCATTAGGCCCCAGTGTGCATGCAGCATTAGTCCTGCCACATCTCATTGCAGCAGACGTCCACTTCTGTCTGAGCACACTGTGTGGAAGCACCACCTTACAACTGTCCTTCAGAAATCACTTTAGTGTTGTGATTAATGCGGCCCTTGTGTCATCTGTCCCCCTTAAAATGCAATTATGTCTCTGAGTTAAAGGACAAACTGTCCATCAGAGGAGCATGATTACAAATCAGAGAGAAATGGTGACTGGCAGCAGGAGAGGAGCTCGCACCGAAACGCTTGGACTCTGGAGGAAAGGCACAACAGGGGAAATAGACAACATTTTGGCATCTGCACAAAGTTTCAAGGACAAAATCTCATCTCACCCAGCTGCTTTCAATCAGTAATCAATATTTGTAATTAAGACAATCTAGAAAAAGTTTCAGACTAAAAAAAAAAAAAAAACAGAACAAAATTCTTCTGTCCTTCATATCTCTGAATTTCTTCTGAGTAGCAGCTTCAAAAGCCGCAAAACAGCAATGTGGAAATCTGTTAAAGCTAAATGAATAAACACATGTAGAAAAAAATTCAGTCTTTTGTTGTTGATGAACTGATCAATAGTGAAGTGTGAAATCACATTGATATTAAAACGAGGATGAATATTTGAATATATTGTTAATCCAGTTTGTTTGCGTCTTCTCGGACTGAAGAAGTCCTTTGGATGAAGGACGAAACATCTCAACAAAAAAAATAAACCTTCCAGATGACCTGACTGAACATTGTTGGATGTTATGGGTGTTTGAATGGAAATAATTCTGAAATTGGTTTCGTAACCACAAAGATGGCACCGCTTTGGCAAAGCAGGATGTTAAAAAAAAAAAATAAAAAGATAAAATAATAAAAACCTCCAGTTTAGCTTTTCACACCAGACAGAATAAGATTTCATGTGGTGGATTTAAAACACTGAACTGGTTTACGATCAAGGAATTGACTCAACTATGTCACATTTTAATCTGTTTTTGCTATATTCTCTTATTCCAAGACGTCTGCACCGCCTCACCCCCAAGTTTGTTGTAACCATGGTGACTGTCGGCTGAGAAATGGCAACGTTGGCCCTTCATTAGATATCAACACAAGCTCGGCAGCCCAGATAATAGCCAATGAGTGTGTGTGTGTGTGTTGTGGGGTGGGGGGGGGTGTGGCATTATGTCGGGCAGTAAATGAAAAGCCTGCAGGGATGAAGCCAACCTTGCTGTCATGCTTCTGAGAATCACGGTTCAGTGTGTGCATGGGCAGAAGTGTGTGTGTGTGTATTTGTGGATGGGGGGTGGCTGTACACGTGCACACAAACTCACAACCCGTTTGCCACACAAGCACCATAGTCTCAGACAAAACAACCATAAAATGGCTTGGTTCATTAAACTCAGAGCTCAAAAGAATCATGTGTCACATTTGCTGTGGAACGCATCCAGAGACAGACGTTCGTTGTCTTCATCAGGTTGGTTTACATAAAAATAAAAAAATAAAAATCTCACAAACATTTAAAAATAAATGCCAAGTAAGGTTGTTAAAGTCAATCTAAATGACAAGATAATAAATTTTATCATCCATCCATTATCTTTACTCGCTTCCTTCTTTCTGGGTTGCGGGGGTCACTGGTGCCCATATCCTCCATTCACTGTGCAAGAGGCAGGTGACACCCTGGACAGGTCCCAAGTCCATCACAGGGACACATAGAGACAAATGACTATTTACGTTCAAACCTAGGACAATTTAGAGTTACCAATTAGCCTAACAGGCATGTTTTTAGTCTGTGGGAGGAAACTGGAGTACATGAAGAAAAATCATGCTGCATGGACAGAACATCCAAACTCCACCCAGAAAGGTCCTAGACATGGGATTCAATCCTGCAACCTTCTTGCTGAAAGGCAGCTGCTCTACTAACTGTGCCACCAAACCACTATCTATTTAATGTTTCTTTTAACATTATTCTTCATACCTTTTCAGGTTTTGGTACCACTAACGTGATTAAGTGGTACCTCATTCTAAAATATTTTCTTAAGAACAAAAAGAAGATTCTTATGTTAAGACATAGGAATATGTTCTTATGTCTTAAGAACAAAAAGAACATGCTTATGTTCTTAAGACATATAGGTGTGTTCTTATGTCTTAAGAACAAAAAGAACATTATGTTCTTAAGCCATAAGGATGTGTTCTTATGTCTTAAGAACAAAAATAACATTGTTCTTAAGCCATAAGGATGTGTTCTTACATCTTGAGGCATTAGACTGATATTGATAAAGATGCTTAACCAGGTTTTGATTATTACCAGTGAAACTAAATATCGATATTTTAGATTACAGTATATCAATATATTTACTTGAACAAAAATGCTTCACGTTTTCACTTATCTGGTCGAGTAGATGTGCTAAACAGCTAAAAACACGTTTATGTGGTTTTATAGAGTGCATGTGAAGATGTCATTGTCCAAACAACAAAATGGCAGCACCTTCTTCCTCCTTCTTCCTCGAAGACGATGCCTCAGTGCTTGTTCTCCCCTAAGCCCCCCCGCATGTTGCTGAGTGTTTCAGTACCACACCGTGGTTTGGTGCAGACATCCCAACGCACCATTGGTCAAGCCACTGAACAAATGGAAATCCAGCAGGATGCTGAAATTACTGATGGTTATCTCCACCCCTTCCCTCTCCGCCATCTTTACTCCCCTTCGGTCTCCTCTGTTCTGCTTCCCTCAGCCATCCGATCGGTCTTTGCACTGAAGGAGGAGGATTACTCTTGTAGAAACCCCTTTCATTTTTAGTCCCTCACATCCCACTCTCCGTTTATCTGTCATGTGCACGCTGTGACCATTTAGGTTGATTACAGCAGTTAATAACAAAGATGAATGTGGTCTTTTCTGCAGAGTACAACCCTAAATTAGCCACAGTGAGGCTCAAACATTTACGAGTCGTACTGTGAATATTGTCAAATACATTGCAGCATGACGAGCAAGTGGCCTAATAAGAATTTTTAGTTGTTCATCAAGGAAAATAAATTCTGTGACGTGAATTTTATTAATCAACTCTATCTACCTGAAACAAAGAATAATAGTTAAAAAGGACCGAGCAGTGGATGTGACTGCATTTCTCCAGCAGAGTTTGCTAAAGAATTACTGCACAATAATAAAAATGTGCATATACAATGTGTGTGTGTGTGTGTGTAATTGTAGGTTTTCCAAAAAAAAAGTAGTACAAACGTAGAGTTTTTAAATAATGTTTTAGTTTTTTAGTTGATATTAGTCATTTTGTTGCTCAGCAGGTTCCTCCTGCAGCGAATAGGCTGCTGATTAAACTGAGTGAGCAAAAAATGGGATTTAACAATGCATCTCATGAATATTCCTAGTATTTTCAGTTCAAACCAAAAACATTAACACATCATGCACGCAGTATTATATTTACTAAGAAATATAAAAAGCTACATTAAAAAAAAACATGCAAATAAATTTGTTTACTAATGAAACAAGGTGACAAAAGCATAAAAATGAGAGTTTCATTGCCTTTAATGTCCATGAATAACATTTCACTGAACACAGCAAAGTTCAGTCAGGTCATTTGGACATTTTTAATTTAATTTAATTAATTAATTTATTTTGAGACAGTTCGTCCGTCATCCAAAGGACTTCATCAGTCCACAGAGCCACAACAAACTGAGTCCCACAGTCAGAAAACTCGCATAGTGGACCAGCCAGTTTGCTGATAAGATTGTTTCTGGGACCTGCCCTCTCCTCCATTGACTCCTCTGAGACAGCCATAGCCAAAGTTGTTCAAAACATCAAAGTTCATGTTCATTAATCCAGGTAGACAATTCAACAAAGTTCAATCAGGTCATCAGGATTATTATTATTATTATTATGTTTGACTTGGGCTACTTTGCCTATGGCTGCCTCAGAGGAGTCGATGGAGGAGAGAGCAGGCCCCAGAAACCATCTTATCAGCAAACTGGTTGGTCCACTTATGTGGGTTTGCTGCTTGTGGGACTCAGCTTGTTGTGGCTCCTCAGACTGAAGAAGTCCTTGGGATGAAGGATGAAATGTCTCAAAAAAAATGTCCAGTTAACCTGAATGAACTTCATTGGATTTTCTACCTGGATTATTGAGCATATAATGTTTCACTGAACCCAAACTTATTAAATGAGTTAAGCAGCCAAATGGTTTGGTGCAAATATTTTACCCCTTTTGAGTTGAGTGATGTCATCAGCTCATTTCAGGAAGCTTTTTTTGAATATTTTAAATTTTTTATTATTTTACATTTCCATGTTTTATTTTGCATTTGCATCTTTTAAACCTTGGCACAGCACCAAAAGTCTGTAATCTGCTTGTTTTTGATGCCAAGCAGCTGCATCTCCTGAAATCACAGGTTTAATCTGTCAGCTCTCCTACTTTGTCCTTCATTTTAGTGTTAGAGCACCAAAAGCCATCATAGTGTTTTGTATAAGATCATAAATGCGCTCAGTGGGGCGCATAATTATTTCTCCAGTGTGCGTTTGCACCTGTGTTGATGTTTTTTGCGACTTGGGGCATTTGAATCTGAGATCAAAACACATCTATGAAAAAAAAAATATATTCCATGCTATTTAAATGCAAATATTCTATAAGGCTTTCTTTAAAATGTGGTCCTAAAGTGTGAGATAATTTATGAAGTTTCTTTTACACATACATCTCAACCAGCTGTGCAAGCAGAAAGAAAAAGGAACATAAATGGATTTGAGATTATCTTGTGTATTTTTCCTTTTAGCTGTAATGACACTTGAATTTCATGAACTGAGCAAGTTTGTTCATCCCAGATGTTGCATGTTATCACAGTGTTACAGCTTCAAACTGAGAAGAGTTTGTACTTGTTGGTAATCAGTGTTTAAAATGTTCTGGTGCTCCTCTTTCAGCTCGGAGTAGTTTCACTTTTATATTTGAACATCAGTAAATGTATTGCCGCTTAAAATACTGTAACCATATGCAAGTGACCTGGTATATAATTAGTTGGCTGGTGCTTTTACATTTATTAAACAACAATTTTACAGATCTATGTTTGTGCCTTGCTTTAGTTTCTTGCACTTTTCAAAGAGAAGACCTCTGCAGAGAGCTCTGTTTGGAGTGTGAGGCTTTTGGAGTCTGTTGCTGATTGTGGCAGGGCAGTGGTGCCGGTGATACGTGGGTATACGGAGTATACCCACTACATAAATGTGGACTACACCACTGGTGGTTTCAGGATCTTGCTTGTAGTTTTGTGCAGCAGCTTTATTGTTATTAATTTATTTTGTTGCTTGCATTTCAATCAGTGTTTTGGTTTGCGATTTTTATAGTCTTGCCTGTCAGCAATGGCAGATGTATGGAAATCATGGCTGCTGGTGGCGGCTTAAGAATTTAATTTGCTGCTGTTCTCTTTGCATTTTTCTGTTCATACATTGAGGTGAAGGATTTGATTTTGATTTAAAATTAGATAAATGGTGGAATCATAAAATTATGAACTTTTTCCACAATCCGCCAACAGCTTGATCAACCTGGGGTTGCATTTCTTCATGCATCCATGTCCAGGGAGGTTGGCTACAGTCCTTACCATTTTTAAATGTATTGTTAGCTGTGGTTAAAAAACAACAACAACAACAAAAAACTAGAGTGTTGTAGCCTTTAACAATGATTTATAATCACTAGAGCCCAACCGATATGGGACTTTTGGCTATCGACAATACCAATATTGGGAAGGGAAGACTAATGCCGATAATATAATGGCTGAACATTTTTTAGCTTTGTCCACTTCAAGAATTTATGTAAACAGCAAGTGGAGCAGGGCTTGTTTATTTAGCACAGCTGTTAGCAACCATGAAGCTAAGCTAGTCAGATCCACCTGTAATCCCACAGTAGGTTTACAAGTGGTGCAATGGTCATGAAGACAGTCTTCCTAAAGTATGTCCACATTTTCTATCCTCCACTATTCACCATGAAATTATTAACAATATGAATCAAACAATGAAACGTCCTTCCCTGTTCATTGTTTAAACAGTCATGTGGTGGAGGCCTAATAAGCACTGACCGCCGCAGCGTTTTATTTCTTTGCATAATAATTTATATTTCAGAGAAACAATGCATTTCATTTAGGACGTCAAAGATAATGTTACTAACACTAATACATATTTTACCTCTACATTAAATTTATTGTTCTGGCTATGGTTTTACAAGGCAATAGGCTATGCTAGGTTATCTAAACGTTAGCGTGGTAACTTGAGAAACCCATAACTAATAAGAAGCGGGTTGGTGGATTGAAGGATTGTTGATTTTTTTTAATTTATTTTACAAATTAGTTAAAACCATCTCACCATGCTCTGTTCAGCAAAATGATCTACACAGTATTGCTCGCTGTTTCGGCTGTGCTGAAAGTGAAAGTTAAAGTGAATGACCCTGACTTGAATGTAGTCTGCATGCACCCTCTGCTGGATGCATTGTACAGTTGCACCTTTTGCCAGTAAGGACATGGCTTGTTCCCATTGTTTATACTGGCACATAATGTCACAATTATATTGATACCGATATGTCCCCAAATGCATATATTGTCCAAATATATCAGCCCCTATCGATATATTGGCCGGGCTCTAGTAATTAGTTTTTATAGCTCTGTGGACAGATCTGGCCTTGCGTTTTCTGCTTCACATTCAAGTTCGTGCACACAATAATACCAAACTACCCAGTAGCATACTTTTTATTTTTTATTTTAAATGAGCCAAATGGCTGATGAAACGCTTGAACCAGACACCAGTGAGTTAAACCTTTGACTATAATATAAGGATTGATAATTTCTTTAAGAGTTCCAACAGATTTGTCATTGTCTGTAGTGTTTAGAATAAACTTTCTTAACTTTAGTTCGTCATTCCTTTTGTCTCTTATTTCATGTTTTAATAAAATTTACAATAAAATACATTTTCAACTATATCACAATACAAAATGAGCAGAGCTTAAAGTTAAATGAAAAATGCTGTCTGTGTTACAAAAAGTATCACGTCTGAAACATAACCTTGAAAACATCTATTGGTTTTGAAGCTCAGTTTCAAAAAGTCATGTTTGTCTGCACGAACTGTCCTGATATTAGATCTAACAAGTGCAGCTGTTATCTCCAGAGCTGAGTGCGGCGTAACAAGGCAGCCATTTTGTGCCTTTCTGGTTGTGTCCACTTATGTTCTAGCTCTGCGTGAATCCTTTTCTTTGAAGTTGTAGTTTAACGGCTCCATTTGTTACGCTGCTGCAGCGCAGTCTCCCTCAGTTCTCATTTATGGTTCCTACCCTGAGAGGAAGGAAGAGCCCAGCAGTCACAATCATATTCCTCACAACCAGAGATAAAGCTCCTCTCCATCTGCTGCTGCTGCTGCTTCGTTCCTCAAGTCTGCAACCCACGAGTTCACCGCTGCCTTTTCTCTGTCAGTCCGGCTCTCCTCTTCAACCAACGTGTCCTCACTGTGGCTCTGTCAGGGGCTTCCTGATCATTATTCCTTCACTATCTTCCCGCTGAATAAAAACACCAGAAGGGAGTTTCTCAGTTTGCAGGCAGTCTGACTGCAGAAACGGTTCTGAGTGGAAGCAGAGCATATTTTCAGGGCGAGTCTGGAGTTTTGAGGGCAAATAGAACAATATCTGAGCATGGAAATAAGAGATGCTGTTCCTAAATTGAAAACATGTTTTTTTTTTTTTTTGATTCATGGCTTATGATTTATGAGTGAATTTCCCCCATATGGGAAGACTTGCTGATAAAAGAAATGATTAACAGAGATGCATGGGCCATGAAAAGAAGAAACCTAAAGATTGTTAGCTAAATAAATGACTAATGCTGGTGTTTCTCAAGAGAAAATGATCTTTAAACTGGGGCAGGAACATCACTTAAACACAAATGGAGACTGATGATTGTCAGTAAATGAATGTATGTGGAGGACAATGATACAACCCATATTTTTTCATAGATTCTATGCAAAGTCAGTCATATCTAAACAGAACGTCAAACATTTACACACACACACACACACACACACACACACACACACACACACACACACACACACACACAAACACACACACACACACA
>JARVGS010000789.1:20384514-20395833 GCA_031762315.1 Hypsolebias antenori | reverse complement strand
GAAATCAAATCCTGGCCAAGTTTCATGAAATTAGTCTTTAACAGATCAATATATTTTGAATCAAAAATAGCAAGTAAGCAGAATGTATGTTTGGTCCCTTAAGGTGCTTTGAAGGTTTTAATCTCTTTGCTTTAGCCCACTTTTTATGACATTGTCAACGCTGTTAGATAATTCTGTTAGGAACAGCTGAGACACTATCTTAAAATCCTCCATTTGACTTGATACAGGTGCACATGGCAAGTGGAGTTCATGTAACACCCATAGACCTTTGTTCTTGTATTGTGAAGCTAGAGGTACTGTACAGGACATGACCTCTTTCCGTTCCCTTTCTGCCTCAGGTACCATCTCGGTAAACAGCAGACGGACCCCATTCACAGCCAGTGGCGAGAGCGAAATCCTAGACTTGGAAGGGGATATGTATTTGGGAGGGCTTCCAGTTGACCGCTCCAACCTCATCTTACCAACCGAACTCTGGACAGCGATGCTCAACTACGGTTATGTTGGCTGCATCCGAGACCTTTTCATCGATGGCCGGAGCAAGGACATCCGTCAGATCGCTGAGGCACAAAATGGTGCAGGGATCAAACCCTCGTGCAACAAACAACAGGGGAAGCAGTGCGAGAGCTACCCATGCAAAAACCGTGGCATCTGCAAAGAAGGCTGGAATCGATTCATCTGTGACTGCACTGGTACTGGATACTGGTCACGCACCTGTGAAAGAGGTAAATGTGTGTATTTGGATGTGCATGTTTTGGTGCAATTTAGAATTGATTGTAAAATGGATATTATCTCCAAGGCAGAATCAGCAGAGTGTAAAGAGTCAAAGACGGAAGCAGTCAGAAAGAAGACGTTTGAGTGATAAAACAACTCACAAGGCTAGTTAGATATACTCTGTCTCAAACACAGGATGTGACATCATAAAAGAAGGGTCTGTCTTTGGGTTGTGCCCACCAGGGAAAAATTAAACTGCACCACCTCAAGTGATTAATTTTTGGAGTCAACTCAAAGATGTCCACCGTAGCCAGCTGAGCTTGAAACACTAAAAAGGCTAATACTCGAACAGTTTTGAAGATTTTGACATAAATGTTGACATGGTAGTAGCTGAAAATGATTTCTAATATAAATTTTGAGCACTTGTAAATTGTGCAAAATGTTTGACCTTTTGAGTTAATTCCATCTGTTAGCAGAATATTTCATGAATCACTGGGCTGATTTTAATAAAAGCTTCAGATAATAATCATCTACAACTCTTCCACATTTTAAGTCAATCCAATACAAGATAGCCACCACAGCTAAGTGAGATTAGCTCACCCAAGACTGGCTGTAACTCAGTCAAATGTGCAAATATTGAGCTAAAATTTGATGTGGTAGTAGTTGAGAGTCACATGCACTGCAGGGCATGATGAAAATAACATTAGATTGCACAAAATGTTAATTTAAAGGTTTGACCAAAACTGCTACAACTTCATTTCTTTGCATAAGATGATCTTAGTCCAAAACTGTGGCATTAAAGGGTTTGTCATCCAAACAGTGTTTTAAAGTTTAAACATGGGGACTGTCGCGATAAACAATAAATCAACTAATCTCATGAGGAATAAAAATTATCGACCACATTTTTATTTAACGGCTTTATTGTTTCTTTGTGTCTCTCTTTCTACTGAAGATGTGGCTCAACTCCATTGCTCTTCTCTTTTCCCTTCAAAATCTATTTTAACCATCCATAATCACATTTTGTATAGTTAAATGCAGCTAAGCTGGGAAGCTAAGCTATGAGCTAAGCTAACAGGCTGACCTCTGGAAAAAACCTGTCTTGTCAAAACTCCAAAATTTGCAGTTGAAACCTGTGTCTTCGAATAAAAAGTTGTTTTTCTTAGCAAAAAAGAAGCTGAGAACTTGTTTACTTATATTTTTTAATTAAAAGCTTTGTGTGAAAAATGCCATGCTAAAAAGGTCAAATCACAGAGCGTACACCATATCACCATGTCAGCCCATATCACGTCAAGGGGCCGCCCTCCCATTTTTCTTAGAGACACCTGCGCAACTAGCCATCCTTTGGTTCAAATGGTCGTTTACTGCCATCAGGTGGTCAAAAAAGGTACTACATGCAAAACAAATAAACATTTCTTTTAAAATTTGACAATTAATTATTGTTAAATTTTAAACAATATTATCGTTTATTGCAATAATTTCTGAGACAATTAATTGATCAGAAAAATGTGTTATCATGACAGGCCTAGGACTGTCTGAACCACTTTAGACACACCGTATTTTTCGGACTAAAAGGTGCACTGGATTATAAGGCGCAATATCAATGAACGGGTCTGTGTTCATATATAGGGCCCACCAGATTATAAGACGCATTAAGTGAAACAAGTTCATTTTGACAGATTTTTGAGTGCTATGTAAAATCGGTTTGAGATCAGTAAGCACTACCAGGATTAATACATGTTGCACTGGATTATAAGGCTCACTGTCGATTGTTGAGAAAATAAAGGATTTTAATTGTGCCTTATACAGGTAGTCCTCGACTTACGACGTAGATCCATTTCTACATGGCGTCGTAAACCGATTTTCGACGTAAGTCAGAACGTACGTAAATACATGTGACGTACCTGATTTACCAAGCGCGTAAACCGATTTTCGGTGTAAGTCCATGGTGATGGCCTTCCTTTTCCTCGATGCGCTGCCATCAGAAGAGTCCTCCTTGCGTTTGGGAGCCATTATGAAGGGCTAATGGCCTGCTGGGATGCTAGTGGTGCCGTCCTCCTCCGTACAGTAGTGCCTGTACAGTGCTTTATTCCTCCGCCGCTGCACCGCGTACTGTATTCTTCCGCCACTGCGCTGCTGCGTTACAACGTTTAACGACGTAAAACCGACGTAAAACCGACATAAAACAGACGTAACCGCGTAACATGAATAAAGGAGATGCGTCGTAACCTCGAAACGTCATAACCCGAGACCGTCGTAACCCGAGGACTACCTGTAGTCCAAAAAATACAGTAAGTTGGATCTAGTAAAATTTTTTGTGCTGTCAAAATTTTCCCAGCCTCCTAATAAAAATTTATTTGTTTCAACCTGGCAATCCCTTTGTAACAAACTCTTAGACATCATTGAAAGACATAAAAAAAAAGAATCTTGTTAATGAAAGTCAGATTGACGTATCACCCAGTATAAGGAATGGTTTTTCTCAATGGTTTAAACTTACAACTGAAGGATTCAATACTGCTCCATCTAAAACCCTCTTACTGATGGTGTAAGCACGTGGATTACAGAGAGTTTCACCTGAGTAAAAGATGTTCGGCATCGCAACAACCTTCTGCCTCATCTTCTCACCGCCGAATGACTCTGCTGCTGAGCTGCCTGCAAACGTTGTCTTGAGAGAGATGTAAATTAATTTCTAATCCGTTTACAGCTGACATACATGATTTTATTTCCTGTGCGAGTCTCTCTCGTATCTTCTGTGCAGCTTTGCCAGCATCCTGCATCTCGAAGAAACGTCTCCCCAAAGCCAAAGTAACATCCAGGAAACAACTTTGATATTGAATTCTTTGTTAAGAGCTTATAGGACGGAGAACAAACATCCAATCAAGTTATTCTCAGAAAGATAAAGTTGCTGACCTCCACAGGTTTAGCGAAGGAGGGTTTATCAAATTATAATCACAAAGCATGACAGAAAGTTTGAGTTCACTCAAGTGGCTTGTCCATCTTCTGTTAAAACATGTTTTCTAAGTAAAATTCACTGCAGGGTTACTTTACCGTACCGTAGCCCATTATTTATAAAACACTTAAAATGACAACAAGGCCAACCAAAGTGCTGAATAGCAAAAATAAAACAAGCAAAGGATACAGAATACTGTAACATGCATAGATCCAAATAAATATAGATGAGAAGTAAATGGCTAACATTATAGAATACAGACAAGGTAAAATCAACTCACACACTGTCAAAAGCCAGGGAATAAAAGTGAGATTTTAAACAAGATTTAAAAACAGTGAGAGAAGGAGCCTGTCTGATGTGCAGTGAATCATTCCACAGACCTGCAGCAGAGAAGGCCCTGTCACCTCTGCGCTTAAAACAAGTGCCTGGAGCCAATAACCTGATCTGCTGACCTCAGAGAGCGCTGCATATGGCTGCAGCAGATCCATGAGATAGGAGGGGGGCAGAACTGTTCTGAGATTTAAAAAAAAAAAAAAAAAATACAGAAGGATTTTCAAATGAATTTGAAATTGAACCGGGAGCCAATGAAGGGAGGCCAGAACTGGAGTAATGTGCTCTTTAAGTTGATTTGATTTTTATAGAAATTCACAACATAGATCACATAATTCCTGAATCTGTTCTAAAAACTGTTTCTTTTCAAACATGAAAAGCTTGAAATTTGAACAAAGTGTTTTAAACAATGCAGCTGCACTAAGATGTAAAATGCTTTTTGTAATTTAGTTTTCATAAATATTTTACAAAAAGAGCTTACTGTATGAACCAGGGGCATGTACAGGAAAAATAGAATTTGCTTCTATTACTTTATTTAATGTATTTCAACCATTGAGTCTAATTTATTTGCCATTGTTACGCATACAGTGAAATAAAAGAATGTCATCCTGTCGCTGCATGGATTATAAAATGAAATTCACAAAATGTTATAAAAATCAACAAATAAAATAATCATTAAAGAAGTGAATACAATGGATAAAATTTGATTGGTCTGATAATTTATTTTTTATTTTTATTTTTAGAAAGACATTTAAACACATTCTGTTTGAATCTCTTTCTGCAGCTCAGGTTCTCTTTTCAGCTCAGTTATACAGTATTATATATTATTATATCAGCTGCAGGTGGCACAGTGGAGCAGTTGGTAGAGATGTTGCTTCTTAGCGAGAAGGTCACAGGTTCAAGTCCTAGCCTGGGACTTTTTTGGGTGGAGTTTGCATGTTCTCTCTGTACATGCATGGGTTTTCTCCACGTACTCGTTTCCTCCCACAGACTAAAACATGCATGTTAGGCTGATTGGTAACTCTAAATTGTCCCTATTGTGAGTGAGAGAGTGAATGGTTGTTTGTCTCGTTTGTCTCTGTGTCCCTGTGATGGACTGGAGACCTGTCCCAGGGTGTCCCCCCGCCTCTTGTGCAGTGATAGCCAGATATAGGCACCAGTGACCCCCACAACCCAAAAAGGAAGAGGCTGGTAAAGGATAATGGATGGATATATTTGCTGCAGTAAAGCCAAATTATGATCCTACCACCACTGTGTTTACTAATGAACTTGGGTATATTTGGCACTCCTTCTGCCAGCTCCATCATGCATTAACCTGCTTCCTGCTGATCAGAGACCCCCCCCCCCCCCCACACACACACACACTTTCCTGACCAGTTTCCTCCATGTGTCCAGTCAGTGTTTTAGAAAATGATCAGAGCTGAAAACTCATTTCTCATCCCCAACCTCCCAAATTGCTTCCACTTCTTCCTGCATATCAAACTCTTCTCATTTCTCTCCATTTATAGGAGTGTTTCTCCTTTTTTCCCCCTCGTTCAATGGACTGCTGAATAATAATAATAATACTCCTGAATCTCATTTTTACTTCTGAAAAGAAAAGTCACAGCGGGTCAGCCTGATATGAGGTTTATGTTTCACCTTTGATTATTGTCCAAGGAGTTGGAAGAATTTAATACCGGTGTTATCTGGGAATGCCTTTTGCATATAAAACTATATCTGGAATAAATTAATTGTACTTTTTTAGCTCATGCTTTAAGCAGGAAATTATTATAAGATCTAAATAGTGTGTTCTTCTGAATTTCAGGTGTAGTGAGGGACACAAATCTCTTAAATCGTATTTATTAAAGATAATGTTTGAGTTTAGAGTCTAATTTCTGAAAGACCCAGTTTTAGATGAAGCTCCTGGAAACAATTCCTCTGCAGTGGTGGGTGTGTGTGTGCCGTGTACAAGCCTTTATCCTGGAAGCCGTCCCCGTTTTCCACTGATTGTTGTTCTCACGGTGTTACCTGCCAGGAGTTTTTGGCTTTGGCTTCAACCAGTTTGTCCGGTGAAATAAAGCACCGCTGCAGAGAAATAAGACAGACTCCAAAACAAAGCATCACTCTTTCAAAGATGGAGTCTCTGTTAGTGTAAATTACTGAATTTATTCAACATAAATGCATGCAGAAACACATTTAGGTTATGCAACTAATCAAGCTGTTGGACATTCATAGTTCGTATGGATGTTTTTTTTATTATTGCTCTGAAATTTTCAGAAAAACGTCTTAATATTCTCATATCAAATCAAGGTCAAAAGACAAAAAAGAGAAAACAGAAGACCAGCTCTTTTCTAGTGTATTAAAAAAACAACTTCAGTTTGACTCGTGTATCTAGTTTAACGTGAGAATCGGCCTTCAAGATTTATGTTCTTGATGCTACTACAGTTTTAGCTGTACATTATTTGTTCCCATTTTTAAACATATTCAAGACACCAGATGTTCTTTTGCCAGGATCGGGGATGCTTTTTCAGGTTCCCATTTAACTGAGCTTGTTGTTTGTGTTGAATCTGAACAACAAACAGAAAAACAGCATTAATTTGCAACGATTGCAGCTTTAACCAGATATTAGGACCAAACGGATCAGAGACTAAGACTCGGAATGAATTGCAGTGTTTATTTACAAGTGACAAATAATGAGACAGGGAGGAGACTGGAACCCTGAAGAGCAAAGAGGTGATTAGGAATCTTGTAGTCGAGGGTGATAATGTTATTGCCGATTTTCCTTACGTTGGAGGTCAAGATCAGACATGGGGAGGGCTGACTCAAATGGTTGCAAGCGAAGGAGGTGTATGTCTGGACGATGGTGGTAGGAAGACGTGGAGGCAGCTGATGAAACACAGAGGTGCTTCATGTCCACAGAAGAGGATTCAGGAAACGGGAGGACATCAAGGCTAGCTCACTGGAGGCACAGAGAGAAAAACAAATCATTAATACTTGGTTTTAGACATGAGTAAAAGGCTACAACAAGACTACGGTTGAGGTAATGCTCTAGCGCTGGCTGAATGTCCTCTGCAGCCTTTTATGTTCCTCATGCTCATCAAGTTGATGATCTACAGGTGTAGCTGCAGAACTCCCATATAACCCTATCAGTCACTGTAGGAACAATCCAATTTTATCTCAAAATGCAATCAGATATCAGGCCTCCAATAAATAAAAAAAATAAAAAAACTGTTCTCTGGGTTTTACCAACACTTCAGGCTGGTCAGATGGAATAACTCAAATTCTAAGGCTAAGCCTCATTTCCATCCAGTCACTAATAAAGTTCTCCACCAAAAGCTGCTTTAACCTGCTGATTGTCAGGTTCTGTTCAATAAAACTGAGAAGAAAAATATAACCCATTGGTCTATCTGCTTTTGCACTGCAATGGAGCAAAGACAGCCAGGTTTCTACTAAAACACGTCAATCTGCCAACTAGTGGGCAGAACTAGGTTTGTTGGCAAAACCTTAATTAATAATGAGCTGAAAAACCAGCTGTCAAATGTTGTAAAATCTGTACATTTATAAGCTCTTGCATGGACGTGCTTGATGTTTTTGCTCTTTGTCAGAATCAGTTCAGACATGCAGCGATGATGAAGTCCAGTGATGGCGCTGTATAACGCACCAGGTGATCTGCAGAGACAGACGCAGGAAACAATTTGCATTTATATAGATCTGTGCATATAAAGTGAGTCAAAGGGGGCAGAGATACAGCTCAGACATTTTACAGATGACAAGGGTAAAAAGAAAAAAAAACTTTAAAATGTGTAATTACTGTACAGATATTTGACTCTTTTCCATGCCAGGAGTGGAACTTCAGTCATGACGCAGTGTTCAACAGGTTCCATGTTTATTTCACATGCACATTGTTTCATGCTTCTAAGATCTGCGCAGTTTTATGTAAAAGAGATGCAAAATATTAATTTGAAGCAAACTAGTTTAATGTGAACTTTACTGCAAAGGCAGATATTTGAGGTGTGTCAATCATTTTAGCAAAATCTGCTGCAACCGTACACGACATGCCAGAGTTGATGACATCAGAGCCACGAGGACTTAAAAGGATAATTTAGTCAATTTTCAGGTGATGTTCTGTCAGATAGTTTGCTCTAGTTAATACCTTACCAGCTGTGACATCATTTATAGAGCAGGGAGTGTGGAGAATAACTATTAGACACAATGTCCCTTTAAAACTAATTAAACTATTGTTTTTTTATTACAGTGCTCCTCTTACCTCATCTTGATGGAATAACTCACATTTAAACTCACCCTACATTTATTTTGTGTGCACATAAATACACAAAGGAGTCAAATACAAGACAGATACTGTTAATCTCTTAAATTAATAAAGTTAAAAGATGTCTTAAAGAAATGCTGTAAAAATACAAATAAAAATACATTTTTGAGACCAAAAAGCATGATGTCCCGGGAACACCTGAAATAAGTTGCATCTTGTAGAGGTTTATGCTTTAATGCTTCAGGCTGCAGATTAGAGGCACACATGTGCTTTTTGTTTAAATCTTTAATCTTTACTCCATTTTTACACGTGTCTGAGCAGACAGCTGGGCTGTGTCTCCCCCATGTGGTCACTGGACATGGCACCACCACCATCATGCAGTAAAACCAAACGAAAGGACATTTGGAGGACACGTGCATTATTGGATCATTTATCATATTAAATTATTTTGACAGAAGAAATAATCACATCTGATTGATTCCAACTGAGGGCAGGAAAACAAAAGCCGCCTGCAGTCCAGCTCAGGATAAAAGCTGGTTGGAAGGGAACAAAAACTGCAGACATGTTGAGGGCGTATTTTTTATAAATCCGAAACATTATTTAAGCTATAAAGACGTTAAAGTTACCTCCAGAAATCAGCCTTTTTTTATTGCAAAGATGAAAAAGCACCAACATGTTTTTTTTTCCCCCCACTTTGGAGTAAGCTGTTGGGAGAGTATCAATAATGTTTGGTGTTTCCTGATTGAGGGCACAATGTCTCAGCACAAAAAAAAAACAAACAAAAAAAAAAAAAAACTTCCAGATGACCTGACTGAACATTGTTGGATAATAAAGTGTTACTCCCATTTGAATTCGGCCTTGCAGTGGCAACGTCATCAATGGAATCAAGTTGTTGATGCTGCTAACTCTCTCCTGACTCTTCCCCGCAGAGGCCTCCATCCTCTCCTACGACGGCAGCATGTACATGAAGGTGGTGATGCCCAACATCATGCACACGGAGGCCGAGGACGTCTCCCTGCGCTTCCGCTCCCAGCGGGCCTACGGCCTCCTCATGGCCACCACCTCCAGGGACTCGGCCGACACTCTGCGGCTCGAGTTGGACGGGAGCCGCGTCAAACTCACAGTCAACCTAGGTATCGTATGTCTCCCCACACCACCACCTCCTCCTCTCATCATCCTCTCCATCTCCATCCCCACCCTTTACCATTCAGCGGTAATGTCTCCAGTTCTTGGCTTTTCCTCGTTCTGTCTTTGAGCATTTTTTTAATCAGTTCCTCATTGCTATTATACCTATATTAGAATATATTATGGATTATGTTTTAATCTTTAATTGCATGAGACTGAACTGTGTAATTTTAGCAGTGAAAATTTTCATCAGTTTTGAAACGGAAAATTATATCTTTACAAAAGAAATTGAGATAATTGCATCAGAACAATCAGAATTTTTTTTAAAGTGTTTTTTTTTTAGAAGAATAGAAGAAATTTGTATTTTTACTTTACATCATTATGAATTTTGACATGAAGTCACTTCTCCCCTGTTATTCTGCAAAATTGTCCTTTGTTAAAAACAGTATCTTTCATGGAACTGTGCTGTCTCAGTGTCTCATTCTTTTTGTTTACCTGTCACCTCCATTTTCCCATCATGCTTTGTCAAAAGATGGTATTCACCCCTTCAAAGGCCTTAAGCCTGCGGCCCGTCAGGCGAACAGCCCGAGAACAGAGCCCAGCAAAACCTGCAGCTGGCTGCGACCCCACACGCTGCCAAACACCCACCATGCTTCTGTAACTAATTTTAACAGGTGACTTCAGTCACATACGCAGGAAGTTGAGCACTTATAAAAGCAAAAGTAGTTTTAAAAAGGCATTTACTAATTTATAGTCTCATTTAGATCAATTCTTACAGGTTATATTTATTTATAAAGTCATTCAGCACCTTAGATTTCAGTTGATCTGATTGGTCAGAGCTCATAATAGCTTGCGTTCATCTTTGTAGTTTTCAACAAGCTCTGTGTCAAAGGATAGGTGTTCCTAGATTCAGCCTTTGATGCAGCTTAGAGCCAAACGTAGGAGCAGTGTAGTTCTCCAGACCTAAGGGTTGGGGACCCTGTGCCTCTGCACGGTGCTGGTGCTGATTGGATCGTGGCTGTTTGCTCCCACTTTTCTGTTGCGGTTGACGACACATGAAACCATCAGCCACGTGGTGACCGACCCTCGCTGCAGCTGCTCAGACCTCATATCGGATCATTTCACTCTATTCTCTGTTTGAAAAGCGAATCAAGCTGTAATTTCCTTCTACTTTACAAAGCAATGTGGCTCCAAAACAAAAGCCTGCAGCCTTTTTGTGAATACTTTTGACTAGAGATTAATGTTGGGTTGGAAAAGCCTCGTAGCTGGTACCTCAGTGGCCATTTGACAATAAATACAGGTGCTGAAAAATTCAAGCTTAAACAGAAAAGAAAAGTTGCCTTCTTTTCACCATATTTTCACAATAATCTGGTGTATAAACGTTAAAGAGCTGTAAAATAAAAATGGCCGCCCTCCTGCATGTGTACGTCCCCGGAAGGGTGGACTTTTTGTTTCTGGATGTCTGCAGCTGTAACCTTGAAGGATGCAATTTCATCTGTCATTTATTCTTCCCCATCTAGACTGTATCAGGATAAACTGTAACTCCAGTAAGTTAACACTCAAGTTTCATTTTGCTCTCTGTGTTGATTGTTCTTGTTTTCTGAAAACATCAGACAGAACTGCCTCCCTCCTTGTTTTAATCCGATAAAGTGGAGGATGCGTTTGAAAATGTCACTCCGACTAAATTGCTAGCCAAACTCAGCCACTATGATATAATTATGAACTCTTGAACTATTCTGGTCCCTTTAATGTGATGTACAAATCCTGGACAAGTTGAGATGTGTAAAATGTAAATTATAAAACATAATGCAATGAGTTTCAAATCTCATAAACCCATATTTGGTTCACTATGGAATGTAGTAAGTAGGGATGCACAATATTGATATGCATAGCACTTTAACTTATATTAAATGAAAAGTGTTAAATGTTATTTATTAGCATTAGTCACCTGCGATGC
>JARVGS010000789.1:20360089-20370569 GCA_031762315.1 Hypsolebias antenori | reverse complement strand
TAAAACTAGCTCTTTTAGTTGTTATAACAAGCAATAAAATTCAGTTTTATGTCAGTTTTGGTCAAAGCTTGAAAGAGCCGCTGCAGAGGGATCAAAGAGCCGCATGTGGCTCCAGAGCCGCAGGTTGCAGACCCCTGGTCTAAATTGTACTTATGAGTAAAATTACACACTTGAAATAAATACTCATAAAAGTACAGGTACCCCCCAAAAATCTACTTATTTACATTAATGTGAGTATTTGTAATTTGTTACTTCCACCCCTGCTAAAGACTAGTCATTAGTGCCCTGATGGTCCTCCTTTATCACGGGAACATCTGGTTTTGTCTGTCACCAGCAAACTGGTGGATCCTCTATGAGAAGGTGCTATTTATAAGACTGAGTTTATCACAACTCCTCAGACTAACGAAGCCTTTTGGATAAAAGATGAAACGTTTCAAGATTTATTTATTTTTATCCATCCAGAGGACCTGACTTAACTTTGTTAGATACTAACATTATATTTCTCCACATTTCATTGCTGTATACTTAAAAGATCAGCAGCGGTGATGGAAGCCACCTTTTAGTTTAGCTTAACGTTAAAAATGGTAAATAATTGTCTTGTAAGCTCGATCATCCAGGTAGATAACAACAAAAACTGTTAAATTGTGTCACGACACAATTTAACTTTTTTCTTGTAAATAATTGTTTCAGATTTCTACAGAAAATGAAGAAATCATGAGACAGAGAAATAAAAACTTTCTTTCTTTATTTTGTTTTGGTCATTATAGTTTACCGTAGGAAATGCATTTTGAAATGCAGCTCTTACAATAAAATTGGTAATTAATTTCTAAATGCTTGAAAATGATTTAGTTATTCGTGACTGAACATGACTCGGATGTAATGACAAACTCTAAGGGTGAATTCTTCCTGCTTGACGTATGTTTGCTGTATTTTGGGGAGTATAAACTTGAGAATAACTTATTTTAGCTGAAAACAATGAATAAACTTTGAGCTCACAGAGCAACACCTTTTACTTGTTGAAACTCACATCGTCTGACAAAGCTCTCAGTAGCTTCTGTCAGACAGACTTGACATTTTGGGCCTTGAATTTCCCATCCGTGGGACAATAAAGGCTGTTTCTATTCTATTCTATTAAATTACCCCCCTGCGTAGTATTTTTTGTGGTTTGACAGGTGCTGCTAGGGATTAGTGAAAGGTCAGCTGCAGCATAAAAACCTGAGACATTGTATGACTCGTGCATCTGGCTGTGCAGTTTTACCATTGGCCATGAAGTCTGCATCAGGCCATACCTGGACTCCCGTCCACGCCGATTTCTCTCAAAGTTAAACTTGCCAAACGTCTTGTGTTGCTTTCTAAATGTCTGTGTTTTTTCTGTAACGTTGCTGCATCAAAATGAGCTGGCGAAACATTTTGAAGGAGCAAGAAAAAGTCACTGCGGACAAAATGTTTCCATTTTTTGTGCTTTTATTTTTGATTTATTTGGTTGTGTTTTGTCATCTCCTGGGCCGTTTTCTACAGTCTCTTCTTGTTTGCATGGAAATCATTTTATTCTTACGCCTGCCATCAGTTGAGAATACTGTACGTTGTTTTTATATGAACTCAGAGCTCATGTACGATCAATGAATGCGTTTGGTTCATTCTAATCAAAGCAAATATCTATGTGAACTGTTCTGTGTGACAATCTCAGTGGGGTCAGGAATGATGTGACTCATTGTACTGTATTCACTGTGAGAATGTGATGGTTGATCGCTTTATTTTTCCAAATAAAATCTCATCAATCACTGCTGGTTGTCCATTGCATTTAAATGGCTCATTTTATATGTGTGCTTTTATCATTTCCAAGCTTGACAGTGCATCATGATTTGCATTTATAGTGTTTAAACCTGTTTTGCATTTCAAGTCTTCATCACATGAAACTGAATGTTTGTTTTTTTTTAAAAGCCAGTTAGGACATCTCAAAGTCAAAATGTAGTACTTTGTCGCACCACTAGGTGGTGGTGCAGCTCTGTTGGCAAACACTGAACATCTTGCATTAAATTCAAAACCAGATCAGTGGGTCAGAACCAAAAATAAAAGAAATGCAAACCACAAAGTTCCTCATTTTTTTTAGCTTCCTCTGGTCCTTTAACTCATCAGCTCATATGTTCTCAAACAATGTCTTCTTTAGCGGACATTATGAAGATATCAGGTAAGTCTCTGCACATTCATTAGCTGTAGGTAATTGTTAAAGAATGACAGATGTTTTTCCCAAAGTTTCAAGTTTTTAGAATCTTCCTAAAACTTAACTAAAATTAAATAATATATGAATTACAAATTTAAACAAGACTAAAACAAAAAATCTGTATTTTTCATATTATGCAGTCCTTTACATTTTGTATTGACAGTATAAATAACACTGCTGATTTTGATTTTTGGACAGTTTTCTACAAATAATCATTTGTAAAGGATGCTTTTATACATTCTGCAAATTTATTTTTAACATTTGTTAAATTGGTTTTCTGCTGCATTAATATAAAGTACTTTCCCGATAAGGGTTTTAAATGATTTTGTCTTAAAAAAATGCATATTCCCTGTCTCACTGTGCATCTCGATCAAGTAGAATTTGAACTTATTTCTCAGATTTGGCTTTCTTTTTGTCTAAAACAGATTAAAGTTATATTTCTGTATTGCTGATAATAGTTTTTCAATGTTTTTCTAAGTCCATATTAATCGCAGTGGCATGTAAACTTCTCTCCAAAGGGTCAAAAAGTCATCGAACATGTAGTGTTGATGTACACGTTCTTTGGATTCAGTATTGAAAATTACTTGTTTAATATAATTTCTGCAAATTTGCATCACTGAAGTGTTGAGGTATAAAATGTCTGCTTAAACACAAAAGTTGAGCAATTTCTTGTATGATTTAACATTCAGTTCCCAGTTGGGCAAATTCTGCACCAGTCTGCATTAGTTTGGGACAGTCTTCATGTCCTGTTTGTACACTACCCTGTTCTTGTAAAAGGGGCACAGACCCACACCACCCTCGGTCACAGTCAGTCAAATAGTTTTGAAATTCTGGAGTCAAATCTGGACACAGACGGGCAGTGTGAACTGATTAATGACCCAACTGTAAGCAAGTTGCCAAACAGGCAATGAGAAAAAGAGGAAAGTGGCATCAGAAGAGCAGGGAGCTGCACAAACAGCTGCAGCAATGGAGAGCTTGTTGTGTTCAGCTGGCTTTAATTTAGTTTGAAGACCCAGTCTGTGATCCCTCATCAGACCCAGTTAAGCATTTTGATCATCAAAAACTACGACTGACTTAAAAATGGCTTCAAATATATGTAAATACAAAAAATACATCACTGCAACCAATAAAATATTTTTGTACTTTTACATTACATGCCCTGTTTGTTTGTTCAGCAGTTACAGAACAGGTTAATTTTACTTAGACTGAATGCAGTTCATCATGCAGTACTGAACCTCCTTCCACCACTTTTTCAATTCAATTCAATTCAGTTTGTTTATAAAGTGCCAAGTCACAAAAGTTGTCTCAGGGCAATGAAAAGTTGCATTCATGTACATAAAAAGCCAATCAGTAAAGTTATCTATCTAAGGAAGTAGCAGATTGTGTTGAATCTTCACTTCGTCGCAGTCTCCCATCCTGAGCAAGCACAAAGGCAACAGTGGAAAGAAAAACTCCCTCCAGCAGAACCAGGTTCAAGATGAGCAACCATCTGCTTTGACTGGTTGGGATTTGAGAGGAACAGGAAGTAGAAACACACAGAATGATGGATCCAGGTGTGCTTTCTATAGGAGGAAATACAAAATACACACGTTAAGACAGAAATACAAATGTAAATACAAACAGAGCAAGTAAAGAGAGCAGCAGAGTGAGGAAATGTGGTCAATTTGTCATCCAGCAGTCAAAGCCTATAGCAACATAACTAAGGGATAGCTCAGGAAACCCAAGCTGATCCTTACTGTAGGATTAATCAAAAAGGAAAGACTTGAGCTAAACCTTAAAACTGGACAATGTGTCATTCTGGAAGAGAGGAGCCTGATAATTGAAAGTTCTACCTTTTATTCTGCTTTTGTATACTTTTGAACCACGAGTAAGCCTGCAGTCTGAGAGCGAAGTGCTCTGCTAGGAAAATATGGAACAGTGAGATCTGTAATATAAGATGGAGATAGGTTGTTGAGAGCTTTGTAGATTAGAAGTAAGATTTTGAATTCTATTCTAAATTTGACATGGAGTCAATGGAGAGAAGCTAAAACTGGAGAGATATGATCTCTATCAACTCATTAAAACTCTGGCAGCAGCATTTTGGTCCAACTGAAGACTTTTTACACATGTTTTTGGACATCCAGATAATAAAATAATAATTTTAATAAATTAAAACAAGATTCTTAAAACTCAGACAGTTAATGTGCAAATCTTGAAATCTGTGTAAAAGTCAAAACAAATGAACTGCAGCTGTTCTTGTTTCATCATGTTCTCCCCGTCACCGGTTGGCCTGCAGGTCCTCAACTGTACACGCATATACATATATATTTATTTCAGAACTACAGGTTTATTAGAAAAAAGTCACTTTGACACCATATTTTAAATTAAATCATTACGCTGCAGCCCCATCACAATCCCCGTGAACAATTGGGCAGTTCATCAATACAACGCACCAACAAGAAGGCCATCTCACGTTTAAAACTGGAGAACTGACTCTTCTTTATCCATTCTTGTTCAACCTGGTGTTATATGTGTCTCTGTGTTTGTTTGCCATGTTTTTTTTTTGTTTTGTTTTGTTTGCGGGGGGGGATCTTTGAACTCCAGGTCCCAGTACCACCTGTCAGGAGGACTCCTGTGCCAACATGGGGATCTGCATCCAGCAGTGGGAGAACTACACCTGCGACTGCTCCATGACCTCCTACACGGGGACGCAGTGCAACGACCGTGAGTCAAACTGTTCCTTCCACATGCCTGACGTGATGGTGTTGCTCTGTTTTGATGCTAATGTGCTGCAACTTGTAGGATTTGAATGACCTGTTTTTACAAATACTTTACCTACAAAAATAAATTCAGATCTTGTCATTCTCTTTGCTGAAATAGACATATTTGCTCTATTTTTGTCTTTTTGTGCTGTTTTACTTATTATAGCTTCAGATCTGCTTGCTTTAACGGGAACAGTTTAGTTAACAACTCATTCTTCAACTAGTCATTCAGTTCTCTCGTTCTTTTTGTGCAGAAAAAGCAATTTTCTTAGATTTTTTGGGGGTGGTTGTTTTGGCTTATTGGTAATCAGCTCCAACACAGTAATTACAGCAAGAAACCAGCCGTATAATCCACAACTTTCTCCAGGTATGAAATGCAGTTTCAATTTCTTATATAGACCATCAAAGCTGTTGGCTGTTGCACAGGTCTGAATAAGAGTTTCATCAGTTGAGCTGCTTGAAAGCAAAGTTACCTTCATGCTCGGGTTTCAGCATTACACGGCAAAGAGAAACGACCCAACCCGACATCTGTTCAAACGTGAAGTTGTTTATAGCAACCACAACTCCACCGAACGTTGCATGCAACATTTTTTCAAAATCATCCGTACGATTCGTTTCCAATAAATAGTCATGAAGCTTTAGGGTGTTTAAACTACTCATCATCATTTTGTTTCAAACTAGTTCAAGGTTTGGATTAGCTCTTTACAGCATTTATGTTGGGACAGTTGGAAATAGAATGTGTCTGACATTTAAAACTTGACAAGCCACGGCCTTTAGCTCCTTTAATCAAATAAATTAAGCACTTTTTGAAGCTCTTCTTGAGCCAACCACTCTGTGTCTTCAGGTTTGATGAAGTTCTATTCTTCAATGGGATTTTTTTCAGTTGTTGGATGTTCACACAGTCCAGGTTATTTAGATTCAGCGTCACTTCTCTTTTTGCCCATTCTTCTGCGTTTTTTGATGTTTTTGCGTCATCGTCGTGTTGGAGGAGAGGAGCCATGAACTGAGATGATGCTGCCGCTCTCTGACTCTGACGAGCATGTTTCTTCACAGAACTCCTCACATGCTAATAAGGCACATACAGAGACCTGCACTTATCCTCCTCTGAGTTTAAAAATCCTCTTGAGCATCTCATAGGGAGCTGTTTTTCATTCCAATTGATGATGATGGTGATGGCCTTAATACAAGTCATCTGTCACCACCAGAGGTCATCCTCTTCTCTTTATAGCTCACTCAGAAAGCCTTTGCAATGCATTCAAATGCATCTTTAACTGAATTTAACCATACAGATTTGGGTTTTTGGTAACAGTTCCCAGGAATTAGGTCATAGAATATTTTTTTATTTTATTTATTTATTTATTTTTTATGAAATTTGTTCATTTTAAAATACAATACAAAACAATCCCATAAACGATAACATACGAAATATAAAAATGAAAGACAGCAGAAAGAAGAAAAAAAAAATCTTTTTTTTAACAAAATATTTTTTTACTAAAAAATTTTATGCTATCATATATAGCCTGTATATATAAAGTATTTAAGATCCTTTGATGAAAGTGTCCATAAGCGGAGTCAATGTGTTTGGGCTTCTATAAAATAGATAGCTGTGTCTCTGTTGACATGATGTTGCATCATTGCTGGCCAATGTCTGAGACGGCACATTGAAACTGACTCTTCCACTCGATGTGCTTCAGGTTTGCGTTTTTGCCTCACGTTCATTTCAGTGAGCAGCGAAAACTTCCACCAACTTGAAAATGTTCATTATGTTAAAGTATGAGACATCACGCTTCAAGAGCATAAACATCTGATCTTTGAAAATGTCAAATTCAGAGTGTTTTACTACCTGAAATCTGAAATGTAAATCAAGTTCAAGTTCATTATACCGAAATGTAGTGAGTCGTCTGAACAATGGGCAAAGTGCACGTTGCTGCTGCTCCTAATATTGTGGCCCCTTATTCTTTTTAGATAGGAAAAGGCCATGAGGAGAGGATAGTGTTACTACAAAAAGATGCTGGTGAGTCCCAGAAGCTTGCGATTCTCACAAATCACTTCCATCTTGTGGTTTAGCTCATAAATCAGCTGATTTTGAGTGCTCAAAGCACAAACCAAACCTGCAGTCATTGTCAGCAGCTTTTCCATGGCCAAAACTGCTGCTGCCATCTTCCTTAATAGCCGATAACATAGGTATCCGCAGGTGCCAAAAAGCTGAAACCATGCTATCATGATCCCAATATCTTGGGTGCCCTCCTGAGACAATACAGAATAGCACATCCGATCCATGACGTGGCCTGCCGCATGCGTCTCAGTGGGGCATGAGGCTTCTCCAGGACCCTGTCGCTTTGTTGGAAAAAAAAAAAAGATCAATTACATTGAAAGTCCAGCTGTCCAGATCCATGACAACAGTTTATGTTTCGGAAGATGTGCAAATAGGAGCTCCAATACAAAAGACAGTGGGCAAAAAGGCAGGAGGATACGAGAGGGAAGAAATTCATCCGTCTTGCGCGAGAGCGAGTGGTGAAAAGTTCAAGTTCATGTCAACTTCATTGTAGTTTCCACCACAAGTGTTACAAAAGGTGGAATGAAATTATGTAAGCAGGGTCCCAGGTACACCCAAGAATAGCAACATATAAAGTATAAAAAGAACCAGTCAAATATTGATCCAAGAAATACACTAAGATATATGTTAGAAAAACGCCAAGCGATATGCTAAAGGATCTAAAATATACGCTAAACACTAGTAATGTAAAATGATATGGCATAACAACAGCAGCCTGAACATGAGTCTTTGGTGAGCAGATGGATATGAATGAATAAAACCTGAGATAATCAGCAGCATGAGATAATCAGCAGCACAGATAAGTCACAAATCATCAAAGTGGCAATACAGTGATTTTTTTCTTTTTTCCCTTTTTTCTTAAATGTACATGGATTAAACTAATGTATACAAAGGTTTTTGATTAATTTATTCAATAAATATCTGATTGACAGATTCACAGCGATTTGAGATGAGGCTTTCAACCAAATGAGTTTAATAATCTTGGAGTCTTGTTCATGAGTGATCACTGGATAGAGTGGGAGCTGGACTGGTGGATCAGGGCCTGGTCTGCAGTAAACAATGTTCTGTTCTGGTCTGTTGTGTTGAAGAAGAAACTAAGCTGTAAGGCAAATCTCTCAAGATACTGGTCCATCTATAGTCCAACCCTCTCCTTTGTCTATGACGTATGGAGTGTGATCAAATGCATCTAGAATGTTTTCTCCATGGAGTAGTCAGGCTCAGCCTTAGAGTGAGATGAGTATACCTTCTGGTTTTATGTCATTGAGTGTATTTTGGGTGCGTCCTTTTGCAATTAAAAAATAAATAAATCAGGAAAGACCCAGAACCTGTTGGATCCTGGATGGTAGCTTTATCTCTTCTGGACTGAGAACACCTCAGGATCCCTCAGGAGGCGTTGGAAAATGTTGCTTCAGTAAAGTATTTCTGGGTTTCCCTCTTGGACCTGCTCCCTCTGACTTTCCATGACTGAAGGACGGTTGAATGAATGAATGAATGAATGGAGACTAAGACCTATCAATGATCTGATGTTGTTAAACAAGCTGCTGGAACCCCCTGAGGCCTCCACTTTCCACAGTTTCTCTGTTTCCTCTTTCAGCCCTTTTCTTCCTTCTGCTTGATGTTCCATTCGAAACACTGTCATGGCTGCTCGCTACCTTATTAACCCCAACTGTGTGACTGGTCAGCTGACTGTTTGTCAACCTGGATCTGTCTCACATCATCTGAACCCTGTCATTCTCCTACAACTTTAACTGTGGGATCTTTAAGTTCATTTTTCAAATACTTTCCTTTACGCTCTTCCAATCATGTCGTCTGCCTGCACCTTCCGTCCTGTCGTTCCTTGTGTTTTTTATTGTCATCTGAAACATTAATTTATACGATTATCACTGGAGGCATTTTGCTAATTTTTAACGTTTCATCCTTGACAGGTGTTCTAATCCTCTGTAAACCCTCTGTTTCTTTTGGTTCAGTCTCTTTGGTTGACCCTTTGAGCATTATGAGGAGTTTGGGCTCAGACTTTGGTCTTTTCATTCCTCTAGTCTACTTCTACCTTAGCAGGGGCTTTGTGATTCACCGTTCTCTTCAGAGTTGCCTATAGGTCCTCATAAAAGTAGCGTTTTTGATCATGTGTTGCCTTCTGGTACTGACGTTTGAGTCTCATTTTGATTATCTAGCCTCACTTTAATAACATTAAACTGAATTTATCTTGCCAAGTTGACATTCTGATAATATTATGCATCCTAAAATGACAAGCTGAAATTTCTGACTTACAACTTTTAGGCTTAAAACTGGTCAAATTTAATGTGTTCATGGGAAGAATGCAATACGTTTGCTTTAAATACTAATTTCTGGTCTGATATTATTGTCTGTTCTCAAAGAACGAAGATTAATAGTGACTGTTTTAAATCATCATACTTTTCTGGAATTATACTGAACACAAAAGGTAGAATCCTGAGGGACAGAGAGCACTGGAAGATGGAGTCTTGGAGTTTGAATTTAAATCCATCATAGGTCTGTCACATGCTTTACAGTGAGGAGACCAACAGAAAATGAAGTGGTGAAGTGAAGCAATAAACTGCATTTCATGACAGAGGAGTGGCTGATAAATGTGTATGAATAGAACACAGGAAATATAAACGGTTTGTGGAATTGGACTGAAATAACTTATGACTTTATGTTGGGCTTTGGGGGAAAAAAATAGGTGGAGGAGCCGTTGAACATAAGCAGAGCTGAAGAGATGCCCGGAGAAGTTATGGGACTTAGACAACTGTAAATCAAATCTGCCCTCACAAGCATGGGTTTCTAAACTTTATGACTCTCCTGCTTTTGTAAACAAAACCCTTACCCAATAACTGTTCAGAGGTATCCTAAATTAAGGTTTGCGTTCATGGAGTAATCAAGTCTGCTTTCTATGTTAAAAATGTTGCAGAGAAAAACTGATGTTTCAACTTGTGTTAAAAAAACTGCCTAAATGACTCAACTTCCTGTTCAAATTGGCTGATTTCAGCAATTCAGGTGTGTGCCAACTCAATACCAAGATGGGAAGACATCAGCAATGATCTCTCAGGAACAGCTGTTCTGTTGCTGCCAATCAATCTGGGAATGTTTAAATGTAATCTCCGAACCATTACAAATCATTCTGCAGAGAAAACTTTGCGTTCATGATGGCTGTGGATGTCGCAGCAAATTCACCCCAAAGGCAAGACCATGCAAAGCTTAAGAAAAAAAAAATCTATTAATTAATCAAATTGTGGTTCTTGTTGGAAAAAAGCAAAAAATGTGCTACTAAGGCCTTCATCTGAACAATAAGGTTCCAAGACAGCACAGTAGGTCAGTGGTTAGAGCTGTGGCCTTGCAGCAAGCACAGGTTTTCCTCCCAGCCTTTCTGTAGGCAGGTTGCATGTTCATCTTGTGCATGCATGTTTTTTTTTTTTTTTTTTTGGGGGGGGGGGGGGGGGGGGGCGG
>JARVGS010000789.1:20334529-20356480 GCA_031762315.1 Hypsolebias antenori | reverse complement strand
TGACTCCAACATCTTCTGTGCAGCCTTCACCACTCTCTGCAAAGCTTTTCTTTCTGCAGCTGTGCAGCCTCCATGCAACACATTGATGCTGGAGCACAGGATGCTCTCCACTGCACACCTGTAGAAGGAGGTGAAGACTGAGCTTCTCAGACCAGCTTGTCTCAGCCTTCTGTCATTCTTTCTATAGTCTAACCCTGACCCTAACCCTAAACCTAACCATTACCAGTATCAAACACTAAACCTAACCCATCCTCAATTCACACTTTAGTCCTAAAACCTACCCCCTAAACCACCAACGACATGAACTTTATAGGGGCTTTGGTCCCAACAAAGAGCATGGTCCTCACAATGAGGTATGTGTGATATGTGTTGAAAAATGGGTCTCACAAAGTAACATAAACAAGAACACAGATATGCACGCGCGCACACACACACATTCACAAGGTGAAAACAATAGCAGCCTGTCCGATGCAGTAAAATGTCTAAGATAACGGTTAACGTCTCTAACTTTGGAAAGGTCGAAGCGTCACTTCTGTCTATAAAACACACAGTGAGTGCTTTTGAAAGAGGGAAAAAGCTAAATAAAAGAGTAAATATTTGGATCACAAATCAAACAAAACAGTTCTCAGCTTCTACAGATGTTTGTAGAAAAACAAACCAGATTTAAACACAGTGATGTCGCTGCTCCTGTTCAACTTCTTGTCAAACGGCGACGACAACTTTTTAGCTTTGACAAAAAAATGAAGTGATGCAACATCTCGCAACATCCTCGGTCCAGATATTTCTGTTGTGATTTCTAAGAATTATTATATTTCTACCACCCAGAACTGGAATAAACAGTTTATTATCGCAGAAGCAGCTCAGAAACAAATACGAAGTTTAATTTCTGTGTCAGTTCTAATCCACATGCAGCTGTGTGGTGTCCTGCAGAGTGCTGAGCAGGACCATCGCTCCTTTCATGTCCCCAAAATGATATTCAGCTTCTTCACTTCATCCCCCTCAGGCAGGAAAACTGTCAAAAGCCTTCGTGGCTGAAGCCATCAAAGTTCACTTTCAAAGTTCCCATCAGCCTGGTCATCAGAATGGATTTATGTTTGGCTTGTGTCACATGGATGAAGACATCGTAGGCTCCAAACCTCCAGACCAAGGTGGTTTCTGAAGTCCTTTTTATAAATTAAATAATTCATGACATAAAGTTAAAAAAGCTGAAAGAGGCTCTGCATCTTAATATTAACAACATCTGCAGTGAATGCCTCTTTTTTATTTTATTGTGTGAACGCTAGCTCAGCTTTCAGACTGCTTCCTGTTTACATTTATGTTTTGTACATGCTTTGTGCTCTACTTCTACAGTTTTAGCCATTTTTATGTCAAAATGTTTGGCTCTTTCAGGAAATGGGTGCTGTGACTTTTAGTTTTCTGTAACTTTCATACAATTTTTTTATATTTACCTTAATCTTCAAACATTTTCCTCACATTACAACATTTTCAATTCCTTTTTTTTTTAATCTGATTTGGCATACTGCATCTTTTATGCACCATTAGTTTTTGTTTTGCTTTTAGTTAGTCTTTTGCTACCTTTAGCTTTCATATACTGTACATAGTTCCCAAACTTTTCACTTTTAGCAATTATTTGTTACTTTTATCAAGATTTTTGTTTCTTTTAGCAAATTTCTTGCTTCTTTTACTTCTAGCCTTTTGCTGCTTTTAGCATCAATTGCGCAGTTTTAGCTGCCTCAGCAAATTACAGCAATGTCATTCAGCGCTCAGCATTCACACTATTTGTTGAAAATGAAAAATTAAAATTTATATTATATTATACTTTAGTTTTATCTCATTTGTTAATGTTTTTACTTTATATTTTGTTTTTATTTATTGGTTTTTGTTTAATTTCATTTGTCCTTTCTTAATGGACACATTTTATTTTGACATTGTCATTTAATATATTTTTAATGTTTTTCACCTTATTTTACTATTCATTTTGGCATGTCAAACATGTGTAGTACAGAAGATGTCCTGCAGTTTGACAAAAAGCTCGATTTCTTATGAAGTCAATGAATAATAAAATGCAAAAAATGCTTCAGTTTCTTGTTTCAGTCTTAGAACCAGCTGTTATTAAACTTGTAACCAACTTAGTTTAGGGAAATAAAACAAAAAGTCAAATTTTATTTCTAAAAAACTTTGGTTGACCAAGGTTCCTCTCAGAATAATAATAATAAAAAAGATATTAATTAAACAGGAAGTTGATAAAATCAGATATGGAAACAATTTCAAAACTAATTATGCTTGTATAATAAAAGACAACATATTTTGTTCAACATCAAACACATTTTCAGCTTAAATGCTACAATAACTTAAAGATCCCATGGTCGGGATGCTTCTAAAACAGTTTTGGGGGTTTAGTTTTAATGCAAAACATTGATTTCTGATATGAGGTGTTTCAGCAGAGTTGGAAAGTTTAACCAATGGTTTTCTTTAGGCTCCATGTTCCCGTATCCTCGCCGGCATTCTTTCACCTTTCTTTTACCTCAGCTCCTTCTCTTGGTGCATCCTGAGCTCTGGTCCGACCCCCTCCTCCTCTACTTCTTTCCACGCTCCCTCTCTTTCATGCTGTGGCAGCGCCGGGATTCAGATCAGTGCTTCTTGCTTCATTAAAAGGCGAGGAAGTCCAGACTGAGCGGATACATCAAAGACAGGGTCTATAATATTATGAACAGCTGCATTCAAAAAGGGATTTTTCTCACTGAGAGGAAGTGATTTCCTGATTTTTTTTTTATTTTTAAATGTTTATTTTGGGGACCTTCTGGAAATTTAACAATGAAAGACAAGAAGAACATGCAGGAGTGGATTTATAGTTTTCTGCTTTGTGACCAAGTTGTAGAAAATCAGACAGATCTTCCTGTCTGTGATTTATGTCTGCAAAAACTTAATTAAGGATGTCCTTAGTGATCAAAGAAGTGGGGCAGTGAGACAAGAGTGAAATCCTTTGGAGATGCAGCAGTTGAAACGCAGAGAAGGATGCAGGAGGTGTTGATCAGAAGGGATTACCACCGTGAATGTTTGACAGGATGTACAGTTTCTCTGCTGGATTTACTTGACTAAGTTCAACCACCTCTGGGTGCGATGTGTGTGAAGTGTTTGGAAACATCTGGAACCTTTATTTTCTGTTTTCTCCAAAATGAGCCTACTTCTTTGTAATATTCTACTGGGCAAACTTTGAATATTCACTATCATGTGCCCCGTTGGTGCTTCACCTTTACGGGGTTCTGTGAAAAGGGGCTCATGTCAAGCATCTGGACTGATTGCTCTGTACCACAGTGCCTGGATAGGCTGGCTGTGTGTGGTGTGTGTGGCTGCGTCCCCATCAGGGCAGCTGTTAAACTCTCTGAGCGCCACCAGACTTCGGGTGGCAACAGACTCGTACGGATACTCTGATGAGCGACACCCGCTCGTGGCGAGGCACCGCTCCTCTCCGTCCATCTCCAGTCACAGATCTCCTGCTACTCTGAAGGGTGGTCACGGTGAGTGGGGGCGCTTTTAGGGCAGGGGTGCCCAGACTTTTTCATGCGAGCTAATTTTAAAATGACCAAGTCAAAGTGATCTACCTACTATAAGGTCCTGTTTACACGAGAACAACCTCTGATTTTTTTTTTTCAATTTTATTGAGGGGAATAAACAAAAAAAAGAGCGGATTTACATGAAATATGCTGTAGTTTCCATGTCAGTTGGGTTGCCAGATACAAACTATCATACTGTGGCTTTAAAATTATAGTATTTTGACCTAAACTGCCATATGTGCTGAGTAAAGATGTTCTAAATGAGGCGTGTGTTCTGTTTGTTGAACATGTGTGCACAGAAAAGAAGGGGGTAAATAAGATGTTTAAATTTTGTCTGGTAACCCTGATGCAGGGCTCAGTTGCATTCATTGTGCATGCAGCGTCTGCAAGACATTTACATCCAAACCTCTCTTTGGAACTGGATTTTATTAGTTTTGCTGAAAAAGGATGAGTAGCACAAAAACACTGTGCTCTCTGCCGTTTATTATTACTGTTGTTAGTGCAGGAAAAACTTTGGACCACAGCCTGTAGTGTGCGTGTTTTTCACACTTATTGGAGCATTTCACACCCCCATGGGGGATTCCTCCAGAAATCTCCACTTTGAGACTTGGAGTCAGAAACCTTCAGTTTAAAAAAACAAAAAAACAAAAAAAAGTGAGATGCTGTTGTGTCAATGAATGGCCGAAAGTTTCATGTCGTATAAACAGGGCCTCAGACTGACTGCCCTGTACGTCAGTCAAGTGACAAATCTCATAGATGATAGGCTGATGTCTACATTTTAATACCATGCATTGATTTCCATAATACCTTTGCGATCAATATATCGGGCTGTTTTAGGGGGGATTCTGATGGAATGCCGTCATTCTGTGGATGATCTCAAATCATGGCTTCAGAAAAAGGTTATGAAAAGGAACTTTTTTGGCTATCGTTTAAAAAAATAACTGGTGGGTCTTGGTTCTGTGAATGTTTTTGCAATGTTGACTTAAAATCTAGGCTTTGATAAAGAAATGTGCTCAATCTGGGCTGCATCCTAAAAAGATAGATTTACAATGCTGCAATCAGGAATAGGACATTTCTCTGAACTCATTTTCTTCTTGTTTGGTCAGTTGTAGTTTTTACTGGTTGGATGTCTAATGGTTCAACCACTGCGGTCTACAGTCTGCAAAAGACAATGCTTTTGTCTGAGCCGATTAGAGGGTATTTGTGGAACTCATTGCTGCAAGTAGTTTCTTTGGCTTGGATGGTATTCTTCACAAATGTCTGACTGATGAAGCGCTGCAGTCAAGTTTCCTTTCTGAAAGGTTAGATAGCTATAGAAATTTAAATAAACTCATATACTTTATTTTCCTGGATGTTCAGCTCTTTAATGACTGAAAGCAAAACAACCAAATAGATAAAAAACAGAAAACTCAAAAGCCTTATATATGGTGATACTTAGTTTGACTCCATCAGATCTTTGTCTGTTTCACAAGACGGCTGTCTTTTCCACAGAGGAGCAAAGCAGCACATCCAAGAACAGCACTAACACAAGCCAGAGCAGTCCACACAAGAGTTTAATGCAACTGCCCTCAAGCGGCAGCGACATGTCCATGCACACCCGCGTAACATGTCCATTTACAAAATATCACCCAGCTCCCTCCACCACCTTTTGAAAAGGTTGAATTTGGTTGGACAGCATGTGAAATGTAAACAAAAAGAAAACAGTTTTCAAATCACATGAACAGATATGTTTTTCACAATGAAAAGCAGTAAACACATCAATAAATTGTGCATTTATTAGGAAAAAAAAATGTAATTTTAGTCTTGATGGTACAACACATAAAAAATTTGTTTAGGAGCAACAACAGGCTGTAAAAGTAACCAATATTAAGAAGAAAAAGTTGGATGAATATCTTGCAGCTAATTAGGTTAATTGGCAGCAGGTCAGTAAAAGGACAGTGTAAAAGAGCATTTTAGATTAACTGAAGCAAAGAACTTTGGGTTTTCTTTGTAACATCGCAGATCTCCATGCACAATATTATATCTGCATTAATAAGATGTGCTGTCTCCTTAACAATTAAGTACAAAAAGATAATTTTAAAAGGCAACAATATGAAAAAAATTAAACTATGGAAAACATCTATTCAGCTGAGACATTTTTTAAACACTAATTAAAAAACAAACCTTATTTAGTCTCGCAATTTAGGAGCAATTCTTGTTACTGTTCATTTTATAATTTAAAATTCTCCTTCTGCTCTGCTCAGCTGGGACCACGTACATCTTTGGCAAAGGAGGAGGACTCATCCTGTTCAACTGGCCGGCCAACGAGCGACCGAGCACCAGGACAGACAGACTGACGGTCGGTTTCAGCACCTCCCTGAAAGACGGCATCCTGGCCAGGATTGACAGCGCTCCAGGTCTGGGGGACTATATGATGCTGCATATAGTGAGTACTTCCACGAATTCTGCTCGGAAGAGGTATATTTCTTTAAATGGTAAATGGACTGTGCTTATATAGCGCCTTTCTATCTTATCAAGACACTCAAAGTGCTTTACACTACTATATGTGCCCTCATTCACCCATTCATACAGCACTCTGCTATATCTATACAAAGCCAACTGACCAAATCATTCTAAAGAGACTAATCAGAGCTTTATCACATTCATACATTAGATGGGACACACATCTGAGACCATGACGGGTTCAGTGTCTTGCCCAGGGACACATTGATATTTGACTGCTGGTGGATTCAAACCTTCAACTCTTGCATTGGAGGACAACTGCTCTAACCACTCAGCCACAGCCACCTGTCAACAATCAAATCCTTTAATTGTTTTAAAATGAACACAAAATGAAGAAGCACCACAAACAGACCTAGCCCTTGTGTCTTACACCTGGAGAGATGTTCTTTCAATCCTGCACCATTTATGCTTGAATATACATTTTGTAGATTCTTAGTCAGTAGAAAAGAGGACAACCACTTCAGAGTCTGGTCAGCCATCTTGAATATTAAAGTTCAAACTCTGTCCGTCCTCAAAGTTGATTTCAAATTATTAAAGCTGTCTTGCATGTGATATTATTAATGCTAGGTATTCAAAAAGACACCAAAACAACCATTCAGTTGAACATGGGTATTTAATGACAGCAAATGTTTTGTCATCACAGCAACAAGGGAAGATTGGTGTGACCTTCAACATCGGCACTGAGGACATCAGTGTGCAGGAGAGCAGCACCCCGGTGAACGACGGGAAGTATCACGTGGTCCGGTTCACCAGGAACGGTGGCAATGCAACCCTGCAGGTGGATAACTGGTCAATCAATGAACACTTCCCAACAGGTACAACAACCATGGATCATTTTTGAATGTTGAACAGATGAGACTGTGATGTCACTGGGCAGCATCTGCTTTACTGAAACCTCTGTTTGGCGGTCGCATTCTTCCAAGTAACTGTTAAACAACCAAGCAGAAAACATTTTTTTTTAGACATGACATAATAAAATGTTTTAAATTCATGCAATGTTGTTGGGGCCATCAAGCAAATAAAAACTGCACTTTAACTGTGGGAATGCAATTTGAAACAACCTGGATAATAAATTTGCAAAAGATGGCTGTGAAATTTTTGGCGTCTGCCCTTTTGTCATGTTTAACAATTCTATATTTCATAAATATTATATGCACGCCAACCTAAAGTCCAAAACATCAGAGCATCTGGTCTTATAGGTGACACTTTTGGCACAAAAATGTTTTTCCTGTTGTTGGTGTTCATGTTTTCTTACATTTGACAAGTTCATGCAGAGCAGAATTAATTTAGCCTTTAGCAATTGCGGCTTTTGCTTCATTTGAGAGTTTTATTCAAGTTATGTTTATGTCTTTGAAGTAATAAATTCAATTATATTTTAATTGTTCTCCTTTAGCCTGCATAGAGGCAACAGGGCATGGCTTTGCATTTGTGGCATGAAGTTAAGAAAAACAATCAGTCAGCTAAAACAAGTGGATTTTGTTTCTGTAGAGAAGTTTTGAAGAGGTGTAAGGCTATTCAAATAATCTGTTGACGAAGTTCAATGAGGAAAAAACAATGTTGTCATCATCAGAACCAGCTTCTGCAGGTAAATGCCCGAGGTGCACTCTGGTAGATTTCCCCACAAATGATCCATTATAAGCTCAAGATGAATCCCAAGTTGCAAGAAGAGATCACCCTGTGTCCTTTCCCACCAGCCTGCTCCATCTTCTCATCATTGCTTCACTTCTCCATGTGTGAGCAACACCCTGGAGTCCAGGTGTTGCTTGTTCTTCTGTTCTGGAAAATGTTATGTCATTCTGTGTGGACCTTAACATTTCAGGTGCCTGGTGTAGATGAAAGACCAATCAAACCACTCAGCCTGTTTCCAGCAGGCAGAAAAGGTTTTAGGGGCAGCCTCTAAGACAAAGGACCTCAGTTTGTTATATCCATTGTACCAGAACTGGTCCACCTTGGCTCATCGCTTCTGTGAAACATCTGCAGCCCAGCTGTGAACGTCATCTTCCACTATTTGTTTGACTCTATTGGAGCAGCTGGAAACATCACCGCAGTTTGTCTGTTTCCACCATTGGAGAATATAAACTATTTTAGTACTGAGACACTTTAAGAAAGTCTTGGTCATGTCTCATTTCTTCTTGGCCTTATCTCAGTCTCTGACGGAGTGGACTCTTTTTTTTATTGTTTAAAACCAGTTACAACCACAGCTGTAAAAATAACAGTGAGGTTAACATCTGTATCTCCTGGCTCCTTCATCAAGTAGCTCTGAAGTAACTTATGACAACCAAAGAGGAGCGAATTTTTTTTCATTCAACCTTTATTTAGGCAGGTTAATCTCATTGAGCCTCATTGAAATCTGTCGGACAGAAAATGTTGACCAGTTTCTCTAAAACCTTCAGAGAGCATTTCAGGTTATATAAAATGTATTGAGCGTTTAAGATGAATCAAACCTAAGTTCAAAAAGAAATCTGACAAATGAGTAACTAATTTGAATAAGTTTATTATAATCTCTGAGTTTTGAGATGAGTTTTGAAAAGCACTGGTGGTTTCCATATGATTTACTTTATTGCTCTGATGTTTGGCCTCAAGTTCTAAAACCTTGATCTTGGACTCGGTCTTGATAGATGCTGGTTTTGGTCTGAATTGTTGGATCTGGACTTAGTTTAGGTTGTCTTGACCAGAACACAAGATTCATTATTAGCTAAATGAAGGTGTGAGCAGAATTGGTTTGTGAACTGCCAAATGGGTCTATGGTTTGGTCCCTGCAGCACAGCCAACTAATAACACATTCATTGGTTGCTTGGTTGGATGGTTGGATGTTTGGTTGCTTGGTTGGTTGCTTGTTTGCATACTTGGATGCTTGGTTGGATGTTTGGTTGCTTGGTTGGATGCTTGCTTGGATGCCTGTCTGGTTATTTGATTGGTTGGATGTTTGGTTGGTTGCTTGGTCTGTCAGGGCCTTGTTCCCCTGTGAATGGAACAAAGGTTTCATATTTTGTAATAAGTGTCTCGTCAGGTCCATTAAGGCACATGCTGTCCAGTGATTTGGTAATGATGGTTATATCTATTGTTGTATGTGTTGTGTAGTTTTATTTAGTTTTATTTTTAATCTACAAAAACTAACCAAAAAAAGACAACAGAAAACAAAAAAGCCTAATTGAAATCTAATTTTTAGCTAAAATGATTCTAATGTTTTGTAAATGTTAAAAGAAAAGTTGTGTTTTTTTTCCTTCAGCTGTTGGTAAATAAATGTATTTATAAATGTCTTTTTAAACTTTAAAGGGAATAGCGATATTGAGCGCTATCAAACGGCCAATAAGAAAATTCCTTTCAAATACGTCAGACCTGTAGAAGAATGGCTACAAGAGAAAGGTAATTTGAAATATTTTTTTTTCTGTTCTCACTGTCCTAGTGTTCTGTTGCTTAAAACAAAAACATTTAAATTGGGCCTGTTGTCTCCTATTTTAGCATATGGTGATATGTTTGAGGTTTAAAAGCTATTAATCCTGAAAATACTTCTTCTACTAAATTTAATAGGCCAAATACTTCCACTGTAAACAGCACAAGTTGATATATAAACAGACATTTTTCTGTGTATGAGCTAAAACAGGATCTGTGCCATTATTAATAAATTATTAATTGCTTTAAATAAATCAAAACAATGAGAAATAGATGTTAAAAATCTAATATAGTTATAAAATGATGTGTGATAGTAGTAGAAAGTCTTAACTACTCAGTTTGTGAATTTTTGATCACATACTGAAGTGTCTTACAGTTACTTAGCAACTCAGTTTGACGGGATAAGACATTTAGATTGTTACTAGTAAAACGTTGTTTAAAATGCAATGTTCTGTCAGCTGTTTTTATGTCCTGTTCTTACTTTCTTCCCCACTCCTCTTCCTCGAGGTTTGCTTTGCAAAGTGCCCGATGAAAATTTGATCCAAATACTTTTATTGCAGGTTGAGAAAGCAGAATCAAACTGATGAGGAAAAAACGGAATGTCAACAAAAAGTTAGCATTTTCATTTAAGATAATAATAAAAAATAAAAGACACAAAGCAAAGAATTGGTAGAATATCTGCAGCTTTTTTCCTAAAGGTAGAATAAGTTTTGATTGGAATTTGCTAAAACAAAGATTATTAACCCTTAACTCTGAGCCGGAGTGAATGCAGATTGAGGTGGACTTGATAAAGAAGCTGCTTTATTTGGCTCTGAGTTGTGACAGAACAGAACCCTGTAGTATGGATCAATGGCTTCTATAATCAAATACATTGACAAAAGGTTTTATCAAGTATTTTTAATTTATTAGTCACTTTATGCAAATATAAGCTTAACTTTTACTTTTTCCTACCTTAAAACAAATCACTAAATGAACACATAAAATGTATTAAATGGGTAATTGATTTTAATGTATTGATTACAACTGATTCAGTTTGTTGCACTGCAGTTTAACCTTATGTTTACCTGCTTCTTTTTAACATTAACACAAAATTGAATTGTGAAAAATTACATAAATAATGTATCAAAATAACTTTAGTTTAATTTCAAATGAATATTTTCATTTAGAATGTCACAATTTTGCAGATATACAGAAAATGTACAAACGGTTGAATGTGAATAACATTTGTTTGATCCTTATTGATGTATGATTGATCAGATATAGAGTTTAAATTATGCTATTTTTTTAAGTATTTTACTGGATATGAATTTAAAAGACGTTTCAAAAGAGTCCTTTTTTGTTTTATGTTCTTGCATAATTTAAACATTGTGCTTCTTTATTTTTATGAGCATATTTGCTTTTTATGAAGACTTTAAAGGTTAATGATGTGTTGAACTCATATTGAAATCAATATAATGAGATTTAAAATTACACACTCTTCATAATATTGCTATTCTGTGATTTCTTACAATGGATTTGTTTTTCAGGACGACAGCTAACAATTTTCAACACTCAAGCCACAATCACAGTTGGGGGCAGCGACCGAGGTCGACCATTTCAGGGTCAGCTGTCGGGCCTTTATTATAACGGCTTAAAGGTGTTGAAAATGGCTGCGGAGGCAAACCCCAACATCAGGATTAACGGCAGCGTGAGGCTGGTAGGCGACGTGCCTGGTGTGGCCGGATCAGCCAAGACCACTGCCCTGTCTCCAGACATGTCCACTACTTTTATTGAAACGACCACGATGATGTCCACCACAACCACACGGAAACACAGATCCTCCTCGACTGTTCCGGTAGGAGGAAAATTTTAAACTGCATGCTTTTTATTTTTATTTTTTAGACAATAGGATGATCCTAACTTCCTACAACTCTCAAAGTCTCTCTTCATATCAGAGCTCTGAATTTTCTCGATAAAACATAAAGAGAAGTCTTTTTATGCTAAAACTTCTAGAGCTGGAGACTAATCAAAATGTATGCTTTGGACCACATGAGTTTCTGCCTCTCACATTTAGGGATATTTTATAAATTGTTCTTGCAGTTGGTTTGCGGTTCAATTTTTACCTTATGTTATCAATTTTTGTCTGCCTGATGAACCTTACCTGCTCCCTAAAAAAGATGGAAATCACCATAGAAACCAGTGACTCTGATGAGTTACAATTACAATATTCAGCAGGTTTGTCCACATTATATTATTCCATCATGGTTGTCTTCACAAAGCGTGTATGTTGTTCTCAATTCTGTTGTGATTAAAGTTTTAGAAATAAATATTATTTTGTAGAACAGTATGTTGAAAGTGAAATAAGAGCTTAGACAGCTAATAGAACAATGCTTTAAGTTGAGCTTTTCAAGTGACACTCTTCAAAGTAAGAGTCTTGCTCTGTTGTAGATCAAAATGTTGAAAAGGTGAGTTCCATATTACTACACTGTGCTGTGACATCAGTTTTTCTAATAAATATTAAAGCATTTCAGGAAAAATAACATTAAGAACATGTTGAAAAATTTCATGTTGCTGGAAGGAACAGTTGTTGTGATACTTGTATGTGCAGTAACAGGAAGTGATCACGAGTGCACCTGCGCATCACTACAATACACGAAGTTGTGAAAAAATCTGATGTTTCAGAGACAAGAGTCAGAGCTCAAATAATATTGCTTCATTAAATAAAAAAAGGAAGCACCCCTTTGTCACTTCCCGTTTCTCTTTGGTTGCAGCAAGTTCAAAAGAAAATGGGCAAGTTATGTGGAAAAATGGATAAAATCAAATGTCAATATTAAGATGCTTTCTTCCACTGTTTGTATTTGGATATGCATGTTGCAGGCACTTGAAAGGAGAAAGTTCATGTATGATGGTGCCTTCAACATTTCTAGTTCAATTCAGCCTTCAACCGGTTTAAATGGTTAGAGAAGAAAATCAAGAGGACATTTAATCTGCTACAAGAGCCTCTCATCTCCAACCTAAACCACATTGCATCCCTACTTATACTTTATAACTGAGGTTGAGATATTTAAAAACAAAAGAATAAAAACTGGTAAACTCTTTTTGTGTCTGAGCAGCTACCTTATTTTTATGTTTCTTGTTTTTGTCTCTTCACCCTGGACGTTTAACGGCCACTGTTCTTCCAAAGAAGCACCCATCAGATGACAACGGGTCCTCTGCAGAGTGTTCGAGCGACGATGAAGACCTGGAGGAGTGCGATACGAGCCATTCAGGTGGGCTAGGTTAGTTTGCATTCGCTCGTTTTCTTTGTGCTTTCACTCATCTGCAGCGGAGGATCATAGCATCCTCAAAGCATCACGCCCCCCCATGGTTAGACAAAGTGTAACTTCATACAACTGCCAGTGCAGGGAGGAGCAAATCTGAAGAAACCTGGACTCATCAATGCAAGTAGGAAAATAAAATTGTAGTTTCAATGAGAGCCGCCAGCTAGCAATAGAAAAACTCTGACGTGAGCTACACTTGCACATGGGGTTTCTATAGAAGTGGTTAACATGGTTTCCAGAACACATACAAATGTTGGCAGCTGAAAACACCAACGTAGACTGAAATGTTTCCACACAAAGGTGCCAAATTTGTATGATGGTGAACCATGTTCTCTGCAGTGATGCTGCTACGTGTTCTACATCTTGTTCCAGGTCATTGTGCTTACAATTCACTGCTTTTCTGAGTTTTACTTTAAAATAGACTTTTTTTTTTTTGTTGTTTTCAGAAATAATGAATACAGCCTACAGATTACATCCAAGTCCTTTCTGTTGCCATTTGTTTCGTTGTTCCACATTTAGAGGCTTGGATTGCTGACAGAAAACAGATACCATTGAATTTCTGTGCACACGTTTTTTATTTATTTATTTTTGGGTCATGTTGCTTCTTTATTTATTTATTTATTTGTTTCTAGCTGTACTCATTATTCTATCTTTTTTAATCCAAATATAAAAAATAAAAAATGTGATCACTTCAGATAATCAATTTGAAAGAATTTGGGAATTTCCCTACTTTGCAACGATACATGTTTTCAACTTTAAACATACATGAGTGATCATATCTGACTGTTTTCATGCGATTTTTAGATTTGAGTTTAATTTTAAATGCAAATATCAACCCAATTGATGCATATAATGAATTTAAAGTAGACATTCTGTATGTAAATAGCATCAAAATATTACATAAATCAGATTTATTACCATTTGAGTTAAATCAAAGATACCTGAATGGGATTTTTGAAATCAATATAATGAGATTTAAAATTACACAGGTGTGTTTTCATAATTTATAAATCAATTACAGTTTCTGTGTCATTCTGCTGATTTGCTCATCCTGAAGTCATTCCCAAATTTTTTCAGAGAGTATGTGAAATCTTGTCATGTAATGGGTTTAAACGTTGCTGTTTAGCCTGAGATTCATGGGGATTTGTGAAGAAAGACAATGACAGGGCCCCAGTCATCCAGTCATGTGTTTACACAGAAATTCACGTCATTCTAACCCTAACATCACTTTGATTGAAAGCTGCATGCTTTGTTGTGTGAAAATCTTTTAAGTCAATGCTATTTCCTGGTGTTTTGTGGTTTTCAATTTATTTATTTATTTTAAATCAAGAATTCATTCCCGCCTATTTGATAATTTTCCCAAAATGCATTCTTGTAATTTGGTTTCATCGTGCGTGGCATGGAGTTTTGATGGGTGATGACTATTTCCTGGCATCTTCTGAGCTTTGTACCCTGCAGTTTGTTTGCTTGTTTTCTTTACTTTCACAGTCCAAAAATAAACGTTTTCATGCCATTTTTTTTTAATTTGTTCAAATTGACGAGTTAAAAATCCAACCTGAACACTGATTCAGTCTCTCCTTTTTACAGACTTACTTTTAAAAATGGATCTGCATTTGGGTTTTCGTTAATGGCATGAAAATGATTTTTGTCACAACTTCTTGTTTTTTTTCTTTTAAGAAGTTGTCAAAATGTTTGAGTGAATGTATAATTTTATTGCATGGTTTAACATTGCCACACCATGTTTCACTTGCTTTCACCTTGTTTTTTTTAATATTTATTTATTAATTTATTTATTAATTTATTTATTATCTGCTTTTGGTTGAAGTTGTAAGCCATTTTTTTTTGCGGTCACAGCATCATCACATCGCCTCGTTTAACTTCCCCTCACATTTTTGTTTGTGAGTAGGGCTGTCTGGTTTGTTTGGAGAAGTCCCCAAGTGATTCTGTTCTCGTTGTTAATTTTTATATCCCTTCTTAACTTTCAGTTAATTTCATAAGATGGCAACTAAAATGGGTTTTTAAATCATTTGTGATTTGCATGATTTGCATGTTTTGAGAGATTAGATAAGGAAGCAGATAGGATTTTTTTCCCTTCTTCTTAGACCTGTTTTGACTCAAGATTTCATTAAAATAACCAAAATAATTCAGATGGAAATATCTACCCTAACATCTAGTTTTGATCCTCTAAGCTGTCATCTTCATTCAGAAACAATACATAAACTTTAAATAAGCTTTAATCGGTTTATAGTTATTGGCACACATACTCTGCATGCAGTCATTCCATCTGGAAGATCCCCCACCCCCCCACCACCACCACCACCACCACCACACCCCACCCGCACACAAAACACCCTTTTGTATCTGGAGGAAAACAGAAAGCAACAAAAAGTTTGTGCCTGTAGTAGAATACCCATTTCATCATATTGAGCACAGGGGCCCCTCAAGGACGTGTACTCAGTCCATTGCTGTTTAGCTTTCAAACCAAGATATGGCACTAAATTCACACACAGCTTTTTAAATTTGCTGATGGCACAACATTAGTGGTGGGACTTGTGTAATCAGTAATTAATGATGAAGAGAGGTCCAACCACAGTAATTTCAAGGGTGTGCTAATAATGTGTATGTGTTGTCATCATTGTATGTTTCCATACAATGGCAAAATTGGCTCTCTGCATTTAACCCCTCCACCCCCAGGTGGAGCAGTGAGCAGCTCTTGAAGATGTCTGGTGAGCAACTGGGGATAGGGTGTCCTGCTCAGAGACACCATGGGATGTGCAATGGGGATCGAACCTGAGACTTTAGAGTCCCGAGTCGGCTGCCCTGCCTCTACCCCATCTCGGCCCCCTTGTCAATGTAGATCTCACCTGGCTCAGCGGAGGATGCATTTCAGGAGTCTGAAATGTGTGAGGATTCCTCCTCCCATTCTCACCACCTCTTCTCATCATACACGTCACTTTCTGGTATGGAAATTGTATTGAGCAATTTGAGACCCTGCAGTATTTACTTTAACACTGAGAGAATCATGGTGGTCACGCTCCCCTTTTTAAAGTGCATTTTAAGGAGCGATGCAAGGAAAAAAAACATCAGTATTGTGAAATGAACCTCTCATCCTTCCCATAAGCTGTTTAACCTACTGTCATCTGGAAGACAAATCCATTCTCAGGCAAAAACTACTACAACATGCAATATCTGATTTTTTTTTTTATTATTTTTTTATTTTTTAATAATAAATATGCAGAATCTTCACTAACACACTTAACACACACCTGGACAAGAGAAACATTTTATTTCATCATATATTTTATTTACATAAAATGACCAATTGGCTTAACTAGAATTGTTTTTTTCTTGAGTACTTGTGCCATCTTGTGAAATTGTTTTTTATTTGTTTTTTTACAACATGTGGGGGAAAAAAGTAACTCATCAATTTTTGGCAGATTTAAAGCTGGTATCCTTAACATTTTTCTTTGAAAAATGATCAAACCTATATTTTTAGAGGTAAAATTGCAGTGAAATAAAAACTAAAAAAAAAACTGGGTGCTTGGCACAATTTTTATTCTTAGTTAGTTAGTTTAAACTTCAGTCTTGGTACTGGTGTGAAAGTTTCTGCCACCCAAAGAGTTTCTAATTGTACATTTGTTACATTAAGATGGATTTCAATCAAAGTTAACTTGAACGAATTATAATTCAGTTCTATGTATAGATGGATAGATGGGTGGGTGGGTGGATGGATGGATCGATGTATGGATGGATTGATTTAAGATGGATTTAAGATGGGTTGCTTTAAGATGGATTGATTTAAGATGGATTTAAGATGGGTTGCTTTAAGATGGATTGATTTAAGATGGATTTAAGATGGATTTAAGATGGGTTGCTTTAAGATGGATTGATTTAAGATGGATTTAAGATGGATTGGTTTAAGATGGATTTAAGATGGGTTGATTTAAGATGGGTTGATTTAAGATGGATTTAAGAGGGATTTAAGATGGGTTGATTTAAGATGGGTTGATTTAAAATGGATTGATTTAAGAAGGATTTAAGATGGATTGGTTTAAGCTGGATTTAAGATGGATTGATTTAAGATGGATTTAAGATGGATTGATTTAAGATGGATTTAAGATGGATTGATTTAAGATGGATTGATTTAAGAGGGATTGGTTTAAGTTGGATTTAAGATGGATTGGTTTAAGCTGGATTTAAGATGGATTGGTTTAAGATGGATTTAAGATGGGTTGATTTAAGATGGATTTAAGAGGGATTTAAGATGGGTTGATTTAAGATGGATTGGTTTAAGATGGATTTAAGATGGGTTGATTTAAGATGGGTTGATTTAAAATGGATTGATTTAAGATGGATTTAAGATGGATTGATTTAAGATGGATTTAAGATGGATTGATTTAAGATGGATTGATTGAAGATGGATTTAAGACGGATTGATTTAAGATGGATCTAAGATGGACTGATTTAAGATGGATTTAAGATGGATTTAAGTTGGACTGATTTAAGATGGATTTAAGATGGATTTAAGATGGATCTAAGATGGATGGATTTAAGATGGATCTAAGATGGATTGATTTAAGATGGATCTAAGATGGATTGATTTAAGATGGATTTAAGATTGATTGGTTTAAGATGGATTTAAGATGGATTTAAGATGGATTGATTTAAGAAAGATTTAAGATGGATTGATTTAAGATGGATTGGTTTAAGAAGGATTTAAGATGGATTGATCTAAGATGGATTGATTTAAGATGGATCCAAGACAGATAGGTCTAAGGTAGATCTAAGATAAACAAATCTAAGATAGACAGATCTAAGATAGATAGATAATATATGGATGGATTGATGGATAGACAGATAGATCTAAAATAGAAACGCTGAAACAGTTCTTCATTTCCAGTGAAGTGATTCAGTTAAAATTGTCTCTAATGTTAACCTGCATGACTTTTAGTATGTGATGAACAAAAATTGTGAAAATGTTTGCCAAAATATTGCCGGCAAATTTGTTGGTACCCTTAATATAACTATTAATAATTGCATTGTTAGTCAGGTTTCAAACTGTGTTTGACATGTGCTTTCATTTTTTTAAATCAATCAACCTATTTAAAGTTAACAAACTTTTAACATTGTTTGGTATCATTGCATGCACAACACTACACAGAGCAGAGAAACCAGGAGCCAGAGTTGTCTAAGGAGCTCAGAAAGATGAATATAGAAGTTTGCATTAAAAGTAAAAGCTACAGGACCATCTCCAAGCAGTTTATGTTTTTCTGACCACAGCTGTCAATATTATTTAAAAGTATAAGGTTCATGGGATTGTAGCCAACTTTCCAGGGTGTAAGCACAAAAGGAAATGCAACCCCAGGTTGATGGATAGTACAGATTGTAGCAAAAAGAGCCAAAGAAATCATTCAAGCTGGACTCTGAGGTCAAGGTATGTCACTTTCTGATTGCATCATTCATCACATTTGGAATCGTAATGGACTCTCATGGAATAATACTCAGGAGGCTCCACTGTTGACAGGAATTCACTAGAAAGCTTGTTGACAAGCCCAAAGTTTCTGACATTTAAAGGACTGATGAGACAAAACCGGAGCTTTTGGGCTCCAGGCACATCAGCTGTTTATTTTTTATTATTGTGGAAGGGTACCAATAAATGTTGCCACATATGTATATAACAGGAGCACCACAGGAATGTTACAAATCTATCATATATGCCACAACGCTTAATTTTCTTTTACAAAACATACCTTTTCTCTTTGGATTTTGACCCATGTAAAAGAATTTCAAAATCCACTAACCTACATGATAAAATACCTGTGTGCCTGTATCATAAATTCCTCCGTTTTGCTCTGTCAGGCTTACATAACCTGAAAGTTTATCATCTGTGCATCACTACATTCTTTTACTTCCCAGAAAATGACATGAAACTTGTTTTGGGTATCAGCTTTAACTCGGACTCAGTCACATTAAATCTAAAAAAAAGAAAAACATCAGTATTGTTTCAGTAATGGATCATTAGAAACAGCTGTTTTGTATTATTTTATGTTATATTTTATTTATTTTTCTCCTTTTAGCCATTCAGTTGACGTGAAGCTCTGTGTCCCAATTGCATAATACTAACTTTGATACACTTTTTGTTGATTTTCCAACTTATCAGTTTGGCTATCTGAGCCGAGATCAGTTTTTCTGTGTCACAGTTCAATGGAAAGCAGAAATAGAAGTCATTCACACTTGCACATGTTGCATCACAATGCAGTCCTGTGCCAGAACATGCTGTTACATCAACTGCTTATTTGTTTTATGGAATTGGGACACAGTGTCCGTCTCCTGCGCTCCTCACATCGGTCAGTCCTACCAGTTTGCTGTGTTGTTTATTTTCTACTTTCCCTAAATGCAACTTACTTTAAGCATGCATCAACATCCTGCAGTTCGACTAAAACAAAGCAAATGATAATAGTGATAACCCATTCTCAGCCAGTACCGTCTCCCTCTGATGTACACCCAGACTGCACGGCCGGCTCATGTTTAAAGACTAACATTACAGGGAGCACATGAGAGAGGAGCCCGTCCTCCAGTCGAGTGCCTCTCCCATCGGTGTCTGTTTTCTATTGTGTGCATCTGGTTGTAGTGTGTGCAAAATTTTAAATGGCTTTGTTCCTTCATCTTAACATTTTTCATTTGATAACTGAAACTGGTCATATTTTTTTAACCCAGTTGATGGCTGGCATTTTGGTTCTGATTATGTTTTTGGGCATATGTGTTTTCTTTTTTCCCCTCCTCTCCCTTAGATAATACCTAAATCTCACAGTGTGAAAGATTTTTTTTTCTATATTTTTACTTTTATTTTTTGGATTTGGAACTCCTTCATTGTCTAACTTGTGTGTTTCTCAGCAAAAATGGATCTAAAATAAACAATTCCAAACACACACACACACAAAAACCTCACTTTAGATGTTGTGATCATGTGCAAAAACCTACAAGTTAGGATTTGAAGCCGTTCTAGATCCAATTATCACATGACAATCTTAGGATATTTAAACTCTTTTTCAACAAACTATTTACTATTTTGACTGTAAAAACAATACAAACTGAATTGCATGGCTAAGAAGTTGCAGTTTAGGGTTTGTAAGACATGTCAGTGTTAGAGTTCTTCTGTTCTTTTCTGTAGATGGGCATGTATATTGCTCATTGTTTGTATATTCCCATCCCTTCCTTACAGCCAAAAGCTCTAATGCCGCCCGACCGCTTCGTACTGCCTTTACATGGACATGGCAACTGACTTACACTGTCACCCTCATCATCCTCATCTCCTCTGTAGTATGTTCATAGGTCCAACCCCTTCTTCACCTCCTCCCTTGTCTTTAGAAATATTGAAATATAAAGTCATCCATCCATTCTACACTAAAGAGCAAATTAAGCAAAAACTGCAACAAGAATAGAGTTTAGGCATCACTGAAGTCTCTTGCTATGAAGAAAATGCAGATTTTTTTATGTAAAGAACAAAAGAAATAATTTACAAGGAAAGAAACAAAACCTTAAAAAACAGATTTATGGTGTTTATTTTTTATGTTATGTGGTGTGGATGTATGTGCTGTTGCCTCCCTGTACCGCCATTATTTTTTTAAGATAGAACTCATTCTTCAGTGGATAAAAAAATTATCTTTAACGGTACATTCTTACACAGCTTTTCCTTTGTAAATTCTTTTCCTCTTGCCTAAATCATGCGGGCAATTTGTTGATGTAAGTTGACAACACACACTATGCATGTTCTGACTCTGGCTTTGAACTGGTTGAAGAAGCAGTTTGTAGAATGGGACACATTATGAGTATTTAGGGTGACCAGATGTTCCTCTTTGTGTAGGAATGTGCAGCATTTTTGTCATTTTCCATATCTCCCAAACTGAGATAGTGTTTCACACATTGACTGGTCTTTAAAAGTCAACACTGCATTGTATAGTTGCAAGGACTGAGCATTAAGTGGTGTTTCAAACTAGTCAACCTGTGTTTGAAGCATTTACCTCTGACTAATGGGAAAGTTGAAGAAACTGCATAGGTAAAAATGAATTAAATCATTTTTTTTTCAGACTTTCATAGAGACAATGAAGAAGAATAGGATTTTGCAGCTACAATAAATCGTGTGGGTGAGCAGAACTGGTACTTTGTGGAGCTAAACTGCAGTAAAATTGAAGTTGCACACAACTTTGGTTGCCATTGCAAGAATTTCTAGCACTTGGAGATAAAGATTTCCTGAAAGCTTCATGCTCAAGTAAAAGCATAACATTAACATTACTCAATCAATCTTTATTTATATAGCCCGTATTAGGCTCAAGACAGCTCAAAGTGCGTCACAATGTTATGTGTGTACCTCATTTGATTCATTATATATATCAACAAACTATTATACAGAACGCTATGGCAATGGCCTGGAAGAGTAAATGACTTGTATAAAAAATTACCTTGATATGTGACCTTAACCTTGAAGCTGGGGTAATAAATAGTATAAAATACACACCAACTAGTGATAATACATATGTGTATGAAGTTTCTTTAAATTATCTTGAGCAGATCAGAAGTTATGGGTGGGACAAATGCAAGTTTACGGACGGATGAACTGACGGAGTATATCCTAATACATCCTGCCATCGATGGGTGTATTTTAAAAAAAGTGGTCAGAGAGGAAAACTATCAAAAGTTAGAATTTATTTTTTGAAAAAATAAAAATAAAAAAATAAACAGTCACATAAAGAAAAAATTAATGGTTCATTAATAAAATAAAATAAAACAATAGGTGTTTTCCAGGGTTCAAGGTGACTTTATTATCATTCAAAGCACATAAGGCACATGAGGTGGAATGAAATTGTGTTCACTAGGTCCCAGTTACACCCAAAAGTAGCAAAAATATAAACTATTAAAAAAACAGTAAACAAGGATCTAAGATACGTATATGCTAAACGATAATAATATATAACATGGCATATTAAACAGCAGCCTGAACACGAATTTGTTGAGAGCAGATGGGTATGAATACAGCAACTTATGGGTAAGAAATCAGCAGCATAGATAATCAGCAGCACACAAAAAGTGTCAAATCTCCAAATAAAGTGGTATTACAGTGATTATATCCTGGTTAGGGATTCATGAGTCTAACAGCCTCAGGGTAGAAGCTGTTCCTCAGTCTAGTGGTTCTACACTTAATGCTC
>JARVGS010000789.1:20310147-20334429 GCA_031762315.1 Hypsolebias antenori | reverse complement strand
ACAACTGTGTCATCAGCATAGAAATGTAAGGATGCATCAGGGATGCTCTGACCTACATTACCTATGTAGATTGTTGACTCTTGACTGTTGTTTAATGTTGTTGTTTTTAATATTAGGACAACAGTGTAGTCATGTGAACCAAACACTCATTTGGAAAATATATATTTATAATTTAAAAAATTATACGCAGTGAAATGCATATATAAATACCAACCTAACATTTCTTGAAGGAATGGCTTGGCACGTTTCGTGCCAGAATGACTCTCACCTACTACCACACCACATTTCCACTCAGTAGCTGTAACAGAATTATTGCCTATAATGTTGATTCGTTACGGTAATGCTGTATGTTAGATTCTTCACCCTAAAACTGGGTAACCATACAATAGACCTGGCTCACTACTGGAGTTTTTATTCGCTATTTTAAGCTACTTATTAGTTCAAGTTCAAGTCAGGTTTATTGACATTTGCATCACGAGGTGGAACGAAATCATGTACTCAGGGTCCCAGTTACACCCAACAATAGCAAAAATATAAAGTGCAAAAAGAAACTGTATATATGGATCTAAGATATACACTAACATATATGCTAATCGAATGCCAAAAACAGTACGCTAAAAGATCTAAGATATACACTAAACACTAATATAAAACAATACGGAGTAACAACAGCAGCCAGAACATGAGTCTGTGGTGACCAGATCAACATGAATGAATACAGCAGTATGAGATAATCAGCAGCATGAGATCAGCAGCACAGATAAGTCGCATATCACAAATTAAAGTTGCATTACAGTGATTTTACTGGTGAGAGGTTCATGAGTCTAACAGCTTCAGGGTAGAAGCTGTTCCTCAGTCTAGTGGTTCTACACTTAATGCTCCGAAACCTTCTGCCTGAGGGGAGTGGGGCAAAAAGTGCGTGTGCTGGGTGAGTGGGGTACTTCATGATGCAGGCGGCCACCCTCCTCCATCTGGAGATGTAGATGTCTGTGATGATGGGGAGGCTGACTCCAACAGTCTTCACCACTCTCTGCAAAGCTTTTCTCTCTGTAGCTGTGCAGCCTCCATGCCACATGTTGATGCTGGAGAACAGGACCCACTTCAAAGCACAGTGGTCTCAATAATGGTGAGATTAAGATTATTCTTAAAAGCAGAGAGGGTGACAAATTCACATACTCAAACTGGAAGCTGGTTCCTCAGAATTGGAACTTGTTTAGAAAAGGTTCTGCCCTCCAGACTGGAGTTAGTGTTTCTTAGAACAGTAAGAAAGGTGTTTATTTTGTAAGAGGCTGAAACTGGTGACATGGTTTGATGAATTTGTTGATGGAAGTTGACATCTCACCAGTAAGAGTTTTAAAAATCAATAGTAAATATTGGAAGGTGATCCTAAACCGAACAGGCAACCAGTGTAGGGAGGCCAGTAAATATTGCACTTGGTGGAACCAGGTAAAACCCTGGCACCAGCCTTTAGCTCTGTGCCATGGGACATTTGAAGAAACTACACATTTGTTTGGAGTGTGGCGCGTAATAATTTGGGCTTCTGATGCTCGCTGATGTTTTGGTGCTGAAAAACTTTGGCTTGGCTACAGTTATAGTGATGGATTTAGGATTGTTCAGGGGAATTTTATGGGTCCTGGCTGATTTTTCATTTGGATCTGGTCACCCTACAAGTATCTCAAACCAAAACCTCCAAATTTATTGGTGCTTTTTATCTGGAAGCTCTCAAACTGCATCTTCGATCAACAGTCGTTCATGTGAAAACTGGATGACAAGATCTGTTCAGTCGTGATTTGTGTGTTTGTGAATGAACACGTTTTTGGTTGCTTGTGTGTGCACATGATGCATAGTGCATGAATGACCATAGCAGCGGATACGTTTCATGTTAATGAGTTTGTAGCCTCCAGTTATTTTCACTCCAGTGAAAATAATTGCATTTGTAAGAGCACAAGTTAAACAAATTTTCCCGGCAGAGCTGCTATTGTGACAGAACACAATGTTTTACAACATAACGGTCAGATTTAGTCTAATTAGTGGGATTTCCCATCATGTGGGATCCTTTTGTCAGAATTACATAAGTCTTGTTAAGACAGCACACAATCAGTCATGGCTCGGTTCTATACAATACGGTCAAATTAGTCACTGGAAAAGTTTACGATTTATGAACAAGTGACAAATTGGGAGACAAAAATTCTATACGAGTTAATTTAGGAACATATACAGATTTATGTTTACCCCAATCTTGAACATTGATAGAATATTGACTCCATGGGAATATTTGGAGGTGCTCATTTATTTTAGCATTTACTTGCATCTTTGTACAACTGAAGAGATTTTTTTTTATCTCCAATCAGCTCTGCATCTGAGAACTATTTGTTTTATTGAACTATATATATATATATATTTTAAATGGGTATAAGAGGAACAGGGAGCTATTTTCAAAGAAATAATGCTGTTGGCGTCAATTTTAATAGATACTGATAAATACGTGTTAAAGAAGTTCATAAATTATTTTCAAAAATGCCTTAAAAGAAGATTGATTTTTTAACCAGTTTTAGCATGATAGCTATAGTCAATAAGATAATTAAAATATAATCTTCAACTTTACTAATTAATTATGATGCCTAAACTGAACCAATCAGCAAATGAAAAAGTGACTGAATGCATTTCAGCTGCTCTAATTAAAGCTATGTTTTCTTTTATTTGGGCTCCCCTCACCTCTTAAGCCTTTTTTTTTTTTTTTTTTTTTTTTAGATTTTTGTCCCATTTTTAAACTGAATTATATCAAACTGAATGTAGTTGGTGCCTCTTTTATTTTTTTATTTTTGCCTCTTCATCAAAGTTCTTAATCCAAAGAGTTTCCTTTTATTGTTACCACATGTTTTCTGTCCACCTCCAGGAGCTGAGTTAGACATCAGATCCATTAGCGCACCCCTCTGTAGCTCCTCGTGCACCCTTCATTCCCCCTCCCTCAACCCACCACCCACTCCTCACCATTATTGAGACCACCAAAGAGTCCTTGTCCAAGGCCACTGAGGCGGGGGTACCTTGCTTGTCGGACCGAGGCAGCGATGATTGTGATGATGATGGCTTGGTGATGTCGGAGTATGGCTCTGGGAAAGCGTTGACGTCTGCCCCCACTGACGATGAAGATTTTTATTCGACCTGCTGTCTGGTAACAGTTACGACCTTGCCTACATCATGCTTTCAAGGCGTCTACAAAGCAAATGCACCCAGGACTTTTTGCCCTGACAAACCTTCCACCTTCAGACGCAGTAGGACTACCAACATCCCAGTAACCACCGACCAGAGCCGCACCACTCCCACCTCTGCCTCCAACGCAAACCTCCACAAATCTCCGGCAAAACAAATAACCGCAAGCTAAAACCCCAGCCCAACATAATGTTGCTTCCATTGCCCACATCCTTTGAGGTAGACAGCACCAAGCTGAGGGGCTCATTAATAATCTCCCCAATGTTCCATAATATACCCACAGCACTCCCCACAGAGCCAGGCGTCAGGCGAGTCCCAGGGCCCTCGGAGGTGGTCCGTGAATCTAGCAGCACCACCGGGATGGTCATCGGAATAGTGGCGGCGGCAGCCCTGTGCATCCTCATTCTTCTGTACGCCATGTATAAGTACAGGAACAGGGATGAAGGCTCCTACCAGGTGGACGAGAGCCGGAACTACATAACCAACTCCGCTGTGCAGAGCAATGGCGCTGTGATAAAGGACAAACAGCAGAGCCTGAAAAACAGCAACAAGAGACAGAAAAACAAGGATAAGGAGTATTACGTGTGACTGTGAGACTTAACTCGACAGAATGAAGGCAGAAGAAGACAGAAGGCACTAAGATAACTTTTATTATCAGTTTCCCTGTGAGGAGCTGTGACAAATGATGGTATAACATGGAACTTGAATAATCCTATACTGTGCTGAGTAGTTGAACTGATATGTACTGTAACATAAAGCACACTTAATATAAAGCAAAAAGCTTAACGACAAGGTTAAATAGCAACTTTAGAAACCTTACACTTTTATCTGGTCAGAGACGTTGTCCTTATAGAAATATTTCACGGCATCATTCTCCTAAGTGACTTTTAGAGCTACGTGATCCTTGGCATTAAACAATTTTTGTGGAATTGTCAATTACAAAAGGCTCGTTATCTTATATGTTTCCAGCATGTAAGCAACAAGTAGTGCTTAACGAGAGGGTGTCAGGCGCACAACGGTTGTACAAGTACAAAAGACTCTTGTATCAAAATATTACAAATTTTTATGGTTTCTAAATATTATAAGTGTGGTGTCTTACTTATTTTTGCTTAAAGCAAAAGAAAAAAGACAAAAAGAGCAGACAGACAACTATTCCTGTGTGTAAAAAATGAATCCAAGTGAGCCACTTGCCGAGGGCAGACCTCATACCATCTGTTTGCTCTGGCATCTAATTCACCACAATTATTCTCATTGTCTGACGGACACAGTGACTCTCTTTGTGGAAAGAATTTGCCGGTTCTCTTGGTAAGAAGCGCCTGATTGTAAAATGCATGCCATCCTGAATCCACAGTAAGGTACAGTACAGTAAAAGTCCAGTATAGAGTGTTCGACTTGGATCGTGCAAAAACACTTCATCTTCAGATCAGGACTTTTTGAACCCCTCAAAAGGTGTTACAGAACAACGGTCTATTATCGCTGCACAGCCAGTGGTGGTTTTATCTTTTTTGCAGAAGTGTGTGTTGGTTCATTGCCTATCATTCTCTTTTTCTATGGAGGTGTTAGGAAGAAGACAAATGCAGTACTACAACACTGTTAACACATGTGTATACAGAAATAAACCAGATGTTGAAAGTGTGAATTCTATCTGCTGTCACAGTCAACTGTGTCAAAAAAAAGATAAATTTGTTTACATATTTTATTACATGCTATCTGTTGTACTTTGTAGGTAGTAAATTGTACATATGCCATGACAGTTGTCATTTTTAGTACCTCTATTGTACAGACTGATGATATGATTTATCAGCAAAATCTATTAATTGTTAATTTACATGAAGAAAGACTTTAACCAGACTGTGAAGAATCATATTGATATTCATAAAGAATAAAAATGTATTGTTAGCCTAGAAATCTACACAGATGTTTCTAAAGTTGCATGAATATTTAACTACAAATACAAGGTGCCCTTTCTTCTCTACCATGGCGTTTTTGTCCTGGGGTACACTAATTTCTCTTTTTCTTTGTTTGCACTTTATACAGAGAGATGGAGCAGACAGTAAAAATTAGTAAAAATTCTATCAAAGGATGGGGGTTCACTTTTTAATGGGACCAATCACCTCAAGTCATTAGCTTCGCCTCTTTGTTTCGACAAGTTATGTTCCCATTTTCTGCCATTGCTACTGAACAGGTGGAGGCGTTTTCCTCAGAAATCATATTTTGTGTTACAGTTGTTACTTTTCATAACTTTTTTTCATCAGTTTGATAAATAAAACATTGTTTTTTTTCTCTGAAATTTTTTGTACTCATTGGAGTAATTCCTATCTTGTGGTTAAACTTTCTGACCATGCGAAACTCAGACGTTTGTCTTATTTTCTGCATAGTTTTCAAATTCATGGAAATGTGAGAAATAATATGACCTTATAGCCTAAAGTAAAAAAAAATATGTATATGTAAAAAAAATTAAATCACTGGACCATTTCAGCTGGAAGCAAATTGATAACAATTGCTATTTCAACAAAGTGTAACTTAGGACCCTTTGAATAAACTTTTCTTTGTTATTGTGAGCTCCTGGGTGGGGGAAAAAAAAAAGTATATTTTCAACAACCCAACATGGGAATTCCAGTTTGTTTCCAGGCTTTGGATCATTTGGCTCCGTTCAGCAGTAAAAGCACCTGCTTCAAATGTTATCAGCCTTTAAATGGCCATTATTAGAAGTTATCATCCCCATAGGTTGCCTTCACTGTCCCTCCTATTCCTCCTAGCGGGCTCAATAGATTATCCTAGAATTATAAGGTTAGGGTTATATTTGAACATAATTATAGTACTTTATATATATTGCTGTACTGTATATCAATTGACCAAAATGTTGCTCATATCAAAAAAAAAAAAAAAAAAAAAAAAAAACCTCATATCCTCTCTTCAGTGAGTTCTTTTTAAGATACTGATTAAAGCCTTATGACTGTTAAATCTGGAATTCATTTGAAGTAAATCCTTTATATCCAGCTTAAAAGTAGCAGGTAAATTATAAATAAAGGGTTTAAATAAACCTAACAAAAAAGCTTCCAGTTTTAGATGCGAGCTAGCTGCATTTTTTTCAGTACCTTTAAACCTACTAGGAGGTACATGAGGGACAGTCTGAAGGCAACCTATGGGGATGATAACTAATAACCACCATTTAATGGGCTAATATCCTTAAAACTTGAGTAATGAAGACTGTAAACTCAGATGTTTTCTGTCATCATATAGAGTTCCCATACAAATGTCAAAATACAGCTCTAGCACCAAAACTTTATTGAAACTACAATGAGAAGGGTTTGAGATGTCTGCAAAAACACAGTGACTGTCTTGAGAAGACTTGTTGCACAAATTAGTTGAATATGTTCTAAATCTAAGCAATAATGCTGCAAGTCTTTGCAGCTCACACAGAGCAAGTGAAGGGTCTTGTCGACTCACTGCAGTGCCAACTGACCCACCAGATGTTTGGTAACACAATGCACTACTAGATCTATATGTAACATTGTAGCTAAAAGGTGTTTATATTGGTATTTGAACATCTCTATATATAATGTTTACAGCCATAATATAAATCAAACAGTTCTTGTTAATCATGCATTGAACTGTGAAAGCATTATACTGCTGAAACTTAAACTTTTGCTTTTCAAAAAACATGGCAGTAAAATCTGCGCAAAAGGGATGGCAGCATTTCCTCGGTAACCTTGGAGTAAAACTCAAGAGGTCTGTTGGAACAAATGTAAAATGCTATGCTCAGTAGAAGCTCAACAAATCTGAACGTGTTTAAACTATCGTGAAGAATTCTTGAATTCTTGATTGACGTGCAGTTAGACGTGCGAGTTGGTCAGATGCAGTGAGTTGACCTGTTTCCAAATTGAGTACTGTCAAAATTAAGACATTTTGAAGACTTCTGTATACAGTAGATGATGTTCCACAAGTAGTTACCATTAACGACAGCCCAGTGGGATACAGACCTAAAGATGCACTTTGGTAACAGTTCCAGTTACAAATGTGTGATACAAATATGTAAATTTGACTTTACTAAAGATTATTTTATACAGCAGGTACTATTGATGAGTCACATGGCATTCTTCCAGTTATAAGCAAAGCCTAAAACCATTATGTTGACAAGAACGGAGTTTTGGATTCATGCACAGCAAAACAAACCAGGAATGGTTAAAATGATTTATAAAATTGCTGCTGGTAGAGGTCTGGTTCCAGGTGCAGGTCCAACCTGCAGAGACAGATGTGTTTGTGAACTTGGTTGGACTGTGATGGTTCTTGGAATAATAATAAAAATGACAGTCACTAACCTTCACAGTCGAGAGCAAGGTGTAATCCTGTAGTTGTTTGCAGAGGATGATGTCAAGGGCCATGGGCAGGCAGAAGCAAAGAGCGGCAAAGCAGAGAACTGGTTTAGGGGTTGTCCCGGGGCAAAGTCCAGAATGGCAGGCTGGGGTCAAGAACCGTTGATCAGAGAACAGAATCCAAATCCAGATGATGATCCAAAAGGCATAGTTGTGATAATTAGTGATGTGTCCTTCTGTGTTGAGGCTTTGAAGCGTGTGTCGAGTAATTCAGGAGGATTTAGGTGGAGCATGTATTGAGGCAAGCATTGATGATGCATGTAGTGACGTTCAAGGCCTCGCTAGCGGGCCGTACCACGTGACCTATTCAGGAACTGGCTCGTTAGTACACACAAGATTTGAAAGATAAGGGGCAGAAAGAAAAATCCATCATCATAAAGACAGATTAAGATCATTTACAGGTCAAATTTAGACGTTATTTGAGGTCCTCACAAACACCATTTTTTTCAACTTAAACCATCTTCCTGTTTTATATTTATGGTCCACTTGATGGCGCAGTAGAGCAAATGAAGCACCATGGTGTGCGTTGGATCATGAGTCAAGCTATTTGATGGAAAGCCTCAGCGCGTCATGAAGCTTCATCTCACCATCACTAATGATAATAAGATGGGCCGGTACCATGGTCAGATGTCAGAGTCCAGAACAGGCAAGGCGAGGAAACCAGAAGACAGGTGTGGGGTCAAACCAGGAGAGACAAGCAAAGCTGTGTCATGAACGCTGGACATCCACTAACACTGTGGAATTTGATAATGTGGCAACAAGTGAGTGAGAGACATGATCATAAATAGTGAGATGAACAGGTGCATGGAATCAGAGCTGATTACTGCGGAGGAGCAGCCTGGGTGTAGTGAGAGGTGGCAGGAGCAGAGCATGAAGCAGGAGAAACAAAGCATGAATTATCATTTAAAGACGGGGAGAAAACAGGAGCTGTGTCATGAGGGGCAAAAACTATGGCCGGTGGGGCAGAAACATGACACACATTTTCTTGACAATTCTTGTGTCAGGAGTTTCTGAACCTTGCCTTTGTGCACCAAGTCATCTCATCTCAATCCACAGGTAAGCATCACCTTGATATTGTATCACAGCAGAGTTAACCTTACCTGGTGCAGAGGTGGGGCGTCAGGCCAACAGCTCCAGCATGATCAGGTTCATTCCATGTGCTGAGTGTGCCAGCTGAAATGCTGAAAACGATAAATCTGGATGCACTGAGGTGCCCTGGGGCTGCAGAATGGTGGAACGTTTTCCACTGTGACTTCAGAGCAAGAAGGTCGCCCAAAAACAGGAATCATTTATGGAGTTTTTATGTTGTACTTGTGATTTTGTAGGTTTCCTCTGGGTGCTCTAACAATCCTAAAACATGCAGAATGGGTTAACTGGTAATTCCAAACTAACAATGAATGTGTTTTCTTAAATACAGTGCATACAAATTTTAATATGTAATTATAAGTACCACGTCAAATAGACAGTCTTGTGTAAACTACTCTCAAACACAGTTCTAAAGACTAACCTATATAAATCTGAGCTCTGAATTGGTCAAATGTACAATAAACAGGTTGACGACCCATTTTTCTCACTAAGGATTTGCAGCTAATTCTGCGCAAAGGGATGGCAACATTTCCTCGGTAACCTTGGAGTAAAACTCAAGAGGTCTGTTGGAACAAATTTTAAATGTTATGCTCAGTAGAAGCTCAGCAAATCTGAACGTATTTAAACCATCGTGAAGAGTTCCTGAAAGTTTCTCAGCTGTCAGATTTGCATTGCGGTGTGTTTCATTGCTCTGATCTGATGTATTTGTAGTTAGACTACATATTTTGACTAGCAGTCCAAAATTTGATTGGCATTTTATCGTGAATTGTAGTTTCTGATTTTTTTTTTTAAATTTGTTCCTGTGCGTTTATCGCAGTGGTGCCAAGTTTGTTTTGAAAAGACCAAAACCAAATTGGTAAAGTGGCAACTTGAACAACTTGCTGGGAATGCTGTCAAATCCAGAACATGGACCATCATTTGACTTCCTGCACCTTAAGTCTGGTACGTAAAACATCTGCTGACCTTCATGTCAACAATGGAGCAAGGATACGGGGCTTTCTTTCTAGCATGACACGCTATATTGATGATCTCAATAAGTGTGTGTAGTCAATCTGAAAAAGCAACATTTACGTGTGTGAGATGTTCTTCATTACATCAGGAATCTATTATTCATCCAAAGCTTGTTCAGATTGAATTAGAAGAATAGTTAACAATTGTGACGTGTTTTTGTTTTTAAGACTCACACATTTTAGCTTTTGAAAATGAAAACTCCATAACTGCACACAGTATTGCATCATAATGTAACGAGTTTACTTTGTATCTTAACTGATTTATAGTTGTACCAGAAAGTGGTTGTTTAAGACAGGTTTTTATTATATCAATTAGAAGCTATAAAAACAACGAAATCGTATTTGTTGTGTTTTTATTGGGTAAAATAAAATGAAGCTGTTGCATGCAACTGAAAACAACAGGCAGGAGTAAATATCAGCCTCTTCGCGTGTGGAGATTTTGATTATTTGCATATGTGGCCTTTTTTTTAAAGGAAACAGTTGAGTCTTTGCTTCTTTATTGTGGAGAGATAAAATATGCAAACCCTCTGAAATGATCCTCTTGTTTTTAACACAACCAAACCGTGGTTTTGGCATGATGAACTTTTTCTGTTTTTGGTGATCACTGTGTTTCCACGGCAGATATATCTTATAATCCTGAATGAGAGACTTAGTTGCTCTAACTCATATTTCCAATCTAAACAACATATTTTCCTGTGACGTGTGGATGTTTATAACTATGATCAAAATCAAACGGTAAAGGTGCAGTGAGTTAGGTATAGTGACATCTAGTGGCACCAAGTAAAACTGCAACCAGTTGAATTCCCACTAATTTTCCAAATATGCTTTTTCTTCCCTGTTTCATGTGACTATTTTTTTTTATTATCATTTTAATAATTAGAATCCACAACTATTAACTGAGGTAACTTTATTACTCAAAACCAAACAAAACTGAAGTTTGTCATTTCCATTTGAAATTAAGTTCTAAATTAAAGACATTTTCCAAAACAGGTCAGGAAACTGTTTAGTTTTTCTTCAAGGGGGATTCTTTAAAATCAACAAGGATGCATAAGCACACAATATTTTGCATTTCCTTGTCTTTCAGCAGAACTTGTGTAGCTAATTTGTCTCTTTTCTCTGTTCTCTGTCACGCATCCAACATTACTGAGAACCTGGCTGGACTCTGTGTGCTTTTCAACTGCAAGGAGACTGTCTGTTTCTTGTAAACAAAGGGTGGGATTGCCTAGAATTGGCAACAAAAGATTTTTTTCTAACTACTTCTGGAGGAAACTGTGCTGTCCTGGATTTGTTGTTACACATATCAAATGGCAGCTGAGGGAGTATAGTGACAGACTGGAAAAATAATAGCTCAAAGTTGTATGGAAAAGATTTCTGTGAGAAGAACAGGATGGGTGCCTGTCCTAATATATTCTTCATTGCTCTTTAGCCTCCTCCAGTGAATAATTTTTCAACAACCTGGGGGAAAAAAACTAAGTAAGCTTTCAGAAGCTCCAAAGTTTTGCATCACATGAATCTTAAAGTCCCAATACTGACATGAAAATATATTTTGACCTTCCATCCATCCACCAATTATCCTTACCTACTTCTTCCTTTTTGGGTTTCGGGGGTCACCCATATCCTGCAGTCACTGTGCAAGTGGCAGGTGACACCCTGGATGGGTCGCAAGCCTATCACGGGGATGCACAGAGACAAACAAGACAACCATTCACACGCCCACACACTTGGGGAGTTTCCAATCAGCCTAACATGCATTTTGGTCTGTGGGAGGAAATTGGAGGACCCACCGGAAACCCAGACATGCTCATAGAGAACATGCCATTTCCACCCAAAAAGGTCCCCAGCCAGGATTCAATCCAACAAACTTTAACTAACCCTAACTTTTTTACCTTTCATAACACAAATGTTATTGTATACTGCAAAAATAAGCAAGATCTAAAAATAATTATTTGTAGCTTTCAAAGGAAAGTGGATTAAAACTGAATGAGTGCAGCTTGGAAGGCTCGACATTAGGGATTGAATCAACCGGCCAACTAGTCACCCAATCGACTAATCAGTTCAAGGACATCACGCAAGTTTGAAATTTCACATCGACTAGTCACAGTCACGTGATTGTGTCACATGTCACCTGATCAGAGGAGGATATGCCCCATAATCAGAGTGAGCCGGTGACCGGGGAAAGAAAGCCAGACTCGAGGAGGATTTTGTGCAAATTTTTGGGCCACATTTTCAGCATGACAGAAGATCAGCACACTGCCCCAGTTGTCAAAGAGGTCTGTGTTTGTTTGTTTGTTTTTTTTTTCATTACCGCAGATTCCCATCATGGCAAACCCACTGCAGTGGTGGCCCATCAGGACAGATTTTCCTGTTTGGCAAAGCTCAGCAGAAGGTATTTAGCTGTTCCGGCAACCAACACTCCCAGCGAGATAATTTTCTCTCTTACTGGGAATGCCATTACGCAAAAACAGGCAAGCCTTCGTCCTGGTCATGTTGATGTTGTTTTCTTATATGTAAACCAGGATGGAAAACCAAAAACTGTAAATGAGGAGACTGTTGACAGCAGTGTACTTTATTTAATCCAAATAAAATAAAAATAAAACGGGGGCGGGCAGTGCTGGAATTCGCAATCACCTGTTTTAGTTTTGCTTTATACAAATGTACGTGCCACACGTTTCTTTCACTTTTACAACTTAATAGTTTTGGTTTTCCTGTGACCTACTTGCAGTATGATAAATGGTAGGAGCATAAATATTTGCTCCCAATGTTTTGTTGTTCTTTTTTTGTTTGTTTGTTTGTAAATAATAAATGACTTTTTTTTTGCAAATATGATACTGTAAAATGGCTTGAGTTCCTATGACGTCACAGCAACTAGTCAATGTCGACTCAACTTTTATCATGTTGAAGTCGACTTTAAAAAAATATGAAGTTGTGCATCCCCTACTCTACACTCTCCCTCTGCTGTGATTGGGCCAGTCCACTTTAAGTTCACTGGAAGCTAATTATAGAAGTTGAGACGTGTTTGACTTTATTTGCTTAGACGTGGTTGATTCCTGCTTTAGAACACAAGTAGTAGCTAAAAATGACTAGTTTTTGAATCATACATGTATCAGATGATTCAAATGCAGAATTGGAATATTTACCAAAACCCACAATTTGGAAACAAAAGTTGGATGCATTACTGTTGCAAAGAAAATCAATGCAGGTTTAATACATTGTTTTTATTTTATTGCATACAGAATAAAATCTTTTTTTTTTTTTTTTTTTACGAAAAAATGCATTGATGTCCCTTTAAAATGTGGTTGTATAACAACTTCTACCCATCCCTGTATCATAGACTTGCAAAACAATACTTTTTTTTTTTTAATTGTTGTGTAATCTCAAATATTGGACCATCACATAGTGAAAACAGGGATTGTACTCAGATCAGTATTCCAAAGCTTCACTTGAAGAAATGGACATCCTGTGCTTTGGACCAAAAAGGAAGAGAAGCATCCAGACAGATGTCAGCAGAAAGTCCTAACGCTCCGTTCTGTGACTGTCTGGTCCCAGCTCAGTGTTCTTGTTCAAAGCTCCTTTCTTCTTCTGGGTTGGTAGCATTAATGCAGAAAAAAGCCCAGCACAGATTTTACAGCAACATCTGCTGCCTTCAAAACCACATTTTTTCCAGGGACATCTGCATTTTTCACTAAGACTATGTAAAACCACCATCTGCTCATATTCTAAATGCTGGGGAAGAAGAGAGGACGGCTTCTGAAGGAGCCTCACCTGTCCCCACTTCTTTAAAAATGTGACAAAGACATCCCTGCACTGTTGGACAATTCAGGACTTGTTTGCAGGAATAAATGGGACAAAATAACACCAGAAACTCGTCATCCCTTTTAGCGTTAAATAGCCAAATGTCTTGAGTTGTAAGGAATGGAAACATTTAAAAATGAGTATAATTTTCTGGAAAAATGGGTTTTGGAATTTGTTGCACATTTAAATAGATATAAAATGAATGACAAAACATGACGTATGCACTTAAACTGCCTGCAATTAAACAGCAATAAAAGTCAACAAATCAATTTGATTTATGTTTTATGCAGTTTTTTAGACAACAATGGACCAAAAGGATTAACATTTTCTCACAGAGAAGAATAAACTTTTATCAGTCACTTAACAAGCTGACAGATGTTGCTTTGCTGTTATCAACCAGTAAAATGTACTTATTGCAATGCATTTACATTCATATTAAACTTAAGTGACAGTAATGGATAAACTGATATTTAACTATCATATGTTGAGTTATATTTGACCCATTCATAACAAATGACACAAAGATGACAAGTAGGACAGTTTCATAAGCAAACATTCACCTTTTTATTTTACACATTTCTCTCCTTTGACATATAAAAAATACACCGAACAGATGGAAAACAGATCGCCTGCATCAGATTGTAAGACAAGACAGAATTTTAACAGACTGAAAATGAAAACAGATGTGATGAATCTGAATCTTGATGACACGGTGCTGTCCACCATCCAACCAGAGACTGAGCCAGCGGCTCTTTCGTCAAAGGTTTTCATCTGCACACCTCAAATCACTGACCAGAGTAAACCATCTGTTCTGAGGAAATTCTGTCTTTTTGTGTTCTGAACTCACTCCATCAGTACAAGAAGCTTCCTGTTTTCTGATCCTCCACACTCCGGCTTATTATGTTGTGAATGAATGGAAAAAATATGCACATTTGACATCTACATTAGAAACTGAATAAGTGAAAGCCTGCTGTTTTGTGAATGTGTGCTAAACTAAGCATGTGCATCTTAAACAAACCAACGTGCATGCAGCCAGGAAGTGCACGGCTTCTGCTTGGAAATATAACCACCTGACTAAAACTTCTGCACAGCACAGAAGACTTCCAGGAAAAACACGTAGCCAGAAAATAATCCAATCCGAAGTAAGGCTTCTAAATATATTCTGAAAAACAAATTACTAATCCATAAATATGATGTGCAGAGTGTATTATAGTCCAACAGAAGCATGAAGGCTTTTCCAGCTGCTGCAGAGTCAGATTTTGCATAATTATCTAGCTATGTAAATGAGCCCTCAGGAGGTGAAGGTATTGAACTTTGTGCCTGTTGCATGCAAAAAGCTTTAATTCATAATTTTATGACCAGCATTGTTGATACAGGAAGTAAACTGCACCATTAGAAAATGCAGCCTCTCGGTTTGACAGCTTTTCTGCTCGTTCACTGCTGGCTGGATGTTTTTGATAATTTTTACTGGCAGGTTTGATGAGTGCAGGTTTAGGACCGCTGGCTCCATGTATTCCTTTTAAACAAACGAACAAAAATAAAATAAAATAAAATAAAAATAAAGATTGGAAAATGTGCCTCTATTTGTGAAAGTACTCCACAATTTAACAAGAGAGTGGATTTAATGAGACTTTCTTCTTTGTCTTGATGATTGACTGTTCAAATTCTGCAGTAAAAGCAGTTTCTTTGGCGTCTATAACAACCTGATGGGAGAAAGTTGGATTGATAAAATATTTAAGATTATACTAATCATATTTATTGTAATGTTTGTTTATTTCTCAAAACAAAATTAAGAATGTGTATATCAGATTATTTTAGGAGAGGACAGGATTTCCTAACTGACAATTAGCTCAGGTGTGGCTTTGCGCCGGATGAGAGTCCAAGCAGTTCAGTTATTTATCACCGTGCTGACTATAAAATATAATATAACTAAATGTATCTGTTTTGCATCCAAATGATTTCATGAAATCCAACCATATAAAGTGCAAAAGTGTCCAAATGTTTTAATTCCAAGGAGTTTTGATCGTTTTCAAACCATCATTGCATGAAGATGGAGAAGCAAATGAAATCTAAAATAACATCTTATCAAAAGTTCTACCTTCAGACCAGTAAATGTAATAGCCCTGCAGGGATTAAAGTACACTTGAACATTTATTGTCTTTCTAGAAAATCCTTGCAGTTAAAAGTTGGTATAAATCTGTTCTGGGGACTGTATTACATGTTTCAAAATGGAGCAGCTTGACTTTACTGGGCACTAAAATATCCAAAGCTAATCTGAATGTACAGTTCCAAGAAGCCTTAAATCTAACTCTTTATCTACTTTGTACTCAATGTCAGAAAGAAATACTTTAAACTACCAGATTGGAATTAGTGATGTGATCTTTGATTGTTTGTCCAGTTATCCTCATATTAATCAACCCCCAGGAGCTCTTAGGAGGGGTAGCAGGGCAATCTGAGAATTGGGGGCGGCTATGGCTGAGTGGTTAGAGCAGTTGCCTTCCAATGGAAGAGTTAGGGGTTCGATTCTACCAAAAGCTGCGTGCCAAAGTGTCCCTGGGCAAGACACTGAACCCCTCACTGCCTCAGATGTGTGTCCTATTGGTGTGTGAATGTCATAAAGCACTGGTTATTCTTTGTATAGATCTAGCAGAGTGCTGTATGAACGGGTAAATGAGGGCACAGATTGTGTTGAAAAGAGCTTTGAGTGTCTTGATAAGACGGAAAGGTGATATAAGTACAGTCCATTTACCATTAAGTGTTGCATGAATTGCTTTTGTCTGTCAGAAAGAATAGTTTTAAGAATTCATCTAGTAAGTATCTAAATTTTGAACGTGATTGTTCTAAATAAAGATGTTTGCATCAGATGCATCCAAAGGAATTAGAAAGATAGGAAAGAAGACAATGTGCAGTTATTCTGTAGCAGCTGTTGCTCTCTGGACAAATAAATAATTTAATTGATTTATTTTTCCCTCCGTGCAACTTTTATTGCAACAACTTAGGCCTACAGCTTACATTATTAACATCTAAAATACAAGAATAGTAGGAATGTTTTGAAGATGATCAGATCTGGTGAAGATGAAATGTTATTCCAGAGGAGCTCGAGGCTGTTTTCAGCTTGCTGCATAATTCAACAGTGGAAACAGTTTGGCGCAGCTGTAAGTCAGGAAGCCAACTAGTGGGGAGGGCGGTGTAAAACTGCTTCTTAATGTTAAAGACAAAGACAAAGCTCTTCTTAAGTAACTTGCATAACATCTGGGCACCAGTTTGACAGCAAGAATGTGGGACACTGCGTGTGTTATCGATGCCAGTGAGCATGTTTTAATGACTTGAAAATAAGATCAAAATGTTTTAAGTGAATAACGAAAAGGACAAAATTTTGAGATAATCTGCGACAGCGTCAGGTGAACCACGGGGAAAATCTCAAAGGAAAATATCCCTGAGGATTTGTTTTTCAGTGTAATTCAACTGAACGCTCTGCAGAGGCAAAACCACAGAGAAGGGCTGTATGAGGAAGGAAATAATGAAATTTTCAGATGTAGATCTGTTCGATTATACTCAGTGTTGTCCTAAACTTAAAAAAAGAACATTTTAATTAACTATAAGTTTATAATAAAACATTAAAGGCGAGAACAATGCTCAATATGTTAAATACTACAAAAAATAATAAGAGGAGTAAAGTTAAACTGATCGAATAGTGCAAAAAAAAAAGTCACGATGTAAGAAACATCAAAATGTATGGGATTTTTGAAAAACAAAATTTTAGCAGCTTAAACAGGCACAAATACAGCTCTCCAACAGGCTTACTGGTTTGTTGATGCTGATCATAACACAGGTTAGTTTCTTTAAAGGTATGTGTGAAAAAGCAAAACAAAATAAGTTGCTTTTGTTCCAGAAGGTAATTCTAAAGTTTGGATGCATGTATGCTGATGATGTACCTTTTTAGTTTGTTTTTTTTTTTCTTGCAAAGCAAATAGATCTTGTTTCCAGCCATTGAAAAAAGGAGCACGTCCTCATCTGTCTTGTTCTTCAATACTCCTATCGTCTACCGTAGCTCTGTTCCAGCCACTGCCGCACATCCTTCAGGTTGTAAAAAAATGGTCCCTTCCCTCCCAGGTAGGCTATTTTTCTTTGGTGCACTATACACACCCGTTCGTTGGACACGCCGTAAGCCACATTAGCGTTATTGTCCATGCAGTCAGCCACTAACTGGCACTGAGGTGGCAGGGAGAAGTGCTCGATGAGTTGGCGAGCAGCTCCCATCCTTTCCTCCAGGTTCTGGTGTTTGCGGAAGCTAAAAGAGCAGGGCCCCATCTGAGGGGCCACCCAGCCATCAGATGGGTGAGCCTCATCGATATACACCAGCAGAAAATCTGCCACATCACTGAAGTCCTCCACGAGCTGCCGGAAAGCAGGCAGGTGGCTGATGAAGGGGGGTCAGGTGGCCGAGCCAAAGTTGACCACCAAGGGGCGATCGGATGACTCAAAATCCAGAAGGCGGCATTCGTCCTCGGTTTGGATTCTGGCGCCTCGTGGGACATTAGTCACATTACTGATAGTGCTGTTCCACCGGGGTCCATCAGGAACCTTCACCACCTTGGAGTTTGGTGCCTCACAGCCAAGTTTCACCTGGGGAGGTAAGAAAATACTGATGTTTACTTTTCATGGCCTCAGACGATGACTGTTTTTCTTTATTCTTGTCCTATAAGATGCCGGTGCTGCAATTGTTACGATTCAGTTAACAGATCTTGAACATGCTACTGGGATTCAAGGCGCAACAGTTCCAAGAGTTTGTTTACATCATTAATAATATATGAATAATATTTTAATACTAGAATTAGTTATGGAGTTCCACAGGGTTCTGCTCTCGGACCATTTAACTTTTGTTTTGATTATTAGGCATAGGCAGCATGGTCTGAATTGTCATTCCCATGCTGGCAGAGCTTTAAGTAGAAATTAATTCCATCTATGGCAACAATCAAGTTTAGCTGTAAATCAAACCTTAAAGGGATAATCTGTTCATTTTTGAAGTGATAGTCTCTCAAGTACAGTAGTTATCAGTAGTTATGTTTCTGTAATGATACATAAGCACAGAGCAAGAAGTGTAGGGGGGAAAAAGGCAGACGCCTTCATCCAGGCTAGGCTAAAGTCTATTTTTGATTTATTATTTATGCTTAAAACAGCTCTTTCTCAAAAATGACACACCAGTGTGAAAGAACACTATATTAGCTAATCTAATATATCACACTCTCTACACTATGACACTGTCTGTTTAGTCCGTGACCATTTTCTTAAACAATCCACCTGATCAGCACATCTAATCAGTCTAAATGTTTACTTAACTCCTACATATTTGCAGCTTCAGCACCACTGGCACATCCACTGTGGATTAACACAGACATCGGCTGGTTTGGGGAAACAGCAACAAATTAAATGGTGCCATGCAAAAGTGTTGGGGTTAAAGCACACCAGTACGTGGTTTATTAAAATTAAAAGACAATAAAACTGAAACTCACAAAGCAGAAATAAGTCTTTTTCCCCCCTTTTGATAATTTTTTGTAATTCGTTATGGTTAGAATAAAAATTAGATCTTATTTATTCAAACTTTACTTTTTTAACAGGCTCTTTGTGAAATAAAATGCATCAATTCAACTGTAATTATAGTTCTCTAAAATCCCAAGCTTTGTTGTATTTAAAAGAACTTTGGCTGGCATGCTTTGGAAGTAAACTCTGGATTTGGTTCAGTCTGTTTTGTTCCTTTTCATATGGATTTTTTCCAGCTGTTCTATTACAATAATTTTATTAATTTAATGCCAACAAGGGTTAAGGCAAATTATTATAACTCTTCAACTTAATTATCCCCAGATCCTGACAAAAGTTTGAACATCTACTTATATCTCTTTTATACAGTGAAAAACAAAGGCAATGATGGAAAAACTATTTTACTAACACATCTGGAAGAATGTAGAGAAACAGTGGTTCAGTGTTTACCAAAGTGAAGCAGGCTTTTGTGTTGGAGCTAGTGCAAAGAAACTAAAAAAACAAAGGAACCCAAAGAGATGGAAATAAGAGTTTGAAACAAAGAACAGAATTTGAACCAAAGGAAAGTTTGGCGTTGATTTAAAATGTCCAGATGTGGAATATTAGACTGTGAAAACACATCTGGAAACGTGTGGAGAATATCACAGCATTCTGCATCGAAACTGACATCCATTTAGTTTAATCTCTGCGCCAAAGACAGAGGAGCTTCTATGAAAGAAGGCGCTGCACATCTGTAGGAAACTTGACCAACACTTGTAACACCTGAACGCTTGTTTGCAATCAAATTCCAGATGTGGCGTTTCATAGCTTACAGGCAGAACAGACTCATTGGTCGTACGGGATGTTGGAGGACGTGGCTATTCTTCACAAAAGGTGATGCGTGCAAATATTGTGTGGGTTTAAGTTGTATCCATCTTGAATCATGTGGTTCATCGCAGCAGGTGACAATTATGAGATCAGGCTTAAGCTGCATCATCACAAAGAGGCAGGAGTTAAGCAAAGATGATGCAATTCAAACCTTTCAGCTCCTGCTGTGTGGTCCGATTCACACAAAGCTTCACAATACATGCATGCAGCAGGCATCACAAATGATTTTATTTAATATTTTAAACCCAGTCCGGCATTTGCATGAAAAGTTTGCTTGTGACGAAGATGTTAATTTAAACAGCAGGTGATTATGATTAGTTTGTTTTTACTGTCCAAAGAATATTAGATTAATAAAAGGTTGGTTTGAAAACTGAGCAGACACTAAAATTCCAGAGTTATAGGCAATTATGTTTTTGGGTTGTTGTAAAAAGAATTGGTACAACTTTACAAAAGGGCCATTATATTACACTTTTTAATATAGGTTACTCATAATTTAATAAATACTTTATGAGGAAGTATAAAAATGAGGTATAAAACAATGACTAAATGAAGTGTTTTACTTTGATCCATTTCAGTAACTGTCACTATTTTATATGAAATGACTTATTTTAACTACAAAGTAAATGAAAATGTAAAAAGTAGAATGAGGTCAGTATTGTCCTTTAATGACTGCACTAACTGCTTATTAATGATTTATTATGTCTTTACATCCTAATTATTACCTGAATTGAGTTTTGTAGCTCAATCAGGTAGATAACAACAAAAATGATTGAATCCTGTTGTCTGGACCTGTTTTAAGTGAAGAAATGTTTCGTCCTCCATCCAGAGGACTTCGTCATTCTGCGGCCTGTCAACCAAATTTGTCCCATAGGTAGCCTTCATTACTGTTTCAAGCCAACCTCCTTAGAAGCAGGCTTTTTAAACAGAGCACACCCATCTGAAACCATCAATCATCATTAACCGCAACCATTTGTTTTAGACCAGGTGGCCAACTGCTGCTCACAGAAACAGTCTGTGGACAACCACAGCCAAACTGGTTCAGAAAAAAAGTTTTGTAAGCTCAATCATCCAGGTAGAAAACAGCAAAAACGGTTGAATCATGTCATCTGGACCAGTTTGGGAAGAACCGTTTTGTCCCTCATCCAGAGGACTTCGTCAGTCTGCGGCCTTGATTTAACCATTTTTGTTATTACCTGAATTAATCCTTATACCTTTGTGGAAAGGGAGTTTTGACAATATAACAGTTATTTTTTTTATATAAAATTTGTTAATTTAAAAAAACATATACAATACAAAACAATACCATAAACGACAACATACAAGATGCCAACCCAAAATAAAAAAATTTAAGATGAAAATAATTTATTATAAAGCAAAACCAGTAGGCTACATCAAATGCAAAATATTACTTTTTCTAATTTCTTGCCGTTTGACTCAAATTAAACGAGATGAAACAAAAGATTTGTGTAAAATGATCACAATAAAACAGGAGGTCTATAAATAAAATAAAACACTGACATGGAGCAAAAACAAAACGGACCTTTTTAATGTTGGTCCTGATTTTTGTTCTGCTCCTCAAGTCAAACAAGTTCAGCCAGAAAAGAAGCCAAAGTCAAAGTGTGCGGGCCGAACCGGGTCAGGAGGCTCACCTGCTTGTGCGCGTCCAGCAGGAAGCCGTTCCAGATGGCGCGCAGCCCCTGGGAGGTCAGCATGCGGCGCCACTCTCCGCGGCGCGCGGGGCGCGTGCGGCTCGAGCGCGTCACCACGCGCTTCACCAGCACCACGGAGTCGTACAGAGCCAGGAAGAGGCAGTTGGAGAAGAAGCCGGGCAGAATCTGGAGTGTGACGAGCAGGTCTTCACTCGCGCTGCCCATTTTCTCCCCCTTGGTCTTCATGCGACGATTCAGAAAGTTCTGACGCGGCGCCGGTTCTGATCCGCTCCCCTCATCCTGGATCTCCTCCGCGGATCCCTGAATCTCTGGGATCAGCAGCGCTCTGTGAGGAGGATGGAAACTGTGGCTCCTGTCGGGCCCCTGGGCTTATGTTTGCAGAACGATGCTGACGTCACCTGGCGAGGAAAGACCCTGTCTCCTCCTTTCTCCCCTCCCTCCTCAGGTCTTCCCTCCTCACTTTGTGTGACAACTGCACAAATTTTACATCTAAAGATACAGAAGATGAATGCAATGGCTTTTTTTTTTTTTTAATCTTGAGTTGGAAAGTTGGTGGTTTGATTCCCAGTTTTCCAATCAACAAGTTGAAGTGTCCTTTGGCAAAACGCTGAATCCCAGTTTACATCTGTTGAGGCTTAAAAAGCAGAATACCATCATGGTCTTTGTGGTTCGGATATGGGCTTATTTTTTGTTTCTCATCTTCTTCTGATGTTCATAATTATGCATTTAATTAGTTAAAGTCATCTTTTATTCTCAGAGTTTGTCCTCTTGTTTTTCCTTTACTTCATATCGTCACACACATGGTTTCAGTTTGTCGGTTCAACCGTTTTATTTATATAATTTACTTCCTCAGTATTTATCGTTCCAGGTTTTAGATTCGTATCCTGGTTTGCAGTTTGGGAGATCTGTCATGTCAAGTCTTGTTTCACTTTCTTCCAGGCGCGGTCGCTCGCTCTGTTCTTTTGCACACCCTGCCTGGCAGCATCCTTTTTTGTTTTAATTTGTTTTACGTCTCTCTCTTACGTCTGGAGTTTTGCATTCGGGTGTTTAGTTCTCTCCAGCACATTTATAATCTCTTTTTAAAGCGGCTGCTGTGGCTAAAACAGAAGTTCCTGCTGGTTGTGATGTACCCAGGGCGGTCAAGACTTTAATATAAGTTAGATTATGAATCAGCGAAGAGCAACTTTATTAATGATGTCAGGTAGTTCCATATTAAAACATACTATTGTTTAAGTGTTAACTCGTTGTAAGCTCAGAGGTCACAGGGTCAGTTGCAGGTCCAAGACTGTGGAATGAGTTGCCACTGAGTGTCAGGCCGGCTCCCACACTCACAGTATTTAAGTCTCGCTTGAAAACCCACTTCTATTCTCTTGCCTTTAACACGGTGTGATTTGTTTTGATCCTCGCTGTACTATATACATTGTTGGCCATTTTAGTTTGTTTCTGTTGATATTTATATCTATATTTTAAATTTATGTTTTCCTGTCCACTGTGCTTTTTGTTTCTATTGTACAGCACTTCGGTTGGCCTTGTTGCTGTTTAAAGTGCTCTATAAATAAATTGGTATGGTATGAAGTGGAAACTGTTGGGAGCACCAGTGTCCCCAGGTCAACACAGAAAAAGCTTCTGTTCCAGTGGCCACACCTTTGAGTTCAATTACCAAACGGAGCCATTTTCTCACTCATTCAACCTTTGTTTATACAGGTCAGTCTGATCGAGCCCCTCAATGTGCCACACTGATAATAAGTGAAGCACAGCGATGGAAGCATCATGCTGGTGGACTGGTGGGGTGCAGAAGGAGGATGGACTAAAGGAGGACTAGTTCTAGTACATCAACTTCAACAAACGGGAATATAGCAAGAAAACGAATGACGAACGCTCAGCAGCACAGGTGTGCAGGACAGATGTGGCTCACTGTTTCAGGCAATCATGCATTTCATGCACATGTCCCAGGGTGTTAGTAAAATACCTCATGAATCAATAGAAATTTTAATATAGCTCATAGAAAGTGATCACTGGGTGTGCATCTACAACTGATTTAACTTTGTGAAACAGGCCGAGTTAGTTTGGGGCCTTGTAGGATGCTTAGCTGTGGTGGCCATCTTGAACTGGATTGATTACAGATACTGAGCAGGTAGTAGCTGAGATTCAGTTTCAGCTGAGTGTTGATGAATCTCACAAGATCTCACAGAACCTTTCTGACAAGCTCTGACCCCAACAAGACCATGTTAAAGAAAGCAGGCAACATGCTGGACCTTTAATCTGAAGGAAACAACCCTTCATGCACTGGACCTTTAATCTGAAGGAAACAACCCTTCATGCACTGGACCTTTAATCTGAAGGAAACAACCCTTAACACGCTGGACCTTTAATCTGAAGGAAACAACCCTTAACGCGCTGGACCTTTAATCTGAAGGAAACAATCCTTCATATGCTGGACCTTTAATCTGAAGGAAACAATCCTTCATATGCTGGACCTTTAATCTGAAGGAAACAACCCTTCATGCACTGGACCTTTAATCTGAAGGAAACAACCCTTCATGCGCTGGACCTTTAATCTGAAGGAAACAACCCTTAACACGCTGGACCTTTAATCTGAAGGAAACAACCCTTCATGCACAGGACCTTTAATCTGAAGGAAACAACCCTTCATGCACTGGACCTTTAATCTGAAGGAAACAACCCTTAACGCGCTGGACCTTTAATCTGAAGGAAACAATCCTTCATATGCTG
>JARVGS010000789.1:20297870-20308208 GCA_031762315.1 Hypsolebias antenori | reverse complement strand
ATATATATACACATTACATACATTTTTGTTGTATAAGATAAATATTTTATTGTTGATGATGAGTAAAGTTGTTTCCATTCATCATTGTTGTCTGATTGGTGACATATTTCCGCCCTGGGGTGCAAAAATCTTTGCCCATATAGACTCTTGTTAAAAGTTGTACATGTACAGTAACTCCTCTTCAATACAAGGGATAGGACCAGTCTGGGGCGCACCTCTCCGGCGCCCAGAGCTGAATGCAGCTTGATTTGCATATCATTCACCACCCTCCCACGGTGGGAGGGTATGACTCCCACTGTGGAGCTGACGTCACAGCCGTCTGTCATAAAGTTAAGCTGATTTACAGGCTGGCTACTGCATGTAGCGAGGCTAATGCTTTTTTTTTTACTGCCACAGTTTTAGTTAATCTATTTTAGTTTTCGTGATGCTATATTTAGAAAAGTTCCGGGTAGGAACTAATATGCAGTGTGTTGGTTCCACTGGGGCACAAAAAGGAGAAGCACCCCCTGGTGAAGCATGAGTAGCATAACAAGTGGCAGCAGGAAAGGCCAGTTTGAGTTAAGAGTTTAATGAATGCTCAAAAGAAGTTGTAAGGACTTCATTTCTACCTCTAAATAAGGATCAGCCGGCGAGGTATGTTTTTACATGTTATATCTTTATGTCATTTATGTCTTTATTTTATTCATTGCACTGTCTCATTGAAATTTATGTTGTATTTTAGTTTGACGGTGGCGCAGTATTGGCAACAAGGTGGTGTTGTAACAATACAACTGTAATAAGAATACAACTGTAAGCTTCTACATCCCATATTCAAGTCAACTTCATACTATGAGTAAAATAACTCTTTATTGACGTTAAGAAGTGGAAACAAAAGCTTTATTCTGCTTTCCCCGCAACATCAGGATGTGACCCAGATGGGTGTGATGGATTTAAAGCATTTTTTTTTTTTTTTTTTTAGAAAAGGCAAAGAAGCATGAACAATCTGGGATCCACATGGAAAATGCACTGTGACTAGCCATGTTTGGAAAAATAAACATTTCATCTCAGCTTGATGAAGGCTGCAGGGTAGGGATCCGTAAGCACAGTGAGGAGGTTGACAAAAACGGGCACATTCTATCAAAAATAGTAGACTGTGTCAAGTTCTGTGGTACAGTTGAACTTGCCCTGCGTGGCCATGATGAAACTGAAAGCTCAGCAAATCCATGTGTTGTTAGAGGATTGGTAGATTTTGTAGCATCACTGGATGCAGTTCTACATGAGCAGTTATCAATTCTACATGAGAACCTGCAGACTGCCACAGTTTTATTTATTTTATTATGTACAAAAATAGAACACTACATATTGTTGCTTTTGTTGTTTTCACTCATGTAAATACACTGGTGTGATACCTTATATTTGGAATGTGTCTATATTGGAGTTTTAGCACCCCCTGGAGAAAACTCCACGAGCCACCACTGGTGCCGACCCACTGTGTGGTAACCTCTGTCCCCTCGCTGATTCGAGGAAAAGCACGTGACGGTCATAATGTCAGTAAATCAAAGTCTCCGATATTTGTGTCCGGTGTCTGTCCGGTACAGGCAAATCCGCCAAATCAAACATGGTCTGTAGACCTTGAATCTCTTGAATGTGGGGAGATGTGAACCATATCATTTGGACTCACTGACCCAGGCAAGAGGAGAAATCTTCCACTGTCCCCACAGAAATGGAATACATCCACATAATATTGTTGGAAGGTCTCTGGTACTGCATCACTTTGTGTTTGCTGTAAAATTTGGCTTAAAGATGAGCTAAAGAATTATCTGTCCTCTTACATTTTATCTTTAATCTCCTATAGTAAGCATCTGTTGGTCTTTTTTATTTATTTATTTATTTATTTATTTTTTAACCATTTACCATCATTCAATTCAATCGTCCAACCCTTCTGTCTGTTTGTGTCTTGGCAAATCAGCCAAAAATTCTCTTCACTTAAAATAGCAAATGGATTATTTTAATATGACCTTTACATTATCTTTGACCTTTCTGGGATTTCTGATATTTTTAGCCATCCCCTAACTGGAATCTGCAATCACGAACGTCCAAGCTTCATCTTTGACTTTCACCTGGAGGGTTTGAGCACATTTACAGCTTGTCTGCACAATCATAAAAAAAATTGTGATACAATGACAAAACCAACTTAGTAAACTCCAACAAAGTTAAGTATAGTCCTCTGGACAGTTTCCTTTTTTTTTTTTTGTTGAAACGTTTCGTCCTTCATCCAAAGGACTTCGTCAGTCCAAGGAACCACAACAAGCTCAACAATACAAACACAGTTTTGAACCACTTTGGCTATAGCCAAGTCGACAACAACAACAAAAGCAACATTATGTAGTGTTCTACTTTTTGTACATAATAAAATAAATAAAACTGTGGCAGTCTGCAGTCGACGGGGGAGAGGTCGGACTCCAGAAACCATCTTATCACTATCAGACTGGTTGATCCACTATGTTGATGTGCTGCTTATGGGACTGAGTTTGTTGTGGCTCCTCGGACAGATGAAGTCCTTTGGATGGAGGATGAAACGTTTCAACAACAGAGGACTTGATTTAACTTTGTTGGATTTTTTTTACCTGAATCATACATCTAAAGAACAGAACTACATTAAAAAGTGCTTTCAGTAAAGATTTTCTTCCCTCATAATGTTTGTATTCCTTCTAACATCTAAAAATAAAACGTTCTGAGTGTCATAGGACATTTCCAGATGTTATTTTTTAAGGTGTGAAAGGCATTGTTGGTTCATTTTTGCTGTCTAACTTTGCAACACTCTTTACTGATGATGAGTCAGGACTGCAGGTGGACCCGTCCTATCACAGAACTGGGCTCTTGGGCTTGTTGCTGACAGCTGTCTGGATGGGCTTCAGTCCAGACATCTGGAAAACTGATCCTTCTGAGCACAATCCTCATTTCTTTTACTGTGATGGAGCCCAGCATGGCCCCTTGACAAGGTTAACATGACCTTCTTGTGCATAAAGTTTAAAGTGACTTTTGAGAAAGTATCTCTTTACTGCTGAGATCCACAAAGTTTTCCCAGAGATCCCGTGGTTCCTGTGGTGCTGATGATGAATGATAGCTCGTAAAGCAGTGAGATGTTCCTCTGAACATATTAAAACTTTCATGGAGACTGTTTCTGAATCAAATTTGTTTTTTACACTCATCTGTTAGAGATTACATAATCTTTTATTTCATTATTGGACTGTGCTGCAGACCTGAAATGGGTTGTTGCCTTGCAGTGAAAAGGTCTCCGGTTTGAAATTCGGGCCCATTCTGTATGGAGTTGGTATATTCTCCCCGATGTGCTGTGGTTCAATAAACCTTTTCATAAAGCTGGCACCATTATTGTCCAGAACCTGGTGTGGGGGCTGAGTGAGTAGGTCACAGAACAAAGTGCTCAATCTCAGATGATCCAAGCCGCCAACTTCCTGATTCTCTACGGGGACGGCTCGTTCTTACACTGCCTCATTAAGTTTCCTGCAGAAAGTAAAAAGGAACAACTCTTCTTGTATTTAATGACGACTCTAAAACAGCTTATGTTTTTGTAAAAAGATTTCGTTTTATAAATGTTTTAACACTGATCTAAAGAAAAAGTTTTACTGTGGTTTATTGCACACGTTGGAACAGATTTACCACACTTTTTTGAATGCATTTTTGCACTTACGTCCAAATAAATTGATCTGGACTGTGCAACTAATGCGCATGCACCCTTTCATCTCATAAATCTGCTGATGCACATTTTTATGCCACATATTGGGCATGTTGCTTTAGCCTTTGTTATATTTTTAAACATATTAAATTTGGTGGGTTTTTCTTGTGAGACTTACTTCATGTGGCCTACACAGTTCATAACCGTAGCTGTGGCAAAGCTAAAAACAAAACGATGGAACTTTTAGCGTTGTATCTTTTAATTTCAAAGTATGGTTCAAATTCTCGGTATGCCGTACGTTCAGAGAAGGATAACGTGGAATATTCTACTATAGCAGCCTTCAAACCAGCCTGATGTGTACACAGTAAACAGATCATAGACCAGTAATACTTTAAAACCAGACTCCGATTTGGTGGGCTTATCACTTTAAAGAGAAAAAAGAAACACTTTGTGCAAGGATTAAATTAAAAGAAAGAAAAATATGTTACCCTCACAGGTAAGCTATAATTCACTTTATCGACAAACAAGTAAAATACTACAAATATTGAGTTAAAATTTGTAAAAATGTTCACATAAAAACTTAATTTGTCCCATATTTCTCTCAAACTTATTGTGTTTTCACAATGATACAGACTAGTTTTACACCTAAACAGTCCAGCATTCTTTAATTTTCAGCCAGTTCAACATGATGAATAATGATCAGTCTTCATCTGGGTTGCCAGAAACATGCAGGCAGCTGCAAATGACGTTTAATGTAGCTCAAAAAGCAAGGTACAGCAGTTTACAGAGGAAACAGAAGCTTGGTTTCCATCCAAGTATGTTGTGAAATACAAAACCCAGTTCAAATACATGCAGGTTCCCATGCACCATCAGACGCAATACATGCTTTTACATGCAAATCGTGTTTTATTTCACAAAACAACACAGTTCTGTTCATGAAAAAGATGGAGGAAAGTCAAAATGCACTCTTTTTGGAGCGTAATGATTACCTTGACTTTTAAAGAAAGCTGGCCTCAGCTTTGTGAACTGGTGTTTTACTAATTGACTGTTTAAACAGTGATGATGAGTCATGCTGGCGTGATGAGTCACCTGTTGCTGCTGACTCCTCTCCTTGATATGAACCAGCAGACGTGGCATTTATGCTCAGTCTTTTTTACATTCAGTGTATCATAAATTTTAATGTTTGCATTTATCGTTTGCAGATAAGAAACCATTCCAGCCCAGAAAGCTGCTGCTTTGCTTGGCATCGCGTCAGTTTTCTTTGTTTTGTTTGCTTCGCTCTAGATCAGCTTCGTTGGGCCGGCTCCCAGCTCAGCCTATGCTCGGTTTGGTCTGCCCTGCTTCGTTCCAGTGCTCCGCTTAATTTGTTGTTGCTTAGGTGGCGTGTCCTCATTATTCTCTGGTGCTGTTGCACTTTGTATACCACGAAAGCTAACAATTTTGAAATAAACAGAGATGTTGCTTTTAATTTATTTTGATTCACTTAAGACAACTGTTTCCTTGGTTTGGTTTTGGAGCCAAAGTCGTTTGTTTTTAAAAGATTCTGCAAGTGTTTAAATTAAAATGCACCTCTTCCTAACTAATCTTGCTAATTAATTGCTGATGCAGACATATGGTTTAGTTTAGGCGCTGTATATTAATCAGACTAAGGCTGAAACGAAACGTGATGTTCTGTATGAATTTGTAACAGCAGCAGAACATGATGGAACAGCCAATCATCTTTCGGTACAAAGTGGTAAGTCATGGTGGTGCACACCCCAACCAGTTTTTAGCGGAGGGGTACATTTCCTCAGAAATCTGACAAATGGTTTACAAAGACACTGGAAAAACGTGTTTAACTGACTCCTTCAGACAGGAAGACATAACTGCAATGCCAAAATTATATTTCCTTTTTTGAGGGGATTTTATATCTGGATTACTGAACATGAACTTTGGTGTTTTACCCACTTTGACATGAGGAGTTGAAGGAGGAGGGGGTGGGCACTGGAGGCCATCTTAGCACCAGCAAACTGTTTTTTTTCTTCTTTCTCCCACTATGGGAGTGTGCTGTTTGTGGGAATCAATTTTGTTTGGTGGCTCCTCAGATCGATGAAGTTCTTTGGATGAAGGACGAAACATCTCAGCAAAAAAAGAAACCGTCCAGATGACCTGACTGAACATTGTTGGGTTTTGAGGGGAGTGTTTGTTAGATCCATAAATGCAGGCCATGTGATGTAGCTCTGTTTAAATAATCGAGACTGTTGGTGAGTGAAAATAGATTATTGAGTTTTTTTAACACCACAAACAGTAAACGATCATCTTTTCGACTTACTATTGTAAAAGTTTGATTTTCCTGATACTGTTTGAAAGCGGAGGATGATAATCAATACTATATCAGACATCAAGAATATGAATAGAAATACAATATCAGGCCCAGATTTGAAAAGGATCAAGTTGTGTTTTGTGGACTGTTATTCCATTAATTTTACATGTGTTTGTTGTTGTTTTCATATGCGCAGGGGTGTAAATGAATTCTATGTTCCAATTTAAAAACAGAAGTCTGGGCTGCTAAGGTTTTTAAATACTTCATGCTGTTATTAAACTTTGCTGTCTTTTTTTGAAGTAAAATAAGCTCAAATTTGTGTTTATTTTATCCAGTAGATTTAATACCATTTTAAATGTTATTTTACTGTATTTTGTAACATAATGTAATAATTTATTGGTATCAAAACACCAAAAGGAAACAGACAAATTATTTAATCAACCAGTCATCTGCAAATAGTTGTTGCAGTTTTGGGGGGGAGGGCATAGATTAGAAAACATGAAGACTTGTACAGTATTTGTTTTTAACTAAATTAGAAAATAAAATAAAAAAAATGCTGTTTTGTCTCTGAAATGCTCACCATTCATCATTTACTGGCTGGTGTGTTTCTAGTCAAGGTACAACTGTCTGGGCTTTTCCACAGTAAGAGGATTTGTTGACAGAGTGGGGTTATGCAATGTTGAATGAAATTATCCTTGAACAAGAAGTTGTTGTACAAACTGTGTGATAAGATATGAAGGTTATTATCAAGTTTCTGTTAAAAAAGTTCAGCGTCAGTATTTTAATCCAACCAATGAATTTCAAAACTACCATTAACTTTATGAATGTAAAGAAAATATATAGTGAAGCAAAACAAATACAGTATCTTACTGTTTCATTTTTTTCATTCCAGAAAGTATTTAATAAATTGTTTTGCCTACTATTAAAGTGGCAATTTAGAGCAAAATGGAAGAAAATAAGAAATTGTTCTTTGAAGAGGAAAAAACAATAAACGTTACACAGTTCTCTGAACTGTATTACAAGCCGTTTACTGTATCTCCATCTCTTGACTGGGCAAATATGTAACAACAGGAGTTGATGAGCATAACCTTGTATAATGTTACAAAATAACAGGGTTTTGAAGAGTTCATTCACATAATGCTGGCTGTGTGTCTGACTGCATTTTGACCTTGTTAGTTGCTTGGCTGGCAAATATTTTCCAGCATGAGCTGGAAATATCAGTGGAGTAAAAAAGAGGTGCAAATGCTGTGTCCTCTACAGTGTAAAACTCTGCTGTGCAAATGTGGGACACAGAGTAAGAATTGAACTCTATTTCTGTAATTAAAACTGTATTTTTACATGTACGTATATTGCTCTTTTAAATGAATGTGGAGAAAACAAAACTGAAACCACAAATCTGAAAATTTAACCAAGAATCAAGGGTTGAATCAGACAACACATGGTCGAAAACAGTGTTGCTCCGCCTTATGCAATCCTTCTGCCGTCTGTATTTTTCCTAAAGTAACACTCAAAATAAAACTAAATTTCACAATAAAGCTGACCTGAACTATCTTACTAAAATGGCAAAAGTTAATAAAAAAAAGGCACTGCACAAAATATATAACCTAAATATTTCTTATTTATGGATCTAACAGTTTCTTTTTCAGAAAAAGATTTTGTTTAACTTTGAATGCTAGAAAATGCCTTGCAATTGTGACTTTCCTTCCAGCCAGTGACTATGGTGACATTATTTAAATGAATGCTCCAGCAAGCACCTTGCAGACGCTGGATGCTGTCTATCACGGTGCACTAAGATTCATAACTGGCTGCAACTACCATACCCACCAGTGCACCCTGTATTCATTGGTCATCATTAACTTCATGCAGACTCTCACACTGGGATTTTCATCTTTAAATCACTTCTTGGTCTGTTGCCTTCATACATCTCCTCCTGCATGTCACTTTGTCAGTGCTCTCAGGACATCATTACCTGCAGCGTCCCCTCAGTGCAGACTGAATTAGGCAAAAGGGCCTTCTCTTACTCTGCGCCTGTATCCTGGAACACCTGTAAAAAGATCTGAAGATGCCAACTTTGACCTAAAGGATTTTAAACAATTGTTAAGTTCATTGGAAAAATCAATGCAGACATGTTCCTGTTTTTAGTATTTTACCCCATTTCATAATGTAGCTTGTTTTTATTTTGTTTTATATCACTACTTTCATTTATTTTTCATTTTATATGCTTTTTATGACTGTTTAATTGTTGTGTGTACCATCTTTTTTTTTTAATGGGTCTCTCTTGAAAATGAGTCCTTGTCACTCATTGAGACCAACCTGTATAAATAAAGGTTGGCTGACTGCATCAATTATACATTTATTTATTTATTTTATTTATTTATTTATTTATTTATTCATTCATTTCATATAAAAAAAAAGTAGTGATAATAGTGATACTTATTTCATATTTATTGTGAAAAGTAGGAAATTATTAATTTATTTAAAAAATAGCTTGTAAAAAATTATTGACAAACACGTTTTCACTCACTGCTGGCATTTTACCCAGATGTTATAGTGTTGGGGAATATTGCGCACAGTCTGGAAGCGACCATATTTGTTGTACTTTCTTATCATGAGCTGTGCTACAGTTCACCCAAACATGTGTCGGACTTTAGAGTGTCAGTATGTGCTCTTCCTTTTGGCTAAAGCCCTGTCAGGAGACAGAATGCAGACCTTTTATTTGTTTTACAGATAGTTTGTTTCAGTGAAATTCACTGAAAGCAAAGTGCGTAGAAAGTACCACATACACGATAGCAGAGAGTAAGACAGAAGTATCGACCTGTCTGGCTGTGCAGACAGTCAGCAAACACCCACAGAAATGGAGACAACCATGAACTACAAAGCGGACAGGAAATCAGCTCGTCGGATCTAGTTCAGTGTGAATCAGATTTATTTGATTTAATGTCTGGTCGATGTGTCCTTCATAGGCCCTCTTCTGCAATGACCTTTTGCAGCTGGCTGCTGATTAAAGCAAGCAAGAAAGAAAAAAACCTACAAGGTATGAATGCCACGTTTGCAGTTTGAACACATGAAGGCCTGCACCATTTATGAAGATGATAGTGATAGTTTTAGGTAAAGTTAAGGAAAGCCCAAAGGCTGTTTATTCTATCAAGCATAAATTGCAATAAAAAAGAATATTAATTATGCACATTGCAATAGGAGTCATACCATTAAAATAATAAATTATTAAAATAACAAATACTGTATGTCGTAAAAATAATCAAACTTTTTTTTTCTAAATAAAAGATATTTAGCTGTTTTTAAAGGAACCATCATTGTCAGTACAAATTAAAAATGGCTTTACAGTCGAGGTGTGGTTTAGGGAGCAGTCCTCCAACTCAGGTTGTGACCCTGCAGAGCTCTCAAAATTAAAATAAAGACTAATATTTTAAAATGAATTTCAAAAGCAACTACTAACTGGTGGGGAAACAAGGGAACATCCCTGCTTTTTTGTTTGTTTGTTTTTTAATGTGAGGTAATCCCAAAAACGAAGCTATTATGACCAAATAATATTATTTCAGGTTATTGTTATTATAAATAAATGGTAAACGGTAAAGGCGCCTTTCTATCTTATCAAGATACTCAAAGTGCTTTACATTACAATCAGTACCCTCATTTACCCATTCATCCAGCACTCTACTATATCTATACAAAGAATAATCATTACTTTAGATCACATTCATACACCAATGGGACACACATCAGAGGCAATGAGGGGTTCAGTGTCTTGCCCAGGGACCATTCAGCATGTGACTGCTGGTGGAATTAAACCCCGAACTCTCTCACTGGAGGACTATTTCGCACTCAGCCACAATTACCCCAGAAAATAGTAACAGTACTGTTCTGATAAAAACTTGTGAACACACCATTTCTTTATGCCTACTTTTGAAAAACAAATTTAAAATAAAAAAGAAAGAAAACATAGCTGTGAAAAACAATTCACTCCATTCACATAATAGTTGAGTGTTTAAGTGACATTATTTCATTAATTTTGACTGCAATGTATACACTAAAAAATGGCATAACTTGAAATAACTTGGGAAACGTTTTATCAACCTTTAGTGCTCATCTTTGATCAGGGAAATTCTGCCCTCTAGTGGCCGAAATCTGAACATCAGGTCCTGTGTGACGTTGGACGGTTTCTTTTTGTAGAGGACCAGGCTTTACTTTGTTGGATGTTTCTACCTGGATTATTGAGCATGCATGATGACATGAACTCCTAATATGCCTACTTGTAATTATTTTTGCAGAGAGAGAGAGAGAGAGAGAGAGAGAGAGAGAGAGAGAGAGAGAGAGAGAGAGAGAGAGAGAGAGAGAGAGAGAG
>JARVGS010000789.1:20216929-20233248 GCA_031762315.1 Hypsolebias antenori | reverse complement strand
AGCCACATTGACAGATAAAGTCAAGGGGAGAGCCGTGATACCACCCTAAGTTGCTCAAATAAAAGAAAAATTAAACAACCCACCTATGAACAAAAGAGAAATGCATCAGCCAGCACATTATCTGTTTAAACTAAATGTACTTTAGATGAGCGGAAGCTGTGCTGCATGTCCTTGACTTTCTTCACATTGTATTTGTAATTTGTTGTTGCAACCACAGTGAGACATTCAAGATGGGCATGGGTCAGTCGGTTCCTCTGTTTTTGCTTGAGAGTGTTCATGGTTGAAAATGTTGACTCACAGGTGTAAAAAAAAAAAAAAAAAAAATCAGCTTTTCGCTTTTACCAAAATCCCATGAAGAAAACATGTCATCAATAACAATGAATACCAAAGTCCATGCTCAACAATGAATGTGTATGGATGAAGATGCCCCTTTCACATTTCCACCTGCCCCCTCATGTAACCATGTCTAGAACCGGCCCTGTAAGATGCTCCTACTTCCTTCACCGCAGCTGACAGCAGGTGCGGTGACGCACGCAGCCGGTAGTTGATCTATCTGAGATTAACAGGACTTTTTTTTTTTTTACCTCTATCAGCCGGTCGGACCTGCCTCCTCCTCAACAAGTAAATCAACACATTATACATAAAACCGCATCAAAGAAGCCCAAGCCGACATGCGCAATTATTGCGCAATGCGCCAGCACGTTTTTAAAATTTATTGGCTGTGCTGGTGTATTGCAACCTGTCACAAGAGCCACCACTAAAGCATGGCGAGCTGCATGTGGCTCAGGAGCTGCGCAATGAGCATCCCTGCTCTAGAACATATTCAAGGTTCAAGATTTTTATTGTCATTCTCATCACATGGTACATGAGGTGAAACAAAACCATGTACTCAAGGTCCCAGTTACCCCCCAAAATGGCAAAAATATAAAGTATAAAAAGAAAGAGTACGGTACATAAGGATCTAAGATAGATGCTAAATTATACACTAAAAGATCTAAGATATACACCAAACACTAATAATGTAAAATAATATGGTATATTAAACGGCAGCCGGAACATGAGTCTAGTGAGCAGATGGGTATGAATATAGATGGTACTGGTATATTGGTTTGAAATGTTCAAGATCTTTTAAGGAATGTTGATTACCGGTATGTGTTTATTTAAGTTAAGCAACTACTTATACTTTGTTGCATGAAAAAGACAAAATGGCCAAAAATAAACTTTGTTTATCGGCCTTGATATCAGCATCGGCCACAGAAAAAGAAAATATTTACCTCCAATTTATACACCTTAGTAATTTCAGAAAACCAGTTTTATTTGCACTCTTTGACTTGAAATTTGGAAACTTTTTATTTTCCTTCCATTATTCACACTCAAATCAAAGAGCTTGAACAATACGTTAACACTTAGTATTTGATGGACATGTCTCAAACAGTCCACCCTTGTCTCTTCACAGCTGTAACTGCCTCACGTCACGAAAAGGGCTCTAATCTAAAATAATTAATTTTGTAGCTTCAATGTTTAAATCATAGCAACTGACCTGTGAAACTGCTGGAACAAGTTCATGGGGATGAAAGTCAACAAGCTGTATTTGGTGGTTCGGATCGCGTTGCCCTTGTACTTTTCGGACACAGCCTCGTATTCCTGTTGGTGGGGGCCATGACGGGCGAGCACCGTCCTCTTCCTTCCACTGGCCCTCTGTGGGGAGCTGTGGGCGTCCAAATAGTTTTTGCTCGGGAGGCCATCAGGCGGGGAGTACCAGCCTCGCCCTGAGTCTCTGGTCAGCAGCTGTCGACAGCGATGCTGCACCCAGTGGAAGCGCTCCATCTACAGAGCCGGGCCCCCTCCTCAGCACCCTCGTCCTCCTGGACTCTCACAATGTTCTCCTTTGATAGAGACAAAAAAAAATAGATCACAACAATCTCCTGAGCAAAACGTCAATTTGGTGATTCCGTTCCTCGATTTGCTTGCATGACAATTTTAAAAAAGGAACTCTGATGGTTTCACAGCTCTGAACTTTCAGCCATTGTTAAAAAAGACACCAATTGTCTACAAAGCATAGTTTGTACGGATGACAGCGAAGGAGTGTGTGAGCCTTCCTCACTAAGAACAGCTGCTCTAAATTTTAAAGTTTAACACTTTTATAGTTTTTTCTCCACTCAAACATGATTTTCACCCGACCAAAGGAAATTTTCAAGTAGGCCTGTCACGATAACAAATTTTGCTAGGCGATTGTCTCAGAAATTGCGATAAACGAAAATATTGTTTAAAGTTTGACAATAATTAGTAATTATTTTCAAACTTCAGAAGAAAAGTTTAATTTATTTTGCATATAGTACCTTTTAATAACCACCGGATGGCAGTATAAGACTGTTTGAACCGAAGGTTAGATAGTGAGGGAGCGAGCAGCGTGTCTCTAAGAAAACTGGGAGGGAGGCCCCTTGACGTGACATGGGCTGTCCCTCTTCAGTTCTCAAAATGACGGACGCTTGGTGTGGTTTGAGCTCTTTAGTATAGCATTTTTCGCACCAAGCTTTTAATAAAAAAGTAAGAAAAAAAATTTAATCAGTAAACAAGTTCTCAACTTATTTTGCAGAGAAATCAACTTTTTATACAAAGACACAGGTTTCAACCATGAATTTTGGAGCTTTGACAAGACGGAGGGTTTTTTTTCCCCCAGAGGTCGGCCTGTTGGCTTAACTCATAGCTTAGCTTCTTTTAACGATCCAAAAATGTGATTTTGGACGGTTAAAATGGATTTTAAAGAGAAAAAAGAAAGGGAGGGCTCAATGAAGAGCACAGGAATTGAGCTTTTGTCATCCAGTGTCTTCAGAAAGAGCGAGATACGAAGAAACGATAAAGCCGACAAATGAAAATGAGGTTGATAACTTTCATCTAACATGCAATTAGTTGATTTATTTATTGTGACAGGCCTACTTTTGAGTCTTTATTCTCTGACTTATGAATCATTTATCTATCTTCTTCTATTTATCCACTGTTGAATTGCAGAGGCAACAGGTCCTGGAGGGTGACCCAGACCTCCCTCATACCAATGACACTCTCCAGCTCCTCCTGGGGGATCCCAATGTGTTTTCAGGCTAGAGAGAATCTACAATCCCCTCCACCACCAAGTTCTGGGACTGCACCATGATGCAGAGGAGCAAAACTCACTGTAGAGTCAATAATTTAATGTGATGAGTACCCCAGAGATCCTGGGAGATGTGTTGTCTAGAACCTCAGTCCAGTACAATGGCAAACTGCCCCAGGAGAGGGGTCAGACCTTGTCAGGAGGCCTTGGCTAAAAGAAAATCGGGGCACCATTCTAAAACCAAACTTGGGTAGCTCACCCGCAAGCACCTAATTGTCTAGCCTTGGCTAAAAAAATGGCAGTAAGCCTATTCCCTATGTGCCCACCACCTGTAGAAAGAGTCACCTAGGAGGTCAAGTGCATTGCAAGCAGTGAGACAGGTAAGGGCAGGTCTCTGGGCATGCCGACTCCTGGTAACGCACAATGACTCCAGTTACGCTGAATGTCACCTATAAATCATTCAGGCATAAAAGACTCCTAAACCCAAGGAATAAACCAGTGTTGTGTCAACACATAACCCACAACTTAACAAAGGACCAATTTTAAAATTAACCTTGTCACAAAAGACAATTTTTTCCCACTTACTTGTTGAATTTCTAAGAAAATGTACAAAAGAAAGCTGTTTGGACAGACAGAAAATAGGATTAGCACCAGTAAGGTGAGTTTTAAAAGAGCTGTTATCTGAAAACTGGTCATGCAGGTAAAGGAGGATGAATCTCAGGTATTTGATGGATTGTGACTTCCAGTACACAGATTTAGTATAGGCTACTGTACAGTACTGAGACACACCAAGTTCCAGCTATATGGACTGGACATGAAATAAGTGAGTTTCAGCAGATAATCATCCTAGTTTACTTTTAGCTGAGCTGCATTTGGGGACAAGTTTTCTTTGTTACATAAACACAAAACTCAATTTTACACATAATCCTACTTATATAGTCAATCTGTTAAATATCCGTCAAGGACATTCAAGCAAACAAAGCTAGAACTAGAATTAAAACACAAAAAGTGGTACAATTTGGAGTGTTTACTTCAAGAACAGTCGGCGTGAGGCCTGCGGTTCCGAACAACAAAACAAGAATATCTCAGACCTGCATTCGCGTCTTTTCTTGGAAAATATTTGGTGAAATATCTAGTTACCCGTCTTTTTGTTCTCATTTGCTGCCAGGTTGTCGGCAGCGGCGGAAACGCTTCGGTCACATCTCTCTGGAGCTGCGGGCGACTCAAGCCTTAACCAGGATGTGAAAGGACTCTGAGGAAGGAAGCGACACTTTAGGTTCTCGTCTCACTTTTTGTTACCTGATTTTCCGCAATAAACAGTCAGACTAAACTGGGGCATAGCGCTAGTTTGTGGGATAAACAATAAGACAGCTCCGCTCTTCGGATAAATAATGAATAACGCCGTGCTTTTCGTCTATTTTTAGCGCGTGACTAGAAGGCATAGATGTGAATTGGAGCATTTCCGACTGCCCGTGAACGCAGCTTAATCAGTCATGTGACTATAGTCAGCTGACCAGAAGCGGCAGCGGAACTGAATGAAAACATGACGGATTTACTCAATAGAATATCTAACACGGATTGTACTAAAGTAAGGGTGAAATGCTTCTTAAATATAATTAAAAATCTTGAATGTATGTTTAAATAACAACATTTGAATATGTTTTTGTGTATTTATTGTGTTGAGAAAAAAAAACGTTCGCCACGTTTCCAACTACTGCACTGAATTTTGCAAATATGTTCTGTCTAAAAAATATTAGTTTGTTCAGAGATAAAAATAAAAAAAAAACACACAGGATCAAATGTTTGTTTGTTTTTTAAATTGAAATTTTTTTAAAGAGTCATTGACAAAATAATTTGTAAATATGCACACATTTACTTATTCCAGTCCTGTAAATTAACCTTAGAAGTCGATTCATGGTGGGGATTCAGTCTCCAAATTAGCTCAAATGTTGCTGAAAATCTTCAGATCCACTTCCACCGTCTCAGAGTCTGATCAAAAATGTGATTATGATGACCCTGTAGTTTTGGACACGGATGTTTGCAGAAAGAATGAGACAAAGCTGAGACAAAACTTTAAATACTTTAACTTCAGTCTGTGAAGATTATCCTGTGAACACTGATTTAGTCACACTACTGTTTTCTTGTTTTAATATATATTTCAGAGGTCCATGGAAAAGATTGTTCCCCCTGAAATATGCTTCAAAATACATGCTCTGTTTTGGTGTATTTTATGCTACTTTTAGTTTGTAGCTACAATTCGGCTTTTAGCTATTATCTACTGTTCTGCTACTTATCATTTGTAGCTACCATTCTGCAACATTTAGCTTTTAGCTACTATTCTGCTACTTTTTGTTTTTAGCAAATATTCCACTACTTTTAGCTACTGTTCTACTGATTTTAGTTTTTAGCTACTATTCTACCTCTTTTAGTGTTTAGTAGCCTTTTGGTCTTTGTAGCTTTTAGCTACATTCTGACACCTTTAGTTTGTATTTTGCCATTGTTGTGCAGAATGAGTGTCTTGCCACTCAGCTGAATGCTAACTATTGATGGTCAGTGTTTGCTGTTCAGTTGTGTCACAGGGTGGTGGATGGACTTTGTGGCAGGGAGCCTCCTTGCAGGGCAGATTACAGCGCAACCTGGAGTCTGCAGGAGTGGCTGCAGCTGCTCGATTTCCTGACAGCTCTGTTCCGCATCGCCGTTGGCAGCAACGTTTCAGACGAGGAGGTAGGCGAAAAGACCTGATTTAGCTAAAACTCTGGTCGGAAGACAAGTGAGAAGGTCTAAAAACTAAAGGCACCATTTTAACAATAAACACTGAAAAGTAAACAGAATAAAATTGAAAAAAGTTTTATGGTTGATTGTATTGTCAAATTCACTTTTTAAAATGCTTTGTTTGGTCACAACCATTAGAGTTAAATAAACAGACTGTGTGTGAATGAAGTGTCTGTAGTTTCTGATTAAACCTGCTCTGAGGTCAGATTCTTACTCCTCATTCTGCTGGATGTGTGCAGGTTCTGACCAAGCTGTCGGATGTGAACAGCAGCCACACGGAGGCCGTGCTGAGCGTCCTGAGAGCTCGGCAGGAGGAGATCCGCCGCGCTCTGCTGAACAGAACCAACAACATCTCCTCTGCTACACTGCAGGACTTTGACTGGCAGCTGAAGGTGACTCATGTGGACCAAAACCAAATGTTTTCAGAAGCTGCCTTCGCCGAGCGTTTCTCCACTTTCAAACCTCAATTCCTCTTCTCTCTGCAGTTAGCTCTGTCCAGCGATAAGATCTCGTCTCTCAACACACCTCTGCTCAGCCTCAGTCTGGATGTGAGAGAGAATGGAGCACTCCGAACGGTTGCCTTGGAGATGAGCAGGGAGGAACTGAGCACGCTCATCAGCTCACTGGAGGCTGCTAACAAGGTACACAACAAACATACACAAACACGCTGAAGGTGGCACCTTATCAACATGTCGATCTGTTTGGGGAAGATGACACCACTTATTTATCCACAATGCAATGCTGCAGCGGATTTTATGGCAACACATTTTTCACTTTTTGTAACTTCTGACCTCCAGTGGTTATATTTAGTTTGAATCAACAAAACCAAATTCTTTTAAACTACGATTAGTTTAAACACTTGGTGGCAGCAATGCCAAAGAAAAAATGTGTTAGTTTATTTAATGTGGAGTGAAAAGGCTGTTTGTCAGCTTCAGAACAGATAAAAATGTGCTCTTTTACTAGTTTTAGTTTGAATGTATGAATCATTCTTGATATAAAACAACTAATTTGTGAGTTTTTAATGACTCATTTGAACTTTATGTGTCTTTCAGGTGGTGCTGCAGTTGAAATGATGGACCAATAAAACACTGCTGTTGTTTATGACGTAATAATGATTTAACGTGTTCATTTTGTGATTTTTTTTTTCATTACTGCTGTGAATAAAAATATTTTTTTCCTCTCATTCTGCTGGATTTGTAGAATCTGTTCAGTCCTCTTAACTTGTTCTCACAAATCAAATGTTTCATTGTCCAATAATGCCTGTATGATAGTTTTTACACCAAAGTTTCTTAACTTTCAGTAAAACCAGTTTGTTAGAAAAGTATGGCATTATTTTGATAGCAGCAGTGTTCACCTGAAGTTAAATAACTGTCCTGAAATACAAACCTGGGTGAAGCAGCAGAAGTTGCACTGGGTGATTGAGGAGCATTTGTGTCCACAGTTTGGATTTCAAATAAATCAACCATCCAAGTGTTTGATTATTAATGAGAACGGACACAAACGCTGACAGACGAAGTCATGTTAAACGTAGTAAAGGTGTTCATTTTCACAGCAGAGCATCAAGTTAATCAAGTTTGAGAGCCTCTACAGCTGCAGACGTGAGAACTGGGCCGACAGGATCAGCACATTCCTAATACTGTACAGACTTTACATAAAGATGTGGCAGAAAATGCAGCCGGAGCTCACTTTGACACAATTACAAATGTTAGATTTTAGGTTTTAGTTCTTAAATAACTCAAATTTGTACTTATCACCTGCAGCTGTAGTTTGAGCAATCCATCTCAAAAACTACAGACAGAGTTTAATGAAGGGAGGTGGTCAACAGCATACTGGGCTACAGAGGAGAACCACCTCAAAGAGAGCATTCTCGACTTTTGCAAGAAAGCCCCACCGCTACACCCCTTCACCAACAGTGGGATTGAAGTGGAGATGGTGGGCAGCTACAACTTCATCTTCAATTATCAGGTCTGAGCTGGACAGTGAATATTACATTCACAAAAGAGACTACACTTTAACAGACTGCTCAAGAAGGTTGGACTGGGCTGTCAACCCCTCATGTTGACCTACAGGAGAGCATCCTCATCAATGGCATCTCTGTGATACGACAACACAACAAGAGGACAGAAATGCTCTGCCAATTCGTAAAAAGCTGAAAAATCATCAAGGCTGACCTTCTAACCACACATCATCAAGGTTTCCACCCTGCCCACTTTCTCCTTAAACACAAGTACACAAAATAAGATTTAAAGAAACAAAGAGCAGCATCATCACACATAAGAGCAGATTTTATTACAGCTACTTCCCTGAAACTGTCAGACTGATGCAAACCTGAACTCTGTTGTGCAATTAAAATCAACACCCGTGAACAATTTGTATTTTCAAGCATATTCATATTCTCAAGTGTAATACCCGCTTGCTTCTGCATCTCCAAACTATGTTCTCTCAAAGTGCAGTGCTGCTACTTTGTAATTTTATTTATCTGTTTTCTCCCCTCAAGCCCCTTCTCAGCTTAAATTCTGTCTCACTGGCAAAATCTGCACAACTCTGACGTACTTGAACCTGCATGAAAGTACAGATGGCAAAGACCAACTCCGAAACTTTCCGAAAGTAACCTTTCCCAATTTAAGATGGCCACCACAGCTAATCAGCATTAGCAAACACAAAAATGGCTAAAAAATAAGCCAGTTCCACAGATATAACTAAAATTTGGAGTAGTTATAGTTGGGAGTTACTCATATGTTCCAAACATTGCTCATCTGTGCTTAAAACTTTAACAATAAATGTTATGAACCTCCCTGTTAGCAAAATATCTCTTGAACCACTGAAACTTTAATGCAGCTCATGAAGTAAGAAGTGGATATTCTTCTAAAACCCGTTGACTTGTGGAGTCAGATCAATTCAAGATGGCCACTGCAGCTTACTGACATCAGCCAATGCAAAAATAGCTGCAATTTTACAAATACAGTACTGAGCTAAAATCTGAAGTGGTGGTAGCTGAGAGTCGCTTTAAATGCATACTCCGAGGGATAAGACATCTTGCAAGATCTCACTCGTTTTATATTGTCACAGCAGGCAATATGCATTTCATTTGTGAAGTTTTTCCCCTTATAACAAATTTCATGTTTGCTTTAAAACAGAACAATAAAACACATTTTTTCTGTCCAGATGTCAGCAGCTTTATTCAGACTCTGCTCGTTTTAATTCTCTGTAAGTTTACAGACGCTTCTTGCTTCACACAAAATCAGAACGTCCCTCCCACAACAAGCCGTTTCACTTCAGAGCACACATGTGAGGAAAACTACATTATTTTTACACAATAACACGTCCTCAGCCTCTGCAGCCTGCAGGCAAACCTGTTGTTCAGAGTCCATTAGGCTCCTCCGTCCACACGAGACATGTGTCCATGTGTCCATCTGCAGCAGGTTCCTCAAAGAAAGCTTGAGCTGCTTTATTTTTTACATTTATTTTCTGGATCAGCACTGAGAGATTGTCAACATGATGCTGGAATGTCTCGCTACAACACATAATGATAGTTCACAGGCTCAGAAAAGATCCACGAGTCCATTTCTGGTTGTCCCCTTGATCATCTTATTCTACAAAAATACAGATGTTTGAGGTTCTACCGGCTGCAGTTAGACCCTGTGAAAAGATATTCATTGTAAAGGCACAATTGTCATTGGGCTCCATTACTGCAGAGCCCTATATGGGTTTCTAGTCCACTACTTTTATTTAAAGCCCTCATAAACAAATGTTTTTATGGGGAAAAACACACCTCTGAGATGAGCTTTAGGTTTTAAAAGGAATAATGTGTGAAGAAACGTTTCAAAGACTTGAAGGACTTTAAAAAATGTGTCAGGTTTTCCTTTTTTTTTTTTTTTTTTTTGCAAATAAAATAAATCATAATAATGAAAAATGTGTGAGGAAAAAATATGTGACATTTAAGCACCTGCGGGCATATTTAATAAAACTGTTAGAAAAAAAAAAACATTGAATGCACCTTTAAAACTGGTACATTTTTGACTCAGCTCATTTCAAGATGGACACCACCTCTTATTGCGGTAATAAAATTTAGCTCAGTCAGCTTTACAGATACTGAGCTAAACTTTGCTGTGGTAGTAGCTGAGGGTCATCCTCAATATAATCCAAACACTGCACATGGCTGCACATTGCACAATATTTTTGCAGACAACTTTGGCATTAAGCCCTGTCTGTTAGCGTAATATCTCACAAATTATTAGACAGATTTTATCAAACCTGACGTGCATTCATTCAAGGCCTTTAACTGTCAGTGCATCACATCAAGAATGACAAATTTAACCATAAAAAGATGTTTTGAGAACTTTTTCAGCAAGTATTCTAAGCTGTGTTTTGTTTGAAGGAGTGCAAGACAAAAATCTGAACATGAATTTTATATCTGATCTCGGTTTCTGGCTGCACAATGCTTTGAAATCTCAGATTTGATCATTTTTTTTAAATAAGTTCTGTTTTCTGCCATGTTGAACAACACAAATTAAACCAGGATCTACTCTAATCCATGTCCTACCGACATCAGGGCTTGATCTTTGTGGTTGACGCTCTGTTGGTGATTTCTTTAAAAAAGTAAATTATGTTCATCATCTCTTGACATTTTGATAATGTCGCAAGAAACAAGAAATTTGGACTTTTTTTGTGAAAAATATTCTCGTTGACCAAAAATGAAAATATATTTAAGTTCAACACAAAAAAACTGCAAAAATAAGCTTAGTTTTTTTTTTGTTGTGAGCAAACCATAAACTAACAGTGAAGCGCTGAAGGGCTTTATAACATCACCATAAAACAGGAAGCCAGCTGGAGCACCGCGCTCAGACCAAGCAACAGTGAAGAAGCAGAAAGACGATAAATAAGTCAAAATTCTAAGACATAGACAGAAGACGTGTTTTTTCTGCACAACAATAAACCAGAGGCAGTAACTTGTCTGGTATCTAACACCCAGGCTCCAGGATGATGCGGCTAAAATGTCAGCAAATAAAGCTAAAATAAGAAGAACTCCTGTTTTTAACAACCGTAAAAGCCCTTTTTACTAAAATAATGCCTTTAAAATGATGTGAAAAAATGTCAGGATGTAAATAAAACGTTTAAAACATTTTTCCGATGACTCATTTTGATTTTAAGAAAGCAGAAAATTGTTAAATAAGCAAAGTCGTGATTTGTTTGACTGTTTCTCCTGTCCACAACTTCCTCCCACCATGAGGCGTTTTTCTAAAACCAACAACAGCTTTTTAACATTGAACAAAAAAAAAGTGGAGATTTCTAGTTTGTGAGGCATTAAAATTAGATGTGATAGAAACATCTGATTATTCCATATGACTTAAATAAAAACCTGCTCTCAGCAGCAGCTGACGTAAATCCAAACCCTGACCAGTTTCCCTTAAATTTGACACATTTCATGTATAATGAAATTAAACCAAGCATCTTGCGTTCTTTTCAAATGCAAAAAGTGAAAGAACAGAAAAGACTAAAGTAAATAGTAGATTATTTTCCAAAATGTCCAATTTGTAAGTCTTATTTGGCATTTTGGATCTGTGAACACTGAATCTTTACCTTTTTCAACTTTATTTTTCTTTGTTTGTATGTGTAGCAATAGACTTTAATAAATTATATCTCTTAAATTTTATGTAGCTATATTTATATCTATATAGATATAAATATATAGATAAATATATTTATAGATCATATATTAAATTGTATTTACACTGTACAGACCAGTAATAGCAGTTCAAAAAGAGGATTTTAATTTTACACACGAACTGAACATTCCTGTTACCATGTTACCTGAAACAAATAAAAAATAAAACTGCAGTGGTGCTGCCGCACATGATCACTATCGCCGCCCTAGTGGACATAATAAAGCCAGTAGACCAGATTGAAGAAGGTGAAGGTGATAGGGAAGACGACCCTGGACCACTTGTCTATGGCGTTGACATCTGTGAGGTCCGGGATCTTGACTTTGAGCTGTGAGGCCCTCCTCCGTAAGCGGCTCTTCTTGTGTCCCATGGGTCGGTCCAAGGCGGGTCGTCCGTATAGGTCTCGGCTCGTCATTGGCTTACGGTACTGGATGCTGGCGCTGTCGTAGGAGAACATGGTGGCGCGTGGGTCATTGAGTGCTCCCATCATATCTGAGCCACCCATCTCGCTGGGTAGGTTTGTCAGGAGTATGTTTCCGTGAGCGTCAACCTTTGGAAAGATTAAATAATTTTTTAAATACAGTAAAACTTTATGAACAGCAGTAAAATAGGCAGCACAATCCAGAAAATAAAGCTGAAGTTAGCTCATGTTTTAGTTTCCGAAGGCAGTTCCGTATATCCTCATGAGTTTAAAATCCAAGAACAAATCAAACACATTTTTCTCTTCTACCATCTCCAGGTTAATGCTACAGTTCGCATATTTTTACAAACCACCACACTAAGCAGCAAAATGAGTCGGTGGAGACTGGAAATCATCTGTAATGCTTGATACAATAAACAGAAAGCTGCCATTTCAGCTTGATGTGGTGACTAGGCCAAATGGGAGATGTTCAGGATTAGCATTTGCACTTACCGTAATTTACGGACTATAAGCCGTTACTTTTTTCAGACACTTTGAACACCACAGCTTAAAAAAGCTTCATGCTGCCAAAACATTTAGCCTCATCACACCTGGGTGCTCATATAGCTGACCAATACACATCCTTTTTGGGGGCTAGGTCCTCGTGACTCTATGAGACTACCTGTATAAATAAAGGTTAAAAAATTATCTGACCAATGAAATTACCAAACAGGCCACAATGGACCAGTGGGGAATGGGGGAAATTTGTTGCCCCCATCCTAAAGGGCACAACAAAGTATTTGCAACCACTTGAAACAAGTGTGAATTGTGCATTATTGTGGCACTCCCAGCTGGGTGGGGGGCTTGGATGACTAGCGAGAAACCTTTTACCAAAACTGGTTGCATGCGAAGAGTAATTTTTTCTGAAGTCGGCTAGTGGATCCTCACAGCGGAGCAGGGTTAATTTTTTTATTAATCCACTATCACCAACAGGTTTCAAAATGCTGTTGCATGATGAAGAGAACAGCACAACGTCAAGGGTGCAGTACACAGGAGGAAGATGAAGATAGCAATCAATGACGTCCTGGTAGGCTACTGTATTTTTCAGGCACAGTTCAGAAAAAAAAAAAAAAACAGTACGTACAGTAGTACCTCGTTTATCGTGGGTGTTTGGGACCATGCCTACCGTAAGTGAAAAACCGCAACATAGGGATACAGTGGTCCAAGTTCAGTTCAAGTTCAGTAAACTCTGCCATGATATGTGCCAGGCTGTAATCACACTCACTCATCACCTGTTACTCCCAATCTCCCTCCTTAAATAAACAATTTAAATTTAAATACTGTAACATTTTAAATAAACAATCCATGCAGCATGGATTCTTTATTTAAATTATTACAGTATTTAAATTTAAACTGTAGGGAAGAGAAGCACAGCAGGACATCAAAGGGATGTCACACAGCTTCAGCTCTGCAACAGAGAGCAGAAATGTACTTTTTGATCAATTACACTTCAACAACTGAACGAGATGTTCCAAAATAATAAAAAATATGTTTTAACACTTTTATATTTTGTGATTATGAGGATTTTTATGATGTGACATACTTTGGATTTTAAAGTTAGAAGACAAAAGTCGATAAGTGCATCTGGACAGCAAAGGGTTAATTCTTCACAAAGCCGATGCGGCAGAGGAGGAAATCAGCTGATCGGCTGCAGGAGGGAGCTTTCGCTTGCACATGTGGGCTTCACACATGGTGCAAAATCATTTAAAATAATTTATTTTAAATAAAAAACCAACTGCTCATCCATCTATCAGTCAATTGTCATGTCCAATCTTATTTTGAAAATCCGCAATATAGCGAACTCGCGATAAACGAACCGCGAAGTAGCGAGGGACTACTTTGTTTGTGTATGTTACCGTTACATAGTCAATTAAAAGTTTAAAAAGTATTTCTGTGTAAATATCTCATGTTACAATGTGGACACCCACAGCTTGTACACAAGTGCGGCCTATACATGTACAATGTTTTTTTCTTTTAAAATTTAGTGGGTGTGGCTTATATTCAGGTGCGCTCAATAGTCCAGAAATTACGGTAGTTCTCCACATCAGCTCCATGCCTCCCTTATTTCCACAATGCTGCTTCATTAATGAAAGCTCACATCATTGCAGAATATGACCCACTAAGTTGGTGATTTATGAGCGTCCAGAGGCAGGATAAAAAGAAATTAGTCTTTGCAGCCATAATGCTTAAAGGAGCTACTGACACCGCAAACATTCTGTCTAGCTTTCAGAAAAAATGTGCCTCCCTAATCAGGAGCCAACTCAGTGTTTCATCTCTGCTGAATACTTTATTGCCAATTTTTGGGTTCAAACAGTTTTTTTTTCTTCCCACATTAAAACAATAAATCAGTGTTTTCATTCAGTCTTAAATAAATGAGGGATTTGAGTTTTATAGCTTGGAAATGTGGTGAAAATATATAATTTACGTAAGAGAATTGTGCAAAACAATCCTTTCAAAAAGTGTTTGCACATTTCTTATTTAGTCATTTTGATGACAGTTTAGTTGAAGAGAATTAAAAACAGAGTCACAATAAATTAACTTAAGCCTAAAAATCACACAAGATGTTAGCAATTATATCTAATTTCCCCAAACAGCTTTAAACCTCCACTCAGATTTTCACGCACCTGCACTTTGTTGCTCTCCAGCCTGCTCCTGTTCTCATTGCTGGACTTGGCTGCCTTTTCTGCTGCCTTCTTCTGCATGTGAGGGCCGCGGCCAAAGAAGATGTAGTTTACGAAGGCGTACTCCAACAAGGCCAGGAACACAAAGACAAAGCAACCCATCAGGTAAATGTCAATGGCCTTGACGTAGGGGATCTTGGGTAGGGTCTCTCGCAGGTGGGTGTTGATGGTGGTCATGGTCAGCACGGTGGTTATGCCTGCAGGCGTGGACAGAAAACAGAACTTCAATTAGAACATCATTTACTGACATATTTTGATGATTCAGTGTGCTTTGTTATGTGTGACAAACAAGAAATGCACACGCTTATCAATAAATCTTATTAAAATAAAGCATATCAACCTTAACATGCAGACATTTATCTAGGTTGTTACTATTTTAGGACTAATTCCGACAACTTTGACATTTTAGATAGTGTTTTGCTATTTTTTTATAGCTTTGTGCTACTTTCAGCTTCGTCAGTCATTCAGAACTCAGAATTCAATGCATTTTCATAGAAAATCCTATTTTTCTCACACAAATGCACAATTTTTTAAAAGTAATTTAGTAATAACCGTTGACAGCAGGCAGCATTATTTATTACTAATAGCCATGAGCTAAAATGCTAAAAGGAGAGTTTAACCTTTGATGTGACCACAGATGGTTTCTCCTGCCTTTTGAGAACAGATTCCTGTAAAATCCTTAGTGCATGTAATTAAGAGGCTCTGCTGTGCTCAGACTCACACGCACAGTCCTTAATGGAAGACTAATGGCTGATTTAAAGGCTAAAATTGATGGGCCTTGGACCTGACACCACCTCAGTAACTCAGAGCCTTCCAGCTCATAGAGAAGGCTCACAGCTGACACACTAATGACAATAAACTGACTGCAGCAAAACAAAACTCATGTAAATGGAAATTTGTGCTTGTGACAGGATGAAACACATTTGATTTATCAGACAGTTCAGATTTATTTTGCAAGGCATTTTTTCCTTATTTGATGTGCTGCCCTTCTAAAGTGTCATCTCTGAGTCAAACTATTGTTTAATTTTTAATATTTAATTAGTAACCTTTATTTAAACTGGGAAATCCCACTGAAATCACAGATCTCTTTTGAAAAGGAGGCCTGGTCCTAAAGATGGCATGTTTTTGGAATGTGGGGGGAAACCAGAGAATTAAAAGAAATTGGGAGGTGCTTTGGGCATGTCCAACTGGGAGGAGACCCCAAGGAAGACCCAGGACACGCTGAAAAGACTACGCCTCTCGGTTGGCCTGGGAACGTCTTGGAGTCCCAGAAGAGCTGGAAAATGTGGCTGTGGAAAGAGATGTCTGGGCCTCCCTGCTCAAGCTGCTGTCCTGTTACTGAACTTGGGAACAACTGGAAGATGATGGATGGATGGACAGACTTTACCGTTCAAATTTCACTGCAGTTTATTCACTCATAAATGCCAACATTCAGGTGAAGTTTTTGAAAAACTAGAACAATTCAAGATTACAACCCTCTGCTAAGAAATAGTTTAAAGTGTGAAGATCACAAAAAACATGTAAATTCAACACTTGCTCTTCTCAAGGGCGGACGTCTCCTCTCGGTCTCCGCTTTGCTTTTGCTTTTGCTTTGTCTTGTCTGTGAAACTGTCTGAGAGCCTCTCTTCTACAAAATCTTCCGAATCATAACTATG
>JARVGS010000789.1:20148931-20161861 GCA_031762315.1 Hypsolebias antenori | reverse complement strand
AGAGCCATTTTTTTACTTCTTTGTTCACTAAATTAAATGTGTCCAGAGCCGCAACAACCTGGTACCACTGTGGTTATCAACTGGTGGCCCATGGGCCACTTTAAGTTTGTTGGAGATGACTTTTGTGGCCAGTAGGGGTGACATTTTAAAGCTAAAAATATCTAAGGATTTGTAACATTTACTGACATTTTTACAGTTCAAGACAAAGGAAAAGACTAGATTATTGTAAAGAGGTGGGAAAATAGTATTTTAAATTAAAAACAACAACTATGAACTATGCAGATAAATGTAAATTTTTATTGTGTAAAAAAAAATTAAGTATAGAAATAAAGCAAAACGTTAAAGTGAGTATTTGCAAAGGAAATGACAGGAAAACAGCTAAAACTATTGTTGTTTGTATAACAACCTATAAAATTCAGTTTTAGGTTCGTTTTGGTCGAAGCATGAAAGAACCTCCCCAGAGGAACCAAAGAGCCGTGGCTCCAGAGCCGCAGGTTGCAGACCCCTGGTCTGGGGTGTCGAACTGACAACCTTCCTTAACCTCTGTGCCACCACTCCCCCTACCTATTATCAGTCACTAATAGATTAGTGGAGCCTAAAAATATAACTACTAAATTTAAAAACTTTATTAGTAATAATTTTTCCAAATAGCAGCATGTTTACTGAGATGGAGCAGGAGTCTATTAGTCAACAAGTTTGCCTCAATAAAGCATCAAAATCCAGACTAGTTGGCTTTTTAATGCACGAGTGGATCACTGGATTAAACTAATCAAAACCCATTCATGTAACTAGTCAAGACAAAATAACCTATGCCTACTAGTGATGGTCAAATGTGTTCACTAGTCACCTATCCATTTATCCACTATCTTTATCCAGTTCTTTCTTTCTGTGTTGCAGGAATCACTGGTGCCCATATCCAGGTATCACTGTGCAAGAGGCAGGGGGCACCCTGGACAGGTCTCCAGTCCATCACAGGGACACACGAGACAAACGAGACAAACAACCATTCACTCTCACCTAGGGACAATTTAGAGTTACTAATCAGCCCAACATGCATGTTTTTGGTCAATGGGAGGAAACAGGAGTAGAAAATCCACGCATGCACGGAGAGAAAATGAAAACTCCACCCAGAAATGTCCCGACTGGGATTTGATCCAGCGACCTTCTCACAGAGGCAACAACACTACCAACTACACCACCGTGCCACCCACTTTTTTACTAGTAAACTCCAAAATGCTTACTAATTGACTGAGATGGCTTATTTCTCACCTTCTGCTCCTGAAAAATGTCATTTAGTCAGCTCGTGAGGATTTTAAAGTTTATAGTTACATTTTTAGTTTGCACTGAACAACTAATGCACACAGTTACTGTTTGACTGGTGTGAACATTGTACTCTCCTTTACTCGGTTCAGGTGACATTTAAAGCATGAACGTGTAACAGAAACTTAATTTGTCATCGTAGAATCCAGAGGACAGATTTAATTTCCAGGGATGTTTCTGTCCAGAGAAAAACAAAGGTCCAACAGAACAGATTGTTGTTATAGTTCATCTTGGTTTCATTAGAGTTGTTCTAGATGCTGATGGCTTTGGGCAGGAAGGATCTCTCATAGCACTCCGTCCCACAGCGGATCCGAAGAAACTGTCTGCAGATGCAGATGCAGATCTGTCCACCCAGACCTCTCAGTCCTCTTGGGAAGCAAGACTGCCTGAATGCCGGGAAGAACTCCTCCCTGAGCGATGGGCATTCTCCCAGCTGAGCCCCTTGTTGCTACGGACTTAACAGCAGGTGCCGGGGGAAGGTCTTGGTCCTCTTGCTGTCATGAGCCGTGTTCCTCGCCACCTCCAAGATCTCAGCGACAGGCAATCGAGCACCGCCTCCAGGTTGACGGTAATGCATCCACGGCACCTCCTTTTCAACTCATTTGGGATTTTTGGCTGTAGTTGAGGTATTATTTGAGCTTTCGAGATGGTAATCAGCAACTCCCGGTTGTAGAAAACCATCTTGTTGTTATAGTTACACATCATAACAAATGTCCAAAAGTAAAAAGGTTTCAATAAAAATGCTTCCAGTGGCACAGCATCTGATACCAGAGGAAGTGATCATCTGAAAAAAGCAACTTACATTCAGAAAAATAAAAAAAAGGAATTAAACTTTTCAAAAACAAAATCTCAGAATGAATGTAAGAGAGCTACTCCAGCATGCAGCCACCCCGAGCGACGCAATTCTGGAACAAAACAGAATAAAACGTGTAAAAAAAAATCTGTAAAGGCGAAACAAAGATTTACAGAAAAACTATCTTACATGGTTGTTGAGGACTCATAGTTCGTATATAATCTGGAGTCAGCTCCACCTGCAGCTTCCTCACATTTATAAACTTCAATCTCTCTCAGGTGTTTCTGGAGCACCTGAGGAGTCATCAGTCCCTCACTGATCGGACCGCCAGCAGAGACATCAGCCATCTGACATGTCAGGCATGAAAACGACTTGGAGGAAGCAAATGCAGACAGAATTAGACTCTGAGGGACAGAGCAGGAGAACCCAGCTGAGCTCCTCGACTGGTGAAACCAACCGTAGCCCGCATACATCTGGAAACATTCTGAAACCAACACCGGAGAATTTAACAGGAAGTGACATCATGAGGACGATTAAAACTCTCTCTGTGATGAGTGCATTAAAAAAATACATTTTAATATGTTTTATTGTTTTGTTTATGATCCATTAAGACCTCCTGAAGTTTTTGCGCACTGTTGGGTAAATGTACTGATATTTTATGATTTTGTTGAGGAATGGTTAATTGGCTTAGGGTTTTGAAGCAGAGACAAACATTATTGAATTTAGGTAGAGCAGCTTTTCCAACATTTCATGGTAATTAATTTTTACCAGCACAGCTTTACAGTTAATTGGCCTTTCTGCAGATAGAAGCTGGAAGTAGGCCTGAAAATACTGTCTGTTGAGAAAAGGACGCTAGCACAGATGTTGCTAAAAGATACTGTACATTTTCTGGAACTTTGCTAAAGAAAATTTATTTAGGTGGATCTCTGAATTTTAATTGAAAATCAATGTTATATAGAGCCTCAACAAATGTTTTCTGGTAATAAGCTGCGATAACAGACTTCCTATCAGAACATTCATCTCCGAAACCTGTTTATATGTGCGTCTCTAAAGGCGCCTCCTGTTCCCCTCATGATTTACTGCTTCCTGAAGGGTGTTTATGATGCAGAAACTGACGGGTCTCAGCTTCTGTTCTGCTGCACGACATGTTCTGTAAATAATGAAGCTTGTTGCATTAATAAGTCATGCAGCAGCTGGAGGAGCAGGGATTGATATTCCACGTTTGCAGCAGCATCACGGTGCGTTATTGATCAGTGAAGCCTCGTTGGAACTCCTCTTTCTACTAAAAAATAAAAGAAAAACTGCTGAATTTTCTGAAGATGCTGTTCCTACAGCATACATTCAAATATAATAATAAATTATGATAAAATAAACACAACTGTAAAATAATTTAGATTTTACTTTAAACCTTTTCGTTGTATCGTTAAAATGTAAAGGTTGATTGACACTGTTATCTTTATCTTGATAAATTTTGTACAAAAGTTCTGATTCTGTGATCAGTACTCAGGTATAGGTATTTATTTTAACCTTTAAATAGACATAGCACCCTCTCAGGGCAAGCAACTAGAAGCTGGAAAAACTAACAAAGCACGAGTTAGCTCTTTAAATGCTTTGTATTTTACTCAAAAAGTAAAATTCTAAATAAACTCAGAAAAGACCGACCTTTATAACCTTATAATCACAGACAGCTTGTGAGATGAACAGCAGCTTTTCATAGTGGCCCTGAGGTAACCTTTTAACATTTTCTTTTCTGCTTGCTCTCGACGAAGATGCTTCCTCCTCCGCTCCGTTCCTGCTTTGTTCTTTGTCTTGTGAACATTTTTCAGAGCCCCTTCTTGAATACCTTCCAAATTGTAAACAATGGATTTGTTCAGCTGGTCTTATCAAATTTTCTCAACAAGAAGACGGGGTGAAGGAGAGTCCTCTTACCTCGGAAACACATTTGGGTTTATGATAACTGGATTCTGATCTGGATTATCGACAAACGTGGAAACGTCAGCAGCTGTTTAAGCTGTCTGGAATGTGTGTGCCAGGCTTGGCAACACTCAGATTCTGTGCCAACTATCTGTGGACCTGTATCAGAGCTGAGCAGGCAGGACTGTGGATCTTCTGGCAGTGTTCACGGATGGTTGGAAGGAATAGATCTTGGAGAAGTTGTAAGCCCAACTTCGGCTTAAGTAATCACAGTTCAGCTGTTTGGAGTCACCATGAGATGTACCAGCCAGACTGTAAAGGCAGACACAGGAATTAACGTGCTCAGCCTGACCCAAAACAATGTTGAAATCCGAATCTGGCTCTGGCCTTGAAAGGCTGACTATCTCATGTTCTCCTTGGACGTTATGGAAACAAGATCATCTGCTCCCCACCCTCTCCCCAAGCATGTGGACCTGTGTCAGAACTCAACCCCTCCCCTGGTGCAGCAAGCTAGGAGATGCAAAGGTGCCAAAGGGCTGTGTCGCTCATGACGGCCGTGCTGGGACCCCTCCCCCTACCCACTCCACACGCATATGTATTTTGTCTATTTATGTTGCTTTTTGTGCTGATGTAGTTTTTTGCTATCACACATGACACAGTGTGAGATACTTCTTTTTTGTACCTCCTTCCTTTCCTCATGTTTTTCACTTTCCTTCTCTAATGAAAAGGTGGCGCTGCTCTTTGCGGCTGCAGCGTCAGACATCTGTTTCCCCCATGTCTGTTGTTTTCTTTTCTTGACGGATGTACTGAAATGAAATTTCCCTTTGAGATCAATGAAGTATATTGATTGACTGCTGTTTTACAAGGAAGCAAAGCAAATTGGGACCTTGTCTTTGTATATAGAACAGGAAAAGCACTTCTTATTCACAGTCAGTGAAGTGCTTATTTTCTTTAAACACCTTTTCCCACATTTCAAGCCTTAGGTTGACATGTGACAATTTTCTCTCAGTTTTCAAACCACAGCAGCAATTTACAACTCGGGTAATAAAACCTTTGCCTATTAATGCAGAGCCAGTTCAGTTTTTCCTTTATCAGTTCTCTCCATGAGGCTAAAATAAAACCCACCGTTCACTCACAGCCATTGTTTAGAATGAATGGTTTTGTTTGTTCATCAACACAAATTATCTGGACAGTCAACAGAGCATAACGTTCCTGAGTCAAAACGAAATCGAACCTTTAGCTATATTTTCACCAGGCATCAGCATAACTTCAGTCTTCAGTCATAATGAAATAAGATTTTATATTTAATTTTTTTACATTGTGAGTTCTGCCTGACACTGTAGTTTCTGTATAGTCAAGTGACAGAGTCTGAATCCAATGACTATACCTGTAAGCAGAACAGGTTGTTTATGTCTCTTAATATCTCTGGGGGGAAAATATCACCATCTCCTTTACACTAATGGTGCTTTGTCACTGTTTCATCTCTCATTGGCTCTGCATGACAGAGCACTAGTTAAGGGCGTCCCTACTGTCAGTATCCACCTCGCTCAGCTCAGTGTATGGAAGCACCTTGCTTGAAGTTTAAAGTGGGCTGCTCCAAAGGGGCAGATTTTGATGTAATCAGACAGCATCCACTCATTGGCCAGCAGAGCTACATCACTGGATGACCAACCCAGTAAAACTGAAAACTAAATCTGAACCGTCAATTCCTCATCATGTTGACAGATGGTGCCACAAGAAATTCATGCATTTACCGATAGATATTGGAGATGATGGCACAGCATGGCTACATCCAGATTTATATATGCAGAAGTTCCTGCTTTTATTTTTCTACATTCACTTTATAATTTAGCTGTTTTTACTACTTTTTTTGCCATCTTATTTTTAACTTGTTAATTTTTTTTATCTGTTTGCCTCTTTTATGATTGTCTATAGTTGTCGCTGTTGTCCATTGTTGTCATCAATCTTTGTTGAAACCAGGTGTCTCTTGTAAATGAGTCCTCGAGGCTCAATGGGATTAACCTGTCTAAATAAAGGTTGAATGAATAAGCAGTGCCGGGAGAAGCCAACAAAATTCAAGTCCAATTATAGGGCGATTCAGTGACTCAAACACACCAGTTAGGATCCTATTCACTTTGCATTGACGATGAACCCACAGAGCAGGGAGACAGGTCTACTTCCATTGTAGTGGCAAATCACCTACACCTGAAAAGAACCAAGAAGAGGAGAATGGAGCCAAACTTACCAATGGCAAACCGGCAAAAGACATTTCCTCCTGCTTTGTCAAAATACCACCTAGCACATCAAAAAACATTCAATATAGAACCAGCTGGACTTTATTTGTTACAGAAGACGTTTCGCTCTTCATCCGATGAGCTTTCTACACCAGCACACCTAGCACATCTGCAATCTTTTCCATGATTTATTTTCATACCGTCTGTTGGACCAAGAGGGACTGACAACATCTGCACAGAAATTTAATCCTGTCAGACCAAAAGGCCCCCTTCGGACTCTTCAGACCAAGCCAGTATCCTCCGTTCCCTCAGCTCCACAGTGAGACTGTACCCCTTAATTAATATCCCCATTATTTTATTTAATGAAGTTTCACATAATGAGTTCAGAACCACAGTTAATTGGATCCCAGCAGTGAAAATAGTGGACCCCTGTGGTCATACCCTCATCGATATAAAAATCAGAAAGCACATTCACCATTTATATGTGCAAAATGATTCATTTATGCTTTTCACATATGATGTTCCCCACCTCAACAGCTCAGCGGTGGTTCAGTCCACTGAACACCTGCTTCAGGTGACACAGAGACATATGGAGGCTGCCTGAGGACTAAAGCCATGCAGATACATTTAATAACGAGCTTTCAGTAAACGTTCTTCTATGACATCTTCTCTTTAGTATAACGCTGAGCAAAGTCAAGTTACAGTATTATTAATATTAATCTGTCTCCAGCAAAAGTTGTTCTTTTTAGACATCCCTGTTTGCTGTCTGCTGGACACAGAGGACTCAGTCTTCTTCCGTCAGACAGAATACATTCACTGAGTCTACCTTTTTGTCTGTCTAACAATGAACACATTCAAACTGTCACACGGCTCCATTAACAATTACAGTTTTAATCAGGAATGTGTGAACTCGATGCTTGCCATCCTTTTCTGTGTCACAGGCCCAAATACACCTCCTGTCAGTCCAGGAGAAATGACAGTTTGGTGTTTAAAGCTGGAATATCAAAACCTCCACCTGAATGAAAATTGTTTTCTCAACTTTGATTGATTTTAAGACCCAGAGTTTGCAGACTGATGAGGAGGGCTCAGATATGGAAAAGGTAAGTATCTTTATTCACAAGGAGATTTGCTGAAAAGGGAAATAGGGTACAGCTGAATATGGGTAGGATTGGATATTTAATGATTTATTGATTTTAATATTATATTGATATTAATAATTTTTGCAGGACTGGAGAGGAGGGATCCGGTGGTTCTTAGGCGAGGCAGCTGTTTGATCCAGAAGGTGAGTAGAGGTGGAGAGAGTAACAGAGCGATGGTGGTTAGGGAATTGATCCAGGCTGACGTTCGGTTCACAGGATCTCAGATGGTAACTGGCGTTGTCACAGGAAGCAGCTAGGACTTGAAGAACATGGAGGCGCAGGACTTAAAATCACAGAGCAAAAACACAAAGGTTAGTCTTTTTCATACAGAGACATGTTTACCAGATGTAACTTAGTTACCATCAGGTGTCTTAATGTTCCAGCAACGAGAACATGGCTGCCAAGTTCTTAAATACTCCAGCTGGATCGTTAGCCAGGATCAGGCACAGGTGTGGAAGGGTGGATCAGTCCAAATGATTTACAGGCTGTGGGGAAAGTGGATAATGCAGAAAAACTTAGGAATCCCACAAACATTTTTTTTATACAAAACATTGAGTTTCTTGATTCCTTTTTGTGTCATACGTGGCTATGATGTAGTAAACTGTATAAATAGTTAGCTAAAATTTGGCATGGTAGTAGCTAAAAGTAATTTACAAGACATAGTAGGAGTACCAACAAGTCACACAAGATATTGTGAGCTTGCATAACGTTACGTTCAAGGTTTGACTAACTGAAAACAACTTTTAGCAAGGGACATGGGAGAGACTGTGCTTATAACCACTGTTGCCCAGGTTCGTCACCAGTCTGAGCTTTATGGGAGAGATGCAAAGAGAAAAAGTCAAGCTGGCCAATTTGGGTTTTTAATGCAGAACAGCATTAAAAGCATAAATGACCCTAGAGTGGTTTTTATAGGCACTACATCTGGGTTCAGATGAAGACCACTAGTTGGTGATCTGTTTTCATAAGGATTTATCAGAATGTTTGTATTCAGTCCTAATGGTAACTTGAAATTATTTGTCGCAAGCCATGTATTGAATAATTTTATGCTAATTTGCTTGAACAGAAGTCTCACGTGGATGTGTTTGGGTAAAATTCAGCTCCCGTTTCTTCAAGAACAAAGACGTTGCAGTTAATTTAAATGCTTCAGAATAAATGTTCACTCTTCTTTTTTGCTTCTCCACATGAAGATGAGGCATGAGAGCAAATTACCAGACTACTTGAAGACCTGCTGACATGACGGAGCATTTCTGCTGAAATCTGTTCCTGCCAACTTCAGTCTGCCTGCGTTTAGAAGCTCTCTGCGTCTTCGACATGACAGCGAGTTAGAATCTGTGCTCTCTCCTACACACTAGCACATCTTGTGGGCAGACTTTATTCTGTAGGGTTGTTCTTCATCCTGTCAACACAAGTACAGCAATTAAACAGCACCTGGGGCGGGAAGTTAACGGAAGATTAGGGCTCGGTAATCTGTATCCTCCACGCTGCCGGGGACTGGGGTCAGATAAATGGTGCTTCTTTTATTTCATTCTTTAAAAGGGAAAGGCCATTATAGGCAGCATCCCCACTAACATACATGTCTCATGCATTCTTTATGATGCATTTCACTGAAAGAATGGCGTGCTACACATTCTCTCCGGAGACCATGCAGATCAGGACTGAGTGAAATCTTCAGATAGGCTGCTAAGATTAGCTCTATTATTTATTAAAGCTGATAGATTGTAAATGTCTCCGAGGAAATGTCCAAGGTCTATCTTTATCTCCCGGTCCGAGTGTAAATGTAGAATTTTAAACACCATGGATCTTGTCAGAGAACGACAGTTTCAGTTGGTAAAAAAAAAAAACGTTATTACTCATTTTCTGAATCAACATTCACATTTTCGAATCCCTGTTTTTTTATTTTTCTTTGTGCTTTCTGCAGTCTAACTACTTTGTACATCTTCATACTTTGATCTACTTTAGCGTTCTAATATTAGCTAGCCTCTTGCCGCTTTCAGTTACCATTTTGCTTCTTTAGCCTAACCACGCCAAGCTAAAATCCCACAAATTATTTTGGCGCATGAGTTGGGACTAATAAGATATTTCGATTTCTGTAACCGTGTGAAAAGCACTGAAATTTAAAATAAATAAATAAATACATAAAAACTCAATTTCTAGATAACTATTGAGCAAGATCATGTTAAAATAAGCTTATCATCTTGGAAGGCAATGAGGGGTGCGAATGGACCAGATCTAAACAGAAGCTTGTCATTATTCCTGCAGATTTACTCAAAGACAATAATGTGCAATAAATTCACAAACACTTGATTTACTACAGTATGTCTTCTATTCCAGGTGTAAATATCCTGTGGCAGACCACCTGCAGGTTGGTTTTTAATGCCTCTTTAAGGATGATAAATCCTCTTTGTGCCCTCTTGCACATCTGTTCCTGGATCCCTTGAGCCCTCTCAGAGGTTTTCAGCAGCTGAGCCAGGAAAGCACCTGCTTTGAAACTTTTTCTGCAAATCTCTTGCACTCATTCAAAGTTGGGATTTGTGTGCTTTGTGTCATCCAGCTTGTTTTATCTACTCTGTAAAAAAATGTATAAAGATATGATTCTAGTTTCCTAATCCACAAATGTGAGAAATAAGCATTTTCTGAGAAAATGCTGTGATTTAAAAAAAAAATCCAAACATTAGCTCAAATTTATAAGTACAACGTATGCAGAACTCATCTGCAAACTGTTGAATCAATAATTACAGTATTTGCATATCTAAAGCATAAAGGACAAGAAATTTCCTGTTTCTGCAATAAATAATTTTGAATTATGTTAATCTGTGTCCTGCGTGCCTTCAGTTGGCTTTCCAGCCATATAGGCGGCGGCTTTGCGGGTGATCTAGGACAGAAACCACAAATGAGTTTTTAAAACAGGCTTTTGGTGTTGTAAATGTGGTTTGACATTTACCTGCATCATTGTTTCTGACATTTATAACTTCACCAGAGGCTGGAAATGGGAGCAGAAGAATCTGCATCTGTGGTCAAACTAATCTAAATGAACTAATTAACTAAACTACAGTCAGTAAGGAAGAAGTTTGCAAAAACAATTTTGACATCAAGGGTGATTCTAGAATCTGCCCCTTAGGGTTGCGTAGACCCCAGTGTTGACAATGGCTCTTGGCTTGAATAATGTGGTGACCATTGGCTTCAGAAGCATTTGTAATGTACTTTGTGACACTCAAGTGCTTGTAACTGGAGACCACTTCCACGGCCTATCCTCCTATGTTCAGGTGGGGGAAGGTAGGTATATTTGCTCCTTCTGAAATCCACAATCATTGTCTTCGTCTTCTTCACATTGATGTGGAGGTTGTTCTTCCTGCAGAGTGAACAGGAGGGGACTCAACACACAGCCCTGAGGGGTGCCAGTGCTGAGGGTTATGGTGGAGGAGGAGAAGGTGCAAAATCCTAATGATGGTTTCTTTTATTTTAGGGGCACTGAGTTAAAATTTAGGGGTGCTTCAGCACTCCCAAAAAGAGGCTAAAATTGCCCTTGCCTGACAGTTGGTATTACAGTATGTCAATAAAGGCTAAAAATATAGCTTTAAAATGGAAGTTTTTGGAGTGTGGCCATGTTAAAAAAAATGTTTGCTTGAATGTAAGAAGAAAGTGGTTTATCCAGTGAAAAACTCTGTCCCATTTCAAACTGATGGTAGTTTTATAGTGGAAAAACTAATTGTAGGTAAGCGCAAAAGGTAAGAGCTTGGCTTAGGAACACAAAATAAAAGGACAACGTGTGAGAGAATGAGCATCAGTTCGGCTCTATTTGTTTTCTAATCATACAAGTCATTAACTCACTTCGTCAACCTCATAAATTCAATCTTTTTTTTTAGCTTTCACCTAAATAAATAAAATGGACTCATTATCTGTGGAACCACATGATAAGCTTTAGTGCACAAATAATGAGTAGGTGGAAAGCCTGATTGTAGTTTCAGACCTACTTTTTGTTCCAATCTAATGTGGCGATTTTATTGAAAACCTAAAGAAAAGATTTTTAAAAAGATGTCTCATTAGTGTTACCATGGTAACCACACACTTGTGTCTCCCAGACTCTGACAGCTCTCTTAACAGGGCAGACAGAAACACAGACCTGAAAATAAACCTTAGGCAAACAGTTACTGTGCAAAAACTAAGTTGTATTAAAAACACCCTTTCTGAACCCTGCAGAAATAAATGTCTTTTGAGGTGCAAGTTCAATTTTATTATTTAACAAACTTTTTTTGATGTATGAGTGTAAAAACATGATGAGATATTTTCAGTTTAAATGACCAAAAAGAAAAAGAAAAAAAATAAAAATAAAAAAAATTCCAACACTGCAGAGAGTGGCATTAAACTTGGGAAAGTTCTCCAATCATAGGTCATGAATCATTTTAGCAGATCTGTTGTCGGCGAAACCTAATTTAGCAGAAGCTAATTCCACTTACGGTTTCCAAAGATAAACAGTAATCCTCAAAATGAAAAATTTGTTGCACCATTAGTTGTTTGCAGATTAGTGGAACTGTGCCACCACTGCTAGGTCGTTTCCACTCTATAATTGACAAAGTAATATTTTATTATTTCCACCAACCAGCTGTGATCAGAGCTGATTGGTTGACTTCAGGGAAGTCCATTTTATAAATTACTTCCTGGTTTGACTACCAGAAGTTTCGATTGAAGGTTTTTATTACATCTGTTTCAACAGTGTTTTATTTAGCAGACATGACAGTCCCGTCACTTCCTGTTTTGGGGAGAAAACCTTGAGCTCAGATGGGAGTCCATGAAAGTTTGGATTGTGCAGTCAGTTATTCTGGGAGGGTTTAAAGGAAAAACGTAAATTCTATAGCAGTGAGAGACACAAAGGGTGAAAGAAGATAAAAATGTTGACGATTTGCTGTGAAGTTTATATTAAGTGGAAAAGTTGTGGTAAAGTTGAGACTGTTCTAAAGTTAGAGAGAAAAGTTGAAGAATCTTTGTTAAATTCAGTGAAGTCTTCCTGAGCTGTAGAGCTCCAAAGAAAGCAGGGTGTTTTTTTTTTTTTGTTTGTTTGTTTATTTTTTATTTTTTTCTTACTTATTTCACCATATTCTTGTTGTTGTGTGTTTGTGGACACTTGCAGTTTCTGTGAATTCGTATTGAAATCTGAACTTTTTCCCAATAGAGCTTCACATTTTGATGTATGTTTTGTACAGGTCTGAATAAAGCTAAGGAGGGTGTAGTAAATAAAAATGTTATCAAAAATGGAAGAATAACTCATGCAGTAATAACCTTCTATGATTTTGCACTGGAACGTAAAAAAAATGTATAAACTAATCTGATTGTTTTGCAGCACAGTGGATCAGAGGCTAGAGCTGTTTGCTTCACAGTGAGAAGATCGCAGGACTGCCTTCAGGCTTTCTATATGAAGTTTGCATGTTCTCCTTGTGTACACGTGAGTTTTCTCCAACTTTTTTTTTCATTCAACCTTTATTTAGGCAGGTTAATCCCATTGAGCCTCGAGGACTCATTTACAAGAGAGACCTGG
>JARVGS010000789.1:20098793-20111776 GCA_031762315.1 Hypsolebias antenori | reverse complement strand
TTACTGCAATTCACTCCTGTTTGGTATCAGTCAGACCACCATTGCACGATTACAACTGGTCCAGAATGCAGCAGCCCTATTTTTAACCAGTACAGGCAAAAGAGAGCACATTACACCAGTTTTGGCCTCCCTGCACTGGCTACTGGTTCATCATAGAATCCAGTTCAAAATACTCCTGTATGTCTACAAATCGCTGACAAGTCTCTCCCCTCACCCCATCTCTCTGATTTGTCCCACCACATCCGCTGAGGTCAGCGGACCAGTTGCTCCTCACAGTTCCAGGAACTCGTCTTAAGCGCAGAAGTGACAGGGCCTTCTCTGTAGCAGGACCAAGACTTTGGAACGAGTTACCTCTGCTTGTCAGACAGGCCCCTCCCTCTAGGTTTTCAAATCCCGTTTAAAAACCCACTACTATTCCATAGCTTTCAACACCAGATGATCTGTATTTTGAACCTGTATGCTTCACACAGGTTAGTCGTTATATTTATTATCTGCAACATTTTTATGTCTATATTCTGTTTTAACTTCATTTTGTATGTTGCTTTTGGTGTTGCCTGTTTTTCTGTTTGTACAGCACTTTGGTTGGCCTTTTCGCTGTTTTAAGTGCTCTATAAATAAAATGGTGTGGTAGGGTATGGTATACTGTATACATTTTTTTTATAATAAAATACCTTTTTATTATACTTGCCTGTCTGCCGCATCCTTGCTTGTACACCAGGTCCACCACACTTCTGAGTATGACAGCTAATTTTATCATTCGATGACATTCTTATACCAAATTATGTGAAAAGGTAAAATGTGGATTGAACCAATGACAAATGAACGTGGGATAAGGAAGGAGTAACAAACTAGGAATCCTATTTTCCAAGGTTCTTTTGACACCTAGATGAGGGAAAAAAATAACTCGTCTCCAAATAAAATTAATAATATTTATTACAGAACTGTTAGATTTTCTTCACAACACAAAGCAATTGGTGTCACATAAACTTTCATTGTAATTCATTAAACATGAGTTCAATTGGTAAGTTTGAACTGTTAGTTTGTGCAATAATTTGATTTATTCTTCTATCAAAGACACATAACTGCTAGAGGGTTTAAAGCACAGTGTTCATTTTGCTACACACAAATTAAATGCACATTAAATACTCTGTCAGAAAAAAATTGTTTAAAAAAATTGTCATTTTTCACGTGAACGCAGTATTTAGTACAAGACTGAGAATTTCCAAACTAATGTTTTTCACTTGTGCAACATTTCATAAAACACGATGTTAATAAAAGTATATGACTACAAGGACACTTAAACTACAAGGACACTTAAACACATAAAAACAACAAGTTCATTTTTCAAACTTATGCACAAATGTGTTTTTAGTCAGAATCATCTTTCACAGTGTGTCACTGACCGTGAGGGGAAACAAAGTGGATACAAAATTTAAAAACTGTAAAAAAAAAAAAAAAAAATTAAAATGAATTAAAGAAAAAGCTAGAGTGAACCACTGGATGTGATAATTTTTAAAACGTGGAGATCTGAAGTGAATCAATGCAAGGAAAAAAATACTGCTCAAACATTACTATGTTATAAACATATATGTATACGCAACAAAACTATTAAGACATCACAAAACTGATCTAGAGAAATGGAAACTGATTTGCTAAAAAGTACTACTGACAAAACTGTGCTTGGTGTGATAAAGAGAAATCAGATTTGTTTGTATCATTATTATGGCATTTGTAATCTGTTGACATCGTTTTATTCAATGTAAGAAAAGGAAACAAACTTTTGTTATTACCCTTGTTGGCCATTTTGATTGAAACCCTGAAGAAAAATATTTTATTAATATTACATGTTCCCACACAATGACGAAACTTGTGCTTTGCATTTGACCCATCACATGTCAGATCCACCCAGGTGGAGGATGGGGAAGCTCTGTAAGCACCTGGGGAGCAGCGAGGAAATAGCTGTCTTGATTAAGGACACCGCAACATACAGGTGCATCTCAAAAAATGAGAATATTGTGAAAAAGTTTTGTCAGTTGCTTCAGAAAGTGAAGCTCATATATTACATAGATTCATTACATAGAGTTAAAATTTTAAAGCCTTTTATTATTGTTTACAAATTATGAAAAAAAAAATCAGTGTCTCAGAACACGAGTATTGTGATGTTGTTCAGGATCGTAAACTCCTGGTGTCACGATCAACTGATTAACTCCTCAACATGAGCTACAGATGTTTCATTCCTCAAGTCACTCCTGAACCAGAGATGTCAGAAGCGTCTTACCTGGCTGAGAAGAAGAACTGGACTGTTGCTTAGTGGTCCAATGTCCTCTTTTTGGATGAAAGCAACTTTGCATGTCATTTGGACATCAAGGTCCCAGAGTCTGGAGGAAGAGTGGAGAGGTCCAGAATCCACGTTGCTTGAAGTCCAGAGTGAAGTTTCCACAGTCAGTGATGGTTTGGGTCCATATCATCTGCTGGTGTTGTTCCACTGTGTTTTCTGAAGTCCATAGTCAATGCAGCATCTACCAGGACATTTTAGAGCACTTCATGCTTCCTTCTGCTGATGAGCTTTATGGAGATGCAGATTTGTTTTTCATCCTGTGATGGACTTTATGTCCAGGGTGTACCCCGCCCCTCGCACAGAGATTGCTGGACATGGGCACCGGCGACCCCCGTGACCCAAAAATGGAAGAAGCGTGTAAAGATAATGGATGGATGGATGATTTGCTTTTCCAGCAGGATTTGGCTCCTGCCCACACTGCCGAAGATACAAAAGCTGGCTGTGGAATATTCTAATTTTCTAAGACACTGAATTTTGGTTTTTCATTAGCTGTAAGCCATAATCAACAACATTACAAGAAATAAAAGCTTGAAATATTTCACTCTTTATGGAAAGAATCTAAATAATTTATGAGCTTCACTTTCCGAAATGACTGACCCCCAAAAATTAAAGTTTTTCCCAATATTCTATTTTTTTAGATGCACCTGTACAGGCATGGTGGGAGTCAAAACTGTGACTTTCTGGGCCCAAGTCAACTGTTCTACATCTACAGAGCAGCTGCCCCACAAAAGCAACAAAATAAAGGTAAATAAAAGCCCAAAAGCCCTTAATCTAGCTGAATCAGTGACAAGTAGTGATGTTTTGTTTGAGTCTTTTTCCAAATCTGTTAAAGACATTTTGTTATCTGAATATAAAAAAAAAATCAATGCAAGGATGGTTTTAGACATGATTTGAGCCGTAGTTTTCAACATGAAATGAGTCTCAACACTGCAGGACTGCAAATGATTCAAATAAGTGCTGATTTGTTGGTTAATTAAGGCACAAGTTGCCTGAGCAGTGTCAAGAAACATAAAACAGCAAAATAAAAAAACTAAAAATGTCTCTGTAGTTGGTAAAAACGCTATCGTGTTAGTTTCTGGTTGGGAAAAATAGGTTACTAAAATTTATTTTTAGTTCTCATCAGTTTATTGAAAATTATTTTAAGCATTCTTAAATTTTGGTGCTGAAGTGGACGTTTTCACCAGTGCGTTTTACAACTAAAGTGGCAAAGCTTTGACGACGTGTGCGGACCTGCAGGACAATTTTCAGTAAGCCAATTACACCTGCTATGCTACATTAGAATGTTGTAAAAATGAGGTAAAGACTTTTAAAAACCATCACGTTTCAAATAAACTCCTGACAAGCCAACTAAAAACCAAACACATTGGATACAATGCTGGTGTTTGAATTTTGAACTGAATACTTTTATCTTCTTCGATAAACTTGGATGTCATTAATTCACTCAAAGCTATTTTAATAATGCAAATGAAGAAAATTTGCCTCAGAAACAACGTGTTTGGTTTCTCAGCCGCTACATATCGCTTCATGAATTTAATCCTTCGCTGTGATGCACTAAAGATTTGGATCAGACCTTTTCTAAGATGCGTACAGTGAAGTAGTGTAACTTTAGCCAGACATACAGCTGACGTTAAAACGCTGGCAACTTGAAGGGAACAGCAGGCAGCATTTTTCAAAGTACCTTAAGGGTTAGGGTTAGGGTAGGGTTAGGGTTAGGGTATGGACATTGTTCCCTGTACTCTATTACCCACAAAATCATCCTTTTTATATAAAATGTAGTGTTAGACCTCTTCTCTCCACAAGTCTTTAATTTTTGATCAAAACTGAGGCAAGAAAGAAATTAGAGAAAGGAACTTTTGGTTCATGTGTTCAGCTGCAAACTAACAAAAACAGATCTATGTTCTGAATGAATGTGTTTTTTGTAATGAGCGCTGCAGTTTACTTGGTGGGATCCAAGTCTTTAATTACTGGTTCTCTGTTCAAGTAGGTGGCCCAGTAGACCAGGTTGAAGGTCCCAAAGAGAACCGGGAACATGATGCGCGAGATGCGATCGATCTTGCTGACGCTGTTGAAGGTTTTCTTGTTCTGCTCGGACTTGGTCTCCGCCGCGGGCTTGGTGGGCTCGTTCACGGCACACTTGGAGATTGTGGGCAGCGTGGAGTCTTTCGTGATGTTGGGTGCATAGTTTGCCACCGCCACGGCATAGGCGTTGTTCTTCTTCACAACGGTCGCTTCTTTTTTCTGTAGGGAGATCGCCACAGAGTCAGAAAACCTTTTTGAAGTCAAGCAGCTTGAAGATGCATGCAAATCTAGACTCTTTGTCCAATAGCAGATTTGTCCTTGAAAATTCATGAGAATATATTTACCTAAAGGGTTAGGAGCCAGAGATTTGCATGAAAATGTGCTTAAATACATTTTTAAAAAGATTTTTGCTAAATGTTTCTGACAGAATGACTCTGCGACAGGTTCACCTTGTCATTAACTAGACTTTTTCCATCCCAGGCCCAGCCTCGTTTGGTGAAATAGTTGACGGTGGCGAATTCAATGAGCGCAGAAAAGACAAAGGCATAGCAGACGGCAATGAACCAGTCCATGGCGGTGGCATAGGCCACCTTTGGCAACGAGTTTCGGGCACTGATGCTCAGGGTAGTCATTGTGAGAACAGTAGTCACACCTACAAGAGAAATAAAATGTAAATAGTTGGTCATTTATACAGATGTAGATGGATGTTTCCATACACAGTGTAAAGTATTTATTAAAGTATTCGTTCATTATTGTTTTCAGATTCATTAAATTCATTAAAATATTCATTCATGCCCATCTACTCACTACAGTCTCATGTTTGGACTGCTGTTTAATATACCATATTATTAGTGTTTAGCGTATATCTCAGATCTTTTAACGTATCGTTTAGCGTTCGTTTAGCATATATCTTAGATCCTTACATACTCTTTCTTTTTATACTTAATAGTTTTGCTATTTCAGGGTGTAATTGGGACCTTGAGTACACAATTTTGTTCCATCTCATGTACCACATGTGATGCAAATGACAAATAACCCTGAACTTGAACGTGGACTTGAAAAAGATGTATAACTGCTTTTTATTGAGCTAGTACTGATTGCAAAGCACGTGCGGTGTAAACATAGCTTGAGATACTTTTGGATTGTGTTGTTTTAGTGAGCAACATTGTTATTTCTGTTCCAAAGCAATGATCCGATAGGGAAGCAGCCATTACATGAATGTTACCAGATTTGTTTTACAGATTAGGCACACCCGCACATGGTTACAGAACCTCCAGCAAAAACGTTTGAGATGTTACCTTGACTTTGAAACTCTCCCTTAAAGAAACCAGTACAGATGAAATGATTCAACCTTTTTTTGTTATCTACCTGGATGATTGAGCCTACAAACATTTTTCCTCCAGATGTCAGTTTAATGAGATATGATGACATTTGTATGACACAAAGACAATCTACAGAAACTTCACTCCACAGTGATTCTAATGTTCTGGTATCAGACACTCCAGATTTTCTGATCAGGAATATTTGGACATAAAACTCAAGTCCCGTCAATAGTAAGTAGGTGGTCATAATGATCTGGCTAAAATTAGGGAACTTGTGCCCAAATTGGAGAAACGTTTGCAGGATTACAATTTTTTTCATGTGTAAAATGTTTTTAAGGGGCGGCTTTTCAATTCCACCAGCAGTCACATGCTGAAGTGTTCCTGGGCAAGACACTGAACCCCTCATTGCCTCTGATGTGTGTCCCATTGGTGTATGGATGTGATAAAGCTCTGATTATTCTTTGTATTGATCTAGTAGAGTGCTGTATGAATGGGTAAATGAGGGTGCAGATTGTCTTGAGTATCTTGATCAGATAGAAAGGTGCTAAATAAGTACAGTCCATTTCACTGTATACAAACAGAACTTACATAAAGTTGTCAGGTAATTGTGTGAATGCTGAGTCATCAATGTTTTCTTGTTAATACTTTCTTCCATTTTTTGCAAGCTAACTACTTCTGCCAGTCTGTGCTACTTTAACGATCCATACGTCAAAATGTTTAGCTCTATCAGGAATACTGTGGTGTCAGTTTTAGTGTTTGTAACTTTTGCAAATTTTGAACTAAACTTTTATTTTTTGCAATTGTTTTTCCTCACAGAAGCACATTGAGATCACACTGAGAAGATGTTCTCTGTGAAATCTACGTCAGCATAATTTTCAGCTTCTTATAGCTTCTAATTTTAGCATTGGTCTATGGTTTTACAAACTTTAGCTTTAAACTGCCGTTTTGCAATATTAACATTTTAGCTACAGTTAGGATATCTTTAGTTTGTACTTTAAGCTTTTAGCTATGGTTTTTATTTGTTTCAGCTTCTGTTTTGCTTGTTTTAAATTTAGGAGAAAAAATGTTCAACTAATTCTACTACATTTTAATTTTCTTTTTGTTGGGATTTTAGCCATTTCTCACAAATGTCAACATTAGCTCCATGTGGTTCCTTGTTTTGTAAATGGTCAATTTCATGAGAAAGAAAAGGGATAATTAAAAGTTAAGGATTAAGTGATATTAAGTCATTTATATGTTTTTTTTTACTCCATTTTCAAACACAGATGATGTTTCTAGTTCAGTTTAAAGTTGAGTTTTGCTGGGGTTTTTTTTGTTTTGGTTTGTTTTTTTAATCTTAAAGACTTACCGAACACTGTTCGGGCTGGCACCGACTCCCGATTGAGCCAGAAGGAGACCTGTGAGAGGATGACTGTCATGATGCACGGCAGGTACGTCTGGATCACGAAGTAACCGATCTTCCTCTTCAGGTGGAAGTGAGCAGTCATCACTGTGTATTCGCCTGAGAGCAACAAAAACACAAATGTACACCCTGCACATGAACAGACTGGTTTATATTTTTAAAAAGGAGGTAAATGTGTGACTATAGATTTATTGTTTAGTTTTTTTCCAGCTGGTTTTAGTACAGCTGTCAAAATATTCAACGGACACCAGTATCCATCTTCCATTCTGCCCGCTGGCTGTGATTAAAACACTTCACAACCTCAATGAGAGAAAAGAAAACTATTGTGTTGCTGGAAAATCTGGAGGTAGTCGACCTCCAGACGAGGAGAACACGTTTCAGCCCACAGTAGGGAAAATAACACCAATTACTGACAGATGAGCGAAAATATGATGCCTAAATTGTTGTATATTAATTATCCTACAGATGAAGTGAGAGGTATTTATTAAAACTTAAGCCTCAAAGTGGTTACAACTGAATTATTGTGCAATAACTATTAGTTTCAGTAAGATGAACCAAATTAAATCATTTGCACTGGAAACATAAAAATTGCATTATTATTCCACTACTGTACTTTAGTTTCAAGGCTGAGAGAGACAGCAGAGTTTCCTCGGGATTAAATGCATTGTAAAGCTGAAATGTTCAGTTTAAATCAGGCGTGGGCAAAAATGTTTGTTCCAGAGAAAGAGAATTGGAAAACAAATGTTCTTTAAGACAGATCATCTGGAAAACATTTTTCAGGTCTTTTCTTGTTGCAGCTTAGTTAGATATGTCTCTCCAGTACGCTTCAGGAATATAAAAACATTATTTTTGTATACCGGCTTTGTGACAACATTTTTTTTTTGCTTAAATATGAAAATATACATATTATTTTTGATTTTTTTGAAGTCTTTAAGATTCTGTTCTGTAAATAAAACAGATTAATCCAACTGTTTTCAGTTCATTTTGCCACAATGTTTAATTTAGACTTCCTTAAGTTCATTTAAAAACAAAGATTTGCATTAACTTACTTTGTATTTAAAAGTTGATTTCTTTTCAATTAATAATATTGGGGGAGCAGATGTTGGGGATTGTCCAAGGGCCACTTTTGGCTCTCCGGCTATTGTTGCCAACGTCTGGTTTAAACTGAATTAACATTCCTAAAAGGACTGCTTAACGCCCGTTGTCCTCTATGTCAGCGTTTTGGCCAAACGTCGTAAATATTGTTTTGCACAATCTCACATGTTAGCTTTCAGAGTATATGTTGCGGAGAACTCCCAGCTACATCAAATTTGAGCTTAATATCTGTCAAGCTGACAGAGTTAAAGATATTTTTGTGTTGGCTAATGTTGACTGTGACGGCCATCTTGTGTCAGGTTGGCTCAAAAAGTTCATCACTTGTAGATGAACATCGTTCTGAGAGGTTTATGAAAATCAGCCCAGTGGTTCATGAGATATTTTACTGACACTACAGAAAAATGAACACATCACACACAGGTTGAAAATTCAAATGATAATTGATAACTAGAGAAATTGTATTTCCTGTGAAAATGCAGTGTGAATGTTTATTACAGAAAAACGATGAAAAACAGCTGAAATTATCTAAAAACATGCTGAAATGTAGCTTAAATGGAACAGCAAACCATAGTTAGCAAAAGGGAGCAGAAAGAACACATATTTGCTGAATTGGATTTAAATGATCAGAAATGACCAAAACTAGGAAATTAGCTAAAAAATTTTGAAAAAGCTGAAATTAGCAACATCAAAATCATAAATGAAAAAATGCTGAAAAGGCAGAAAGAAGCTTAAACTACCAGAAGGAAGTGGAATGAATTGAGCTTAAAAAAAGTGGCATTAGTTGAAAGATCAAAAATTAGCACAAAAAAAAAGGGGGTAGCTGAAATCAGCATTAAAAAGTTATTTAGGCTGAATGTAGCAGAAATTACCACAAAAATTTGATTTTTTTTTTCTGAAAACAGCTGAAATTAGCAACAAATGCTAAAAAAAGGTAGTTGAAAAAGTGGAACAAGCTTAAATTAGCAGATGAAAGCAGAAAGAACACATGCTTGCTGAAAGAAGCAAAAATGAGCACACAAAAAAGTAGAAATTATCTGAAAAAGCGCAAATTATCAAATAAAATAAAATAAAATAAGACAGCTGAAAAGCAGCTATAAAACCAAAAAGAAACTTAAATTACCAGGAGGAAGGGAAAGAGAGCCCCTTTTTACTAAATTATGCTGAAAAAAGCCAAAATTAGTGCAAAAAAATGTGGAATTAGCAGAAAAAGCTTAAATTAGCATAGTAGCTGAAATATTAGAAAAAACTGAAACTTGCAGAAATTAGCTGCAAGGAGCAGAAATTAGCCAAAAGAAGTTAGAAGAAGCACAAAAATGTTGTAGTTAACAGAAAGACTCTGAAAGGAGCACAAAACATATGAAAAAACAGCTGAAAGTAGCTGAAAAAAGTTTAAATTTGCTCAAGGAAGAAAGAAGCTGAATCAGAACAAAATGTGAAAGGAGCAGTAAAAGGCTGTAAACAGATCTAAAGATTTGAAGGATGGAAAATGAGCTCAGTTCATTTTCTATGAGGGGGAAAAAAGACTAAATATTTAAAAAAGCTAAAGTTGCACCAAGACCAAAAGTCATAGCAGGATTGTCCTGAAAGAGCTGAATGTTTTGATTTATGATTCGTTAAAATACAGTACCTTGAAAACTGCAGGACAAGAATTGTGACGGAAATGTACAGAAAAAATGGATCACAATAGTGTGGATGCTTCATAAACATTCACACTATTACACCAAGTCAATCGTGTCTCTTTATCTTTAAATTGCATGATGGTTCTAATTATTTTTACATTATTTAATCCTTTTGGTTTCTTCCCCTTTCAGTAAAAACGCTCATTAAGAGGTCAAAAAGATCTTGGTGTACTCAAAATGTAATAAAAAAATGAAATACTAAAAATAATGATCAACTGAGGTTATAATGAATGAACAATTTAGCATTTTAAATATTAATTCTGTTGGTCTGCTGCTCACCAGTGCTGGATTTAATGGTCTCCTCCCCCGCAGTTTGTCCTATCAAGTCGTACTGGTTGAGCCTGGATCCATCGGCGGCCACGTCCACGGAGTGGGAGGCGTTTGTGGTCCAGATGTAAGTTACCTCCGTCTTGGTGTAGGCGTCTACAACCATCACAACAGACAGGAGCTGAATGATTATGAATGTGGGGAGTCGTTGATTTACCAGATGATGTAATTAATACTGCATAAAATTTATCTGATAAGACATTAATCTTTATATTAGACCTTTTTTTTTTTCAATTTAGTCCCAGGATTTTACGTCAAGCTGTTTCTGTGTAGAGTATTCTATTTTAATGATTAGGCTTTTGTGGAAAAGACCCATTTTACGCTCTTCTCTCCACAAACACTTCTTCTCTGCGTCTAACAATTATTATAGCTAACGTCAGCTCTGTGAGGATGTTCTGGGCAGATCCGATGGTTTTAACACTTACAGCTGCCAAACTTGAGAGGACAAGAGTGTGAATCCATGGGGAAGTCCTCCAGGTGCATCGGACACTCAGCTTGAACCGTTAACCTGCCAGGAAACACAAACACCTTCGGCTGATTCCAGCTCATGGTTCAGTGCAGGGTGTTTCAGCAGGAAACCTCGCTGCTATGACCATTCGCCTTCAAAAGAGATAGTTAGGTCGTTATCACAGACAGGTCTGTGGATGCTGGTAAAAAATGTGGAAATTGTTCATTTGAATATGTTATATAGTAGATACTGACTGAAATATGAATTCATTTTCAGCCAGATCTTCTTGGAGTGGAGGCTAATGGGTCTGCGGTGGATGAACAGATAAGACTGATGAAAGGTGGAGTATGAAGCTGCCGGGCAAATTCCTGAAATCTGCTGCATCGGACTGAAAAAACTGGATCTGTCACTATCACTGAGGTCAGCTGTGGCCTTTGGCAAACAGATGGAGTCCGTCTGAAAAAACAACCCTTTACATAGAAGGCAAATGTCTCTTCGATCAACAGGCGAGATTATTGAGTCAAAGGTTCAGACACAAAAATAAACACGTTCTTTCTGTCTAAATGGTTCATGGATCAGAACATCCAGATCCTAAAATGAGCTAAATGGCACCACAATGGTCGTCATCAGAGCGACCACTTCTTTAAAAGAAGCATTCTGTCATTTCACTGCTTCGTGGGAGTCTGTTACCACAATGCCAAGAAGGAAAAACGTCAGCAATGACCTTATAGAAGCACAGGTTGCTGCCTTTAAACCTGGGAAAGGTTCAAGGTGATATGGACACTCGCTTCACAGAGATAAATACTATTGTATATACTTTGTAAAAGTGAAAAACTGTTAAGACTTCTGCCAATGTGTGCAGCTGCCGATGACCCAGTATGTTCACCCCAAAGGTCAGACTGTGGAATTATCCAAAACAAGAGCTCCAGTGGGCAATTAGAAACTTAATGTGATGGTGACTGTCTTTCAGGTCATGGTCAATCCAAAAAAAAGTGATGAGGTTGTCAGCAAGCTGTCTGTGAAGCTGATAGTGTACTCTAAATGCTGAGAAGGAGCATGCAGCAAGTGGCATACCTGACTGTTAAAGCTTGGCCACATCCAGAGGGCCTGGCTTCTGGTTGTGGAATCTCCTGGTCTGTATAGTGGGCACTTTAAACACATCCCAGTCTGTCAGTGCAAAACAGTCCTGCAGGATACTCTCAATTTCTGGGGTCCAGTGTTTAATTTGTTTTGTGACAGGGTTTGTGTGGTTCAGTTTTTATCCGTAGGCTGGGTGCAGGGACAAAGAGATGTGGTCTGCCTGCCCAAAATGAGTAGGGTGCAGCCCTGTGAGATTATAAATGTATAATCTGACATTTATGGAAATGTTCTTTTTTATCTGGTGAGCACATCATGCAAAATTGTAGCATGCAAATCTCTCATCTCTCCAAGACTTTGAAGCATTTAGGATAAAGAACAGCAAGTGTGACAAACACAGAAAAAAAAAGATTTTGTCCCTTCTAGGTTTTATAAGACACATCAACGCAAAATATTTTTGTAGTGAGCAAATGCTCCTGCTGTTTAGGGATATCACTTTATTTCAAGGTATTCCAAAAACAAATGTGCAATTTAAATGAAAAAAAAAAAATCAGTTTTAAGATTAAGTTGTGTTTTTTTTTTTTTTGACAGTAGATCTCTTTAAAACCTTTATGTTGGAAGATTTAATACACGAGGGAGGAACGATACAAATACTGAGCCACAAAGCTGAAAAAGGCTGCAGGCAACAGACTATAACTTGTGACTCGCACACCTCCAACACTTCAAACACATTTATTTTTTGCTGGAAAATACTCCAGCTTACAGTTAACATGGATCCCTGCTGAACTGTAAATAACTGAGAGAAAATATAGGGTAAACAGAAAAAGAAGACAAACCTCATGGTGTAGAGCAGTTCTCCATCCTCCATGATCCTCAGCAGCTTGTTGGGCATCGTCATGTTGTGGGCCACGGATTTCTTGCCGTTGTGGAAGAAAGTGTCAGGAGTCCAGATCTTACTGGCCATCAGGTTGTTGAGAGGCAGAATGTTCATTGGTCCGTGAAACTTCAGCCGCTCATCCTTCCAATACTGACGGAAGAAAACATCCACCGTGTATTCCTGAAGATGACAAATGCTTTTTTAACATTTAAGTTCAAGCATACCGTGAAGGAATGCACCTGCCGCCAGTGAAAAAATGACAGTAAAACAGTTCCGGTCAAATACCCTGAAGCATGCTCAATAATCCAGGTAGAAAAATCTAAAAAAAGCTAAATCTGGTCCTCTGGACATTCAAAAAACAAAACAAAGCAAAAAAAATTGTAGAAACGTTTCGTCTTT
>JARVGS010000789.1:20062354-20078286 GCA_031762315.1 Hypsolebias antenori | reverse complement strand
AAACATGTACAGTACTGTATTTCCAAGCAGTTAGCTAACACAGTACCCTCAAAAAACACATAAAAAAACACATAAACTGCACTGTGTGGAGCTATCGAAAGTCAATGGGAGATGTGATGACGTCACTGGGAGGCGAACGTAAGTCCGGATTGCCGTAACCCGTGTAGGTCGTAAACCGAGGACCACCTGTACTCACATCTGGATGCACATGAAATGTTGGCAAGAAATATTCTCGCTGTATCTCACTTACTCAAAAGGAGCCACACTCGACGACAGAAGATTTTTTTAACCGTTTTTGACTTGCAAGGATTTTCAGGACAGGTTACACAGATATACCTGCATGAAGCCCAGTCACAAGAATCTGCTACAGGCAGTGTGTGAAACTTGTTTTTATACCCTTATCAGTTCGGCCGAGCTCACAGACTCCGAGGCGTCCTTGAAGCAACAGCTGTCAAGTAGCAGTCTCACCCATCTCCTCATGCAGCTTTCTACTAACCCAAACATATGGTTCATGGGCAGAGTTAACATTCTCAGCCCATCCATAAACTTTGGATGTTCTTTAAAAAATCCTAACATGAAATATCATTTGTCAAATCTTTTTGTCTCTTGTGGGACTAAAATCAGGGAACAGTAAAAAAGTCAGGAGTTCATGTCAGTGGATGCCTGCAAATCTTCCAACCATGAAGCAAAGGTCCAAATTTCTTCATAATTCTTCAAGGAGAGAATGCTGAATGGTGCCGACCTGATGACTGATCGCCCTCAGACAACAAGTTTCCCTTCCACCGAACGGGTCACACGATGGATTCAGGCATCGAGTGTCAAGACTGACTCACAAGTACAGTCACAATGAGCTGGGCATGAATAAAAGCTCCTGTTTGAGAGGGAGACTGAGGGATGGTGGAAAATAAACAGGGGGGGAGGTGTTTTTTGAAACCAAAATGCATTTTCAGTAAAAAAAAAAAAAAATAAAAAAAAATAAAGGGCATTTCTTGTTCACTTGGATGTTATGTAAAATATCCACCAAGCACAACTTTATCCAGTCTTTCGTTTTAATTGTAACTTTAATTTCTGCCCAAATCTGATGGTGAAAAAGTAACACAACCAGCATTTACAAAATTTTAACACTGTGTCCATCTCTTCTAAACTGTTTGATTTGTTTCATGAGATTTCACTTTACTAGTTTTCTGCAAATGTCGTTCCAAAATAACTTATGTTGAAAAGCAGATTGTAACTAGCCATTAACAATGAAAAAAAAGTCCTAACATTTGCATACCACCATCATTTTCTGTTAAGAAATAATGGTGTGATGGACCGAGCTGAAAAGCAAGAGGAGTCACAGGAAGTATTAGAAAAATAGGGTTTTTATTTTAACCCCAAAAGATTTTGTTTTACAAAAATAAATGCAGAACAAAACTGAACCCGGGCAAAAAATGTGAACAAACTGGCTGCACAAACAAACATAACTAACCTTCAAAGACACACAGGGGTATATATAATGTCTGGTCAGACCATTATGACACAATAGGGGTAACTAAACAGAATACAATCAATAAAAAAAAAAAACACAGTACAGTACAGCTATGTTTGATAATAAACTAAACACCAAAAGTTGAAATCAAAAATATTAAAGTTTAAATACAAATATGCACTTAAATACAAAAGCTTTTTTTAAATAAAGAAAATAAAAGTTCCCCCTCTCCAGCAGGAACTGGTGGTGCAGTCCAATCAGCTCCATGTATTTAAGTGTGCGAAGTCGTAGCCGCCATCTTTTGTTTGGCCACTCCCAGGGATCATTTAAACCGGTAAAAGAATTAATCATAAGCACAAACAAAAATGAGCAATGTGTTGATAGAAATACAAAACTAAATGTCCCCACTTACAGATAGAACAACTCTAAACCAAGCATTTTATTGCAAACTAAAGTGTTGTGTTCGGATGAAAAATAAATGGTGCATATAAGAGTTACCAACTTTAGAGTGTGACCATGGGTTGGGCCATTCTGGTCAAACCCCCAGAATCACTTTACTGGTGCGATCTCACGCAAAATCGTGAATTTGTTCAAAAAATCCTCAGACGTTTTTTCTTGACTTCTATGCCGTTTGAGGCTGATGGTGTAGAGGTAGGGCAGCCGACTCTGGACAAGAAAGTCCCAGCCATTCCCACGTGGTGTTTCTGAGAAAGACACCCAAACTCTAATTGCTCCCGGGCGCCTATAGCTGCCCACTGCTCCACCTGGGTGTGATGGGTTGAATACAGAGAACTAACGTTGCCATTGTATGGAAACAGACAATGATGACCATCTCAGACTTCCCCCTTTGCTGCAGATGTGTTGTTCTGATTGTCGCTGTCAGATTGGTCCAGTGAAAAACATGTCACGAGCTGCCATCATCACATTTAATCAGGCCTCAGCATCTTTAAACAACAGCATTATTCAGCGTTTACCCGAGCCGCTTTTTAATCAGCAGCAGTGACTTCAGATGTGATGAAAATCAAATGTGGCACCGCTCCTGTCAGTCTGTTTCAGCACTCCGCTCTGACCTCTGACCACCACACGTTACAGTGCTGCTGCAGGAGGTGTTTTCTGTTAACTGGAAACGAATGTGACATGGGATTCTCTTCTCCTGGACCGATCTGCGAGGCTGAGCTGTGATTACTCGCCTCCGGTGCAACCAGAACTTATTGGAGTCAGATTTAATGGAGCCAGCAGCTCCGAGTGATGAGATGATACCATCTGCTGGCTCCAACTGCAGCAGTGAATAACACCTAATTATGATGTGGAGACATTTTGGCTCATTTTAGCCCCATCAACTGAAGAAAGTTTAGCAGATATCACAGGAGTTGTCTTTAAACTTCTGTTGAGTGAGTGTTAATTAATCTGCTGTTGACATCAGATTTTCTTCACATTTTTCGGCTCCGCAATTTTTCTGCTATTTCATTGATTCATAAATCAAAACGTTCGGCTCATTCAGGACATTCCAGCTATGACTTTTGGTGTTTGTGCAATTATCACTTTTTTGAATATTTAGCTTTTTCTGCCATGTTTTTCTCATTTAAAATGAATGGAGCTCACTGTTATGGCTCATTTCAGCTTTTGTTCTGTTTCTGCCTTTTCAGCTTCTTTTTGCTCATTTAAACTTTTTTTATATACATTTTCATATTCTTTCTGCTAATTTAAGCTTTTTATAGATTTTACAGCTGTGTTTTCGGTATATTTTGCTACTTTTTTGTTTTTGCTAATTTGGGCCTCTTTTGCGTTTAATTTCTCATTTTTATGATCCTTTCAGCCTCTTTCTGCAGATTTCAGCTTTTTCTCTTTTTTTTTTTTTTTAGCTTTTTTTGCAACATTTTCTTTTCTAATTTCAGTGTTTATCTGCTCATTTCAGATCTTTTACTAATTTCAGATTCATTGTAATTTATTCAGCCCCTCTCTGCCCTTTTCAGTTTAGTCTGCTCATTTCTGCTACATGTCTGCTCTGTTCAGCTTTTTCCACACATTTCTGTCATTTTTATGCTGCTTACCGTTTTATTTTCCTGCTTTCAGCAAATGTCAGCCATTCAAATTCCACTCACATCAACAGTTTAGAGGTGAAACGTTGCCACAGAAGTTTCAACTTCTTCAGCAGCTTTCAGGGGAATTTATTCAGTACGCATTTACATTGCATTTTTGTAGAAAATGACATTTCTCTCATTTCATTTAATATCAATTCTGTATTTAACGGTTGAAGCACAACCCCAAAAAGAGCTGTTTCATTGAAGTTATTGTTTCCTATCTTGTTCCAACACTTCAAACACATTCTGGCAAGCAGAACACCAGCTGATGAAGTGTTGCAGGTGTTATATCCCCTTTGCATCCTGTTGGATATTGTGTCTTGTGTTGCATCTTGCTGTACATTATGGATCTAAAAGCTCTGCAAAAGAAAGAAAATGTATTTCTGTCAGGACAGAACAAGTCTTTTTTATGATTTCAGCTTGGCGTGCACAAGGATTCATCGCTGTAATGAAGCGCACTAGCAGAGATACTTGTATTTTTAATTAGCATAAATTACCCTCACGTTGGTACACATCGATAAAAATGACTGAATACTTCATTCTCTTATAGTTATTCATTGTGTTCGGGGACAGATTTGGGCAGCAGCAGTTCGTTCATCTTTTTTGTTACAAGCATCTTAATTAAAAAAAACAAACACTAAAATAAATTTTAAAAATAGTAGTTAAAAACAACAGTTAATAGAAAAAAACAATACAGAAACATAAAAAAACAACACAAAGGTGAGTCCTGAACCAGAAAAAATGTACCGGTAGGTCTTTAGAACTGGAGAGCTCATTATCCTGAGGCTGTTTCACAGTTTGGGACAGAAAACACACAACCCCTCAGGTTTGTAGTAGAAAGGAAAAGAGAGGAGTAACAAGAAGATTGCCTTGAAAGCTCAATGGATAGAAGAAGATGTTACAAGTTATTTAGATCCAGATCTACCCATGCAGCTCATTAAAACTCTGATTAGTTTTTCATAAAATGTGTCGCAGTATCAATAAAATACTATCTGCATGTCTTTAGAATGGGATAGAGCAAGCAAGAAATGTGGAAATAAATTATTTTGTTGTTGTTTATTACTCCAAAGATATGCTATGATAATATACAGTAAACAGACTTCATGGTACACTTAAGGAAACAATTGATCTGCATTCTAAACCTGTTTCAAGCTGCATTTCACTTAAATTATACTTCAGGAGCATTTAATAATTTCATCAGTCATCATTCAGTTTGCTTAAACTGAACAATTTTGCCATTGTTTTGTTTCACTGTGTTGTACACAGTGAAAATGGAGCAGAGTCCACAGCTGTCTGGGAGCTCAGAAATAAGAATATAACTGTCCATGTTAAAGGTAAAAGCTCTAAGACCATCTCCAATTGTATTCATATTTCTCTGACCACAGCTGACATTATTACTAATAAATAGGTTTGTAGGATTGTAGCCAACCTTTCAGGAGATGGACGCAAGAGGAAATGCAACCCCAGGTTGATCAAACAAATAGTGCTAGCTATAGAAAAAGAGCCAAGGAAAGAACTCAAGCTAAACACCAAGACCCAGCTTATCATTTTTATTTTTAAATTATTATGAGCTCCAGCGAAGAAGACAGGAGGGTACCATTGTTGTCAGAAACACACACACATACACAAAAGAAAAGCCTGTAGATATAATGTGACCAGCTTGAGAGCCAGTGAACTTCAGAATATTGAATATGTTTTGATGCAAACATCAACACCAGTTTTATTTAGCTGCAAGAGATTCAAAGCCATCCTTTTGATATAACCTCAGCTTAACAGTTACATCCGAGAAATCATCTGGCTTTAAGATAAATCAGAGAATCGTCTGCACAGCAGTGAAAAAACAACAGAAGTCATGTCTCAAAGCCACATATCTGTAGATGTAGAAAATAAACAAGTCCAAGAATGAACACCTGAGGCACCCCACTTTAAAATAATAAAGGCTGTTGAAGCTTAAAATTAGTATATACAAATATATATATATATATATATATATTTGTTTGTTTGTTTGTTTTGTTTTGTTTTGCTGCAGCAAAATAAATTCTGTTCCAATCTAAGGCTCCACCTCCTAAAAAGCTTGGCTCTGATTGGTCCTAACAAGCTGCCCATTATTTACAATGGGGCTTTAAAATCAGCCACAGAATCTTGAAACACGGTGAATTTTTTTTTATTATAAACATTTATGTCACCAAAAGAATAAAAGTTTGAACAAAAAATAAAATGTAAGAAAAAAAGGAAATTTGTTTCAGTAACTTGTGAAATTCAAAATCTTCAAAAAAATCTTCAATCTTAAAAAAAAAAAAAATTCAAAGGAGCATTAAGGAGCATTAGACTGAGGAACAGCTTCTACCCTGAGGCTGTTAGACTCATAAATGTCTAACCAGGATAATCACTGTGAAAAATCACATCATGTTGCTGCTGATCCGTTTCATGTTGTTTTTTCGTGCTCATCTGCTCACACAGACTCATGTTTGTGCTGCTGTTTGGCATGTTTTTATGCTATTAATGCTTAGTGTATATAGTTGATGTTTTTCTTAGTTCATATCTTAGATGTTACCGTTTTTGTTTTACTTTTTATTGTTGGATGTAAGTGGGAGCCTTTGTACATAATTTCGTTCCACCACATGTTCATGTGGTGAAACAAAGAATCTCTGACTCTGATCTATGAAAACTCTAATGTAAGAAAAAAACAAGATTTTTTTTTTGTCAACAATAAATTGTAGATTTCTTTAAAGTGCTGTGTTTGCATGTGACCATACAACTAACAATGGTGTGAGATGCACAGCAGGAAACCATCTGAACAATCCAGGAGCAGTTTGGGAATAGGCGCCTTGCTCAAGGACACCACATATGGACTTGGCGGGGAATCAAACCTGTAACTTTCTGGTTCCCACTGAGCCAACCTTAAGTCTGCTCCAGGTGAGACTTGAACTCACAACCTCAGCGTTGCTCTGACAAGTGCCACACACCAACCGATTGTAAAACTGGAGCATAAACCAGGCACTTCTGTAAAACATGTCTGTACAGACGATTAAAAAAAATTGGACTTGCTCCAGATAAAACTATTACACTAATTAATTGAAATGTTTGTTCCATGACAAAAACATTATTACGTTAATTGTCCTGGAAATAAAATATTTTATAAAACATGGTTTAATGTCGTGTTTTGCTCCTTTAAAAACTTTTGAGGTTTTCTGACTTGTGGTTTGAAGCTTTGGATTGACTGCCTCACTGTGGGAAAACTGTGCTAATGCAGCTGAACTTACAGAAAAGCAAAAAGTTCAGCAATGCTCTTATAATAATTCAATTTCTGAGACAGCATCCTGATTCTGTTCACCTTTATTTTACATCTCAGAAACAAAGCAAAAATTAAAAACATCGTTACCAAAGATGTTTGATTCCTAATTCAGAATAAAGACTGATTACAGTGCATGTACGTGCAAAATAAAACATCTTAGGGCTCAAATGTAACAAAGCAGGGAGGGAATGTAACAAAAACCAACAAAGTGCTAATCATGTTGGAAAAATGTGCAAACATGTTAGAAATTCAGCGGAGGAGGAGTGCTGGTGATAAACATCTGAGTGATTCTCATGATTCAGGTCGTTTTTATCTTTTAGTACAAACGTTCTGTTTTTTCTTAAGACTCCAAGAAGCAGATTCACATAAGATTTAAAAAATAAACCTGCCTACAGAGAGGAATTATCATCAAGAACCAACTTAATCTGTAAAATGAATTTAGATTAAACTATTGTTGGAGACATTTTGGATGATTTCTCTTTCTAGCCTGAATAAAAGTTTTTGAATTGTATCTCCTTTCCATGGAGTCTTTTAATTCAACATTTTTTTTCTAATAGTTGGGATGTGCACAAACAGGTAGAAGTGAGCAAATAAACATCATTCATCTGAAAAATAAAAAAATAAAATCACAAGACCAAATGTCAAAGAAAATAATTTTAAGCCAATTCCTATTTCAACAGATCAAGAATAAACAGCAGTCCCTTTTTCCTTCAGATCAACACATTGAAGATAAATCTAACTTAAAACAGAGTTCTAATCCTTATTTCATTATATTTTCCTCCTGAGCAGACAGACTTTTTGTCATTGTGAAAGTGATTTGGATCAGTGGTCCTCCAGGCTTTCTGAAGAACTTTTAAAACTCTTCTTTGGACGCTGGCGGCCTTTATCCCCCATCAGTTTCAGTCCTTGTATCGGACTTTTAAAAGACCTTCAGCAAGTCTGGATCTTAACTACTTTCATCTGTACTCTCACATCTCTTCGGTTCTCTTTAAATCCTAAACACAGAGCCGCAAAAGGAATAACCAGTTTCATTGCAACAGTTGAACACAAAAGTGAGCAGCGAGCTCTCAGTAATGATCCGTAATGGCCTGATGGCAACAAAGACGGCAGATAAAAACAAAAAGTAACAGCAAGTCAAACTCTGGCTCCTCAGATGAATCCTGCAGCTTCTTCAGTTTTCTTCCTCTCACTGGTTCTTCATGCTGAGCACCGGGTCCACAAGCTTATTATGGACATGCATCAACCCTAAAATTCATTAATAAAAATTGCATTAATACCAGAAGGACAGTCTCTGCAGCACAAAAATGATCCAACATTTCAAAATTGATCAAATAAAAACTATAGAATTGTATTTTCTGCTAAAATGTGATGTGAATGCTGGCGCTGAATGACTGCTGAGATTTACAGAAAAACTGAAACTGATCTATTAAGCTAAAAGCTGCAAAACAAGTTAAATCCTGCAAAATGATAGCCAAACACTAGCTAAAAGAAGAAAAGTATAGCTTTTGCTAGCAAAACATGAATTAAAAGAAGCAAAAGGGTAGCTTAAACAACAAAATAAGAGTCAAAATAAGGAAAAATGTAGCTAAAAGTAGCAAAGGTTAGCTAAAAGCAATTGAAGATTAGCAAAAAGCAGCAACAAGATTAGCTTAAAGTTAAAAATAACAAAAGGTTAGCTAAAAGACATATGTAGAAAAACAATGTCTTGCTAAAAGTAAAAGAATGTTTGATAAGAACTAAAAGTAGCTTAAGAAAAAAAAACAGAGCAGATAGCTGAAGCAGATTTAAAAGAACAATTTATTTTAAAGAATTTAAGAGAACCAAATTAATTTCTTAATGGAATTAAATTTAAAATAAAATCAAATGTTTCCAAAAGGACGAGTTACTAAAACGAAAAGTCACAGAACTCATCTGCTGAATGAGCTGAACGTTTTGATTAATGCGCAGCTAAAACAGCACAAAATCTGCAGAAGTAGTTAGACTGCACAGAAAAATAAAGACAAGGAAAACAACGGAGTGAATCAGAATTCACGCAGCAAGCCTCGTTTGTTCTTCGGCGTCTCCTCTCAGGTGTGGCTCGTACCTTTGAAGTATTTGACGGTTTTGACCCGCAGCTCCAGCGTGGCGTCCTCGTCACAGACGAAAATGGTGCGGGGGTGCTGCTGGAAGGCAGACACCGTCCACATGTGGTTGACGCCGTCCTCGATGGCTTTGTACAGAGCGAAGGCTTTGTGAGCCCCTGTGATCAGAATCAGCACCTGAAGGGAGAAAAGCAGTCAGTGATGTCACTTCCTGCTGGGATCCAAGAACAGCAGGAAACAAACAACTCTTGTAGTCTGAGCAAAAGTATGAGGTTTAAATGATACAGACGTCAAAGTCCTGATTCAGTCCTCGTTCCTTTCATCTTCCTTCCAAGCAGCCAGACGTTATCTTTGAAGCAGCCTTGATCAATACCTATTCACTCACTTTGAGTCCCTGAGACCATTTTCAAAGCTGTGTTTTTGTTTGTTGAGCTACCTAACTCTGAAAACCTGCGGAAAGCCTCGAACTACTGATCCAGACTACTTCAAAAAGATAACAGGCGTATCTGGCTGCTTCAAATGAAAATCTAAAGAAATGAGGTCTGGATTAGGACTTTGTGGACAAGACTGTGGTTTAATCTTTCAGCAACAAACTTGTCTGACCTCCTTGGCGTCCATGACAGTCCCCACCCCAACAGTCAGAGCCATGGTGGGAACCTTGGAGAGATCGTTGCCAAAGAAACGAGCATTCGCCACAATGGTGTCCTTTGCCAACGTTTTCACTCTGGTTCTGGAAACGAGGCTGGAACCGGGCTCATTGAACGCTATGTGGCCATCAGGACCAATGCCTGCAGAAACATTCCCATAAACTGATCAAAGTTGTTCTAAGATAACTTAGGATGGACATCTGATCAGGTTGATAACAGATGGTAAACTTTTCAACACTGCTGCGCAGGTAGCAGCTCATGTTTGCGGCATGTTTACCTCCAACAAACAGATCAATTCCTCCGGCCTCTGCGATCTTCTGCTCAAACACCTGACACTCAGCCTCCAGGTCCTCTGCGTTTCCATCCAGGATGTGCGCGTTGGCTGGATCGATGTCGATGTGCTTGAAGAAATTGTTCCACATGTAGGAATGATAGCTCTCTGGATGAGCACGAGGCAAACCTGCAGAACCAAACCTTAGTTTAGTCAGCCTGTCAGCGCTCAGACCATATGACGCACACTGCATCCAATTGGTCTGCATGGCTGTCGTCCCAAAAGGAAGCCTCTTCTAAAGGAGATGCACAAGAAAGCTGACAAACGGTTTGCAGGACATGGATTACTGGAACCACAAGAACTTATTTGGTTCAGATGGTGTCAAGCGTAAGCAGCGGCAACCAGGTGAGGAGTACAAAGGATGGTGGGTCTTGTCTACAGTGAAGCTTGGTGGTGGGAGTGTCATGGTTTGGGTCTGTGGGGAGCTACAGGTCATTGAGGGAACCATGAATGCCAACATGTACTGAGACATAGTTAAGCAGAGCATGATCCCCTCCCTTCAGAAACTGGACCACGGGGCAGTATTCCAAGATGATAACAACCCCAAACACTCCTCCCATATGACCAATGCCTTGCTACAGAACCTGAGGGTACAAATGTTGGACTGACCAAGCATGTCCCCAGACCTAGACCCTTATTGAGCATCTGTGGGGCGTCCTCAAGCGGAAGGTGGAGGAGCGCAAGGTCTCTTAACATCCAGCAGCTCAGTGAAGCCATCATGGAGGAGTGGATGAAGATTCCAGTGGCAGTCTGTGAAGCTCTAGTGAACTCCATGCCCAAGAGAGTTACGGCAGTGCTGGAAAATAATGGTGGCCACATAAAATATTGACATACTGGGCACAGTTTGGGCATTTTCACGGGTGCACTCACTTTTGTGAGATACTGTAGCCTGGCCTGTTCTGTACTGTAGCATGGCCTGTTCCAAGATTTAAATGGTGGACAATGAGATATTTCAGAATCAATAAATCCTCAAGATATAAAGAGAACATTATTATTAAAATAAACAGCTTGGAAATTCTTATATATATATAAAATTTTGTAGCTGCAAATTCTGATGTGCAGATAAAAAAATGACTATTTTTCCTACATTTCAGTGAGAAAAACTGCACAATTTGACAAGATGGTGCAGGCGTGGTTTAAACTCACCAACATATTCATCCATGTTGAAGGTTTTCACATATTTAAAAGACAGATCTCCACTTTTGTAAAACTCTATTAACTTCCGGTAACAGCCATACGGAGTGCTGCCTGAAAATATATAAATATAAACAATATTTTAAAATACTTTTTGTTTATTTTTGGAACAAAGAAAAAGACAAAGACAAAGAAACGACGCTCACCTGTAGGTAAACCCAGAGTAAAGTATTTTTCTGCGGACGGATTGAACTGGATTATCCTGTTCCGGATGTATTTAGCTGCCCATTCACTGGCCAGGTCATAGTCGTCCAGAATCACCAGCCTCATTGTGCTAATAAAACTCTTATTGAAAAATTGACGAGAAAAACTGAATGTTAAGCTAACGTTAGCACGAGCAGCTCTCTAACGTCGAGTAATATTTTAATTTATTCCGCAGTTCATCTAAAACAGATGTTTACTTATTAACAACACTAACTCCGAACAAAAAATATATTTTCTCAAAAGGGAACTCTGTAAATAGTTTGCCTTTAGGTCACATGATCATATGCCAGTCACGTGACTTTAAAGGGTGGAGTATGGAAGTCTATGAGGGTCAAAAAAATACAACAACGGCTAAAACCAGAGCTAAAACCACAACCACCAAATCGGCTAAAGTTAGTTTTAATTTATTATTTTCACATTGTCTCTTGGTTTTCTGATATTACTACTGTATCTTTATGGGAGAAGCTTGAATTCTTAAAACATTTATACATTTTGTGTTTTCTGCTGCACAAAAATCATGACCATAATTTCTCGTCACAATATACAGTTGTTGGGTTTTTGTTTTGTTTTGTTTTTTTTTAATCAATAATAAAATCTCAACTCATTGGCATACATAAATAAAGCAAAACACAAAAAAAAAATGCTGACAAAGTTTATCAATATTCCTTACACACAATATTTAGCATTGGAGGTTGTGTACTTTGACAAGTACATTTGTGCGCATACCTCCATAAATAACACAAAATCAAACTTACATTTCATTATACAAACATATGCAAACTTATACACATCTTTTTAAAAAATTAACCGTATTTTCCAGCGTATAAGTCACAGTTTTTTCATTGATTAATCAGTCCTGCGACTTATACGCCGAAGCATCTTACTTTTTTTTTTGCCATATTCTTAATGCATTTTTTTTTAATTGATGCTTTAAATTTCTAAGAACTGCAATAGCGAGTCCTCCCGTGCGTGCACACGTCACTCAGCTGGTGCAGACGGAGGAACACTGAAGAGCCAGCAGCTCCAGCCGTGATATGCTGGAAAGTACAAAAAATAGTTTAATATACTGTATACCATATTTTCCGGCAGACACGTCACTCCGCCCTATAAGTCACATCAGTCCATATTTGTCTAATAAAGTGGAAAAAACCATAAATGTGTTGCTTCGCCATATACATCACATCTATCATGTGTCACCACTGACAAACCAGAAATGTGGACTGGTGTTGTGTCAAAAACCGATGAGCTGCCAAATGGCGGCCATGGGAGCGTGCACAGGAGGACTTTAACAAGAATTTCACAAGATTAACACTTAAAAACAATTATTTGTTTGCTCAAAATTATAGTAAATGTGTCTCAATCTAGCATTTGCTTAATAAATGCACTTTGAGGGTCAAATTAGCTGTATTACAAAACGCGATATGCAGAAGTAAACGTGTGCATGTGATGAGTTGCTGTGCAAATTTATCAAGATAAACACCTAAACAATTATTTGTTTGTTCGAAATTATAGCAAAGGTGTGTCTCAGTGTACCATTTGCTCAATAAATGCACATTAATGGTCAAATTAGCTGCAATTCACCAGGGCGGTGAAGCTGGATTGACGGTCGGTCCAAGCAGCGAGCAGAACGATCATTAAAAGCTGGTGAAAATTCTCAGTCAACCAGGACATGATAAATAAAAAAATAAAATAAAAATCAAGAAAAAAAAAACAATAAAGTATAATAAATGAAGTCCAGTTGTTTTTGTATTGAACTTTGCTGAATTTGCCATTATAGCTATGTTTATCTATTACATGATACAACATTATGCTAAATGGCTACTCTGCTGCCATCAAGTGGCACTGCTCAATTTTTTTTTCAGTCAGAATGAATGAAAACGGTCATATCTCAGCCAAAAATTGGTTTATAAATATGGGGGAAATCCATAAATAAGTAACTTCGGCATAAAAGTCACAAGGCATGAAAATTATGGGGGAAAAAAATTTGACTTATAGGCCGAAAAATACAGCACACGACTGTTTTACTGTTGAGGTACATTGCATCACAGTGAAGTTCTTAAACTCCTGATACCTTTAAAAGTCTGAGAAGTGAAACCTCATCTTGTTGGGTGACTGTGACGAGACTCTGTACAAGCATTTGATGGACGAGCACAGCGAAACGTCCCAGTTTCTGCAGGACGTTTTTAGATTGGCACAACTCTTTCTTCAATTGATTTTGATAGGCCAAATGCAGGTATATGGGTTCCGAACATCCGGTTTGCCTCTTTGCAAGCTTTAGACATATCTGAAGCTCTTTGTGTGTCTTATAGCTCTCCTCTCTCACCTGAAGATTAGAACAGCTTAATTAGATTGATACAATATAAATTTTGATAATAGGTTCCTTACAATAACTGTAAATATATTGCAAAGATATTAAGAGTATTAATGAAAAACAATTTTTTTTTGCTTTTAATTTGTTCATAATTGTGGAAGTATGCCAAGAACACAGGGGACTATTAACGTAAAAACATTTTTAAATACCTCATTTAAAATATCAGCATGATACTGAGATAACGTTGTCAGCTTCAGAAGACACTCATCATTTTTGTGAATCAACACGTTTTTGAATTCCAACAATGTGTAGGTTTTAGAGTCAGCCAGATCCACCATGTGTGTCTCTTTCAGTTCCGCAATTACCCTGTGAAAAAGATAAGACGTTTGTTTGACACTGCACCACTGTCCTACTATTTTAAATGAACGTTTCGCTCCACTCTGATTGTACAATAATACATTAAACATGTGTTATATACTTCATTTCAACAAGCTGCACCGTACACAGTAAATCTTACTTCAAGACTCGCATAACCTCAAACTTACCTGGTAAACAAATAAAGAGCATTTCTGAACTGAGGGACAGCTACAAGAAGAATATCTTGCAGATTCTTACACCTTCGCTGAAAATGGATTGTTTGCATGTTCTTATACCATCTGCCACATTTAACCAAAAAGCAGATAAAAAGAGAAGTATAAAAAGATCAAGATAGAAGTTGTAATCAGCAGTTGAGAAGTCAAAAAACAGCTACAGACTCTACCTAGTAAAAACTTTTTGTACGCTGAAGTTCCTGAAAAAAGGGATTTCCTGTAAAGCTGTCCACAACACATGCTCCCTGTACCAATCTGCAAGACACATGACTCCACCAAAACCTGTCTTTGTCACATGAATCACAGTGTTACGAGAGAAGATATAGTGCTCAGGACCAGCCTCACTGGAATGGACGACCTGCAGGTCATAAGGTCTAAGAACAAAGAGAATACGACAGTAAGAATCTGTATTTCAACGTTCAGAACACAACCAAAATGAGACCGTAACAGCAGATAAAGATTCCACTTCACTTGTACCTGTAAGTATCCCCCTCTACTTGTTTTAGGTAAAACAGCTCCAGTTCCCCCGGATCTCGTCTCTGGGCAAACATCTGAACAACTTCTGTGCCAGTATTTGGAAATGTTTCTGGTTGGGTCATCTTTTCATCTTTAGTTATCTTTTTCCCTGCTGGTACTTTTACTAATTCATCTTTTTCATCAGGACTGAAACAAAACAATTATTTAAAAAAAAAAAAAAACACATTAAGTTTAACAAGAATTTCATTAAGAATCATAACGCTTGAGGGGTAAATATTGATGGCTAAAATCGTCAGCTTTTCTGTAACAAAAATGAGACAACACACAGGTTGAACATGAAAGTGTTACTGTGTCAGTAAAATAATGTGTGTTAATTGTCTGTTGGTGGCACAGCTAGGTTTTCAACTATGACTGTCTGCTCTTTTTAATAAAGAAATGACAGTTATAAATAAATAAATGTCAACTTAAAGGTGTACAATATGCCAAAATGAAACCTCTATAATAATCATCTTGTACCTTTCTGCTTTCAGCCGAGTCGGTTCCGTGGGAAAGGCAGTCCCTAATGCTGCAGCCATTAGTCGAGGCCCGTCTTTCCATTTAGTCTCAGCTATCGCTCTCTCTGCTCCTACTTCAGCAATAAGATGAGGCAGCTCCAGCAGAGACAAAGGTTTGTCAGATGGGACATTTTTTAAGATCGATGTGCAACTGAAAATGGACCCAGCTGCAGAGGATGTTAACAAACAAGATGGCTGGGGGCACAGAGGTGGTAAAGTCCCTTCAGGAATGTGGGTCTTTTCTTTGACTTTAGATCCAGTCCTAGTTAAGTCTTTATTGCAGGCCTGAGAAGATCCTTGAGTTTTATCTTTTGTTGAAAGGGCAGCAAACATGCTGCTGATCTTTCTCTGTATACCATCAGCTGAATTAATGAAAACAAAACTGACTTCGCCTGGTTGTCAATAATGCTAGAATTTCACAAATGGCAAGAGAAAAAAAAATTATTTAGCCTTATGTTTACCTTGCATCCCTGTATTGTAAACAAGCTATATATTACAAAAACAAGGTGTCAATAAAATTAGCATTAAAGTAATCACTAATTTTATACATCACTGTGATGTGTTTCAAACAACTTTCAAGTGGCAATGACATTTGTTTTCCAGTTTAACACAAGCTAACTTTAAGCTTAGGGTTCTCAGTCATAGGACATGATAAATAACTGGGGGGGGGGGGGGGGGGGGGGGGGGGGGGGGGGGGGG
>JARVGS010000789.1:20041298-20052500 GCA_031762315.1 Hypsolebias antenori | reverse complement strand
GAGAGGGAGGCCAGTGGAACAGTGAGGCTACAAGGATCAGAGGTCACAAAGGTGCAGGACTTCAAGTACTTGGGGTCTACTGTCCAGGAAAATGAGGAATGTGGGAAAGAAGTGAAAAAGAGTCCAGGCAGGATGGAGTGGATGGAGAAAAGTTTCAGGAGTGATTTGCGACAAAAGGGTGTCAGCAAAGGTCATGACCAGTATGGTCTGGAGACATTGGCAAAAAGACAGGAGAAAGAACTGGAAGTAGCAGAAATGAAGATGTTGAGGTTCTCCTTAGGAATAACAAGGATGGACAAGATTAAGAATGAGATCAGCACAAGTTGCACAACTGGGAGATAATTTAAATTTGGATAAAGTTATTCTTGACATGTCCAGATTGAGATGGGACAGTGGGTATACTGGTAGATGGATGTTAGAAATGCCTCTGCCAGGAAAATGACCAAGATGAGATATATGGATGCAGTTAGTAGTTGGAGTGAGGACTAAGGAAGCAGAGGACATAGTGAGATGGAGGAGGATAGAGGCAACCTTTGACTAGGAAAAGCCGAAAGAAGATGTCACCATATTTCTGTTAAATGGTTCTTAACTCAGAACCACCGCACACAGTGGTTGCTTTTTATTAATTCAGGGGTTCCAACAAGTTATTTTCTTCGTCATGCTAGTAGTTCCTCTCCAGAACTTGAGGTAGGGTTGGTTAGGATGATATAAGGAATATTTTTTAAAAGTGGCGTTCCAAGGTTTCACCTTTCCAAAACCCATAAAGCAGTTTTAGGCCTGTTAACATCTTTTTCTCTCCACTTTACACCTTCACGTGTGACCACAACATCTCTATCAAGAGCCACTCAAAGACCTGGATGTCCCTCAGGAGGGAGGTAACGTGTATATAAATTTACCTGGAATCAGTGGAACGTCTCATGCCGTTTGAAGCATGTATCTCCACACTCAAGCTTTAAATTGAAAAAGCTCCCTTGATGAAAAGTGAAAGGTTTCTACTACAAAACAGAAATCAAATTTGTTTACTTTTAGGAAATAGAATTCTGACAAATCAAACTTTTTCTCTCAAAGTAGTTTTTGAATCTTTGTGTTTTCAGATGTCCATCGTAATGATCGTCATGTTCCTGGTCGCCTGGTCGCCCTATTCCTTGGTGTGTCTCTGGGCGTCATTCGGCGACCCGAAGACCATCCCAGCCTCCATGGCCATCATCGCCCCACTCTTTGCCAAGTCCTCCACGTTCTACAACCCCTGCATCTACGTGATCGCCAACAAGAAGTGAGTGGTTCCAGTTCTCCAGCGCGTTTTGAGCTGATTGTTAGAAACTCTAAATGACGTCTTCCTGCAGGTTCAGAAGAGCCATCGTTGGGATGATTCAATGTCAAACCAGGCAGCGGGTCAACATCAGCACCCAGGTTCCCATGACAACCTCCCAGCAACCTCTGACCCAGTGAGGACAGGTTGCCTCAGGGTGACCCCACATTAAATATTTAAATATCGAGGGAATCAGACCCATTTATGATTCAACATGAGCGTTCTTTACTCTGGCTGTTCTAATGGGTACCTGAATGCACCGTGGTATTTACTGTGTAAATTCCAACTTCCAGTTGTAGTTGAGTATTTAACAATGTCAGCAACACAATTAAAATGTTTCCCATTGTGTGTCATTTTTTTTCCTTTTAAGGACACTTTATAATTGTTCTAGAGATGAGTAGACTGATCACCTGTCGCAGCCAGATGAAAGGGTTACAGTTTTGCCTGGTTCATTGTTTGTATCATTAGTAAAATATTTCAATCCATTTAATTTTTATAAAACTCTTTAGTAATCACTGGATATAGATCAGTTAACAGACATTATCTAACAAAACTGGCTTTAACTCAGCGCCTTTTACCGATATTGAGGTCAAATTTCGTGTGGTAGCTGAGAGTCATCCTCAACACATCGTTTGAGATCATGGCAAGTCATTTACAAAGTTCGACATAAGATTTTAGTCTAAAGTGCTTCAAGGGCTGCAAATGCTTGTAACGCTACAAATGTTTTACTGCTCTGCATGTAACAAGTCCAAAAGCCCGGTTCTGTGATGGTCTGGGCTTGGACCAGCGTTCTGATGGCAGCATTATTACAGAAGACTCCAGCACACACATTCCAGCAACATCTGCTGCCTTCAAAACTGCACTGTTGTGCATTTTTGTCCAAAATAGTAAAAATGAAACATTCTGCTCACATTCCAAAAGCTGAGGACGAGGTCTGGACTGTTTGGACACCTCAAGATAAGTTTACAGGGAGGATGGGATAAAACGACACCTGAAACCTTCATCACCTGATATTCTCATCATCAGAACATCTTTTGAGTGATGGAAGAAGGAAAAGAAACAAAACTATACTGAAACATTATAAAAGGTTGCAGCAGCGATGAATGAGGATTTAAAGAGGAAACAAAACTTGTAGCAAACCTGCAAAATAATAAAATTCATCATCATTATCTAGGAATTGCTGTTTTTATTTTCATGTTTTTAGAGTTCCCAGTGTTTGTAATCTGGAGGATTAAAACAGCTGTTAAATTGTTCTTTAAAGTAGTAAAACTGTCCCCCTTCATCATAGCAGACAGCTCAGAATGAGATAAATAAAGTAATGTGAATAAAAAATAAAAAAAGTTCATTCAGCTTTACGTCTTTGGCTTTCAGAGGGATGAACGCTGACAACGTGCTCTGAAACAAGGTGGGATTATAAACCAGTCAAATGACCCAAATAATCCAGAACGCATGATGCATCCAAGGTGTTTTAGAAGCAACAGTTTGTTTTCATGGAGGTTTATGAAAATGTAAATACAGTACTTTAATTCAAAATGTTACGTTTGTCAGTTTTTATGTATTTTGTAGTAAAAGCTGCATCATCTTGAGAGTAAAATTTGAAAAATCATCTTGTTTTCTGCAGGAAGCAGAGGATCTTTGTTCCCCTTCACTTCACGTTGTTCTTCAGCCAGGTTCCGATCTCGTCCCTGTTCCTCTTCAGCCACTCCATGTTGTTCCTCACAGTCTCCAGCGCCTGCTGTCTCGGCATCTCTCCGGCACCGGCGTCCGGCGTCAGCTGGAAGAAATGCTCCATCTGACAAAGCCAAGCAGAGGAAACTCCGTTTGGAATCAAAAGGAAGCATCAGATTTAGAACAAGAGCTCTATTCAGATATTTAAAGGGAAAAATACAGTAAATAATTTTTAATGAGTCACTGCTTAAAAAAAAAATAAATAAATAAAAAAGAGCACAACGACGACTCTGACCTTCCAGAGCTGGAGCTCGGTGTTGTAGGTGGTTGTGATTTGATTGGGCAAGCGGCCGAGGTTTCTGTCGTTGATGGTGAATCTACAAAAACAGATCAGTCGTTAAGATCTAACAAAGGCGAGTTAAAGTCCAAGACTTTTCAGAGTACAGACCGTTTCTCTCTGAAAAACTAAATAATGTATGTAAAATAGAATTCCTGTTTGAGTGAAACAAAATGCAGCGAGGAGAAATTAAAATTTAGCTTTAACGTTTTCTTTAGTGTTTTACAAAGTCCTTAAATGAGATATGTGTGATACAAACTCCATTGTAAAAATTACCAGAAGAAAACTAAAAACACATCTGGTTAAAAATAAAAGATTTCAGACTTTTTAAATTTCTATTTAAAGTTTAAGATGAACAAAACTGGTTTTATGTTGCATTTTAGCTTTCACTTGTTTCTTCTGTTTCATTTATTTATTTATTGTTGGTTTAGTTGTCGGATTGACTGAATTGTAAATACTGGGTCAAGCTTGTTTGTTTTTAAAGGGCTATAGAAATTAAAAATTTAATTCTCATTTAAAGAATTTGAGAAAAATCTTAAAATACATAAAAATATCTTATGGCTCAGCAGCTGAGTGAACGACTGCGCAACAAAAGTAAAACATTTTACTAAAACCGAATCAACGCAGGAGGACTAGAAAACATTAAAAAGTGGGAACATTTTACTGACATGTTTAAAAAAATGAATCTCTGCAGACTGAACCTTCAAGACGTCTCCAACTTTTGTCCAAATGTCTCACATTTTGTTCAAGAAATTCAAAACAACTTCAGTTTCTTTAACTTGTGGAATTATTTTATGACCTAAAAGCAAATAACAAATTTAAAGTATCCATACATGCCTGTTTTCACTGAGGTGAAACAAAAATATAAATGTTTTTGTTTCAAAATGACTAACGTTTGTCACGTTAGTCAGCAGGTGAGGACACTCTGGACGAGTCACGAGTCCATCACAGGGACACAGAGACAAACAAGCATTCACTCTTACTGACCTGTTAACCAGGTAGTCCCAGTTTAAAGTGGTCCAGTCCCAGGCCATGGTCTGACCCAGCGAGTTGTACGACACGTAGCGCACCACGGTGAACACATCCTGACTCCTCACCACGTCCTCATCTTTAGTCGCCTCCAGGAGCCTGTTGGACAGAGGAAATGTCTGTCTTTGCTGGACACAAAGACTGTCTCTCAAGTGGACTTAAAACTCAGTTTCTACATCTTAGTCTATTTTATTTCTCAATTTGTTTGTAAAAAATAAAATAAAATAAAAATAGGCCAACATGTTGGGAGAGTAATAGACTTAAAACATTTTCAAAAATCTAATGAAAACTACCACTTTAAACGTTCAGGGGTGAGATTTAGTGACATCTAGTGGCACAAACTAAAAACTGCAACAAAACAAAAACAATCTTGAGACATTTAGTTTATTGCCTGGGGATGAAAGCAATGTGTTTCTCCTCTGTGCTTGTGTTTGTCTGTTAGCAAAATATCTGACAAACCATCGGGTGGAGTTTACTGAAACTCTGGATGTACAAAGTTTTCATTCCTTTTCTGGTTCTGTCAGTACAAACACTGACCAGTCTATTAAAAAAAATTAAAAATAAATCTGTTTCAGTCCAAAACTTCTGCTTTGTTTTCTGTGACCTCCAGATTTATTAATAAAATGTAGAAATTAACAGTTTTAAAGTGTTTTCAGTTTCCCAAAGGGCAGCTTCTGGACTTCAAAGTCAAAAGAATAATTTTATTTACTTATAAAGAAGATTGACGTCCTCCACAGAAGCCAGCCCGTACAGCAGCTTGTCCTTCTCCTGAGCCAGAGTCGAGTCTTTGTACCTCTGAAACATGACATTCCACTTTTCCTCAGAGCCCGAGTTCCTCATGCCGTACCGATACACGAGCAGCCTGAGGTTCACAGGAACGCTGCTGCAGGTCAGCAGGTCAGGAGGCAAAAACAGATAAACACACATTTTTCAACAACTGCTCTGTTAGAAATCATGACCAGTGGTTGTAAAATGAATAAACTCAACCTGAGAGTCCCGTCAATCCACTGGTCAAAAATACGAGAGGCTTCATTCAGAGAGTCCTGGTCATTCATCTGACATGAGATGGTGAGCACAGTTTCCCTCAGCAACCTGAAACAAACATTTACCACAAAAAAAAAAGGGGGGGGGGAGCAGCAGAGCATTAACTACAAGCTAAAAAGAGCAAAACAGTTGCCAAAATCAGCTAAACATGCTGAAATGAGTAAAACTGTAGCTATCCATTTCTATTTTCTAAATGTATGGAATTAGTTAATTACCAAAACAAATGCTCAAGCTAAAATTTGTAAAATTGTAGCTAAAATTATAAAACCTATAGCAAAGAATGTGCTAAACTGTAGGTAAAATTAGCAAGAGAAACTACAATTAGCTAAGCAGACACAAAAAAGAACCAGAAGATGTTAAAACTAGCTGCTAAAATTTGCAAAACAGTAGCTAAAAAAGCAAATATGTAGCCAGAATTAGCGGATTTGTAGCTAAAAGCAGCAGAATGGTAGCTATACGTTGACAGCAGCAGCTGAAGATAAAAGGGTTAAGTATGTTGAAGCAGATTTCAAGGAAAACAGTGTTTAAAAGGAACTTAGGAAGATCTTAATGGATTTCTATGGGCAATTGAATCTAAAATAAAAGGTACCAATACATGTATTCTGAAAAATATAAAAAGTTACAAAAACTAAAAGTCACTGCACAAATGATCAAGCAGAACGTTTTGAATGAATTGCTGAAAAAGCACAAGGTTTGCAGAAATAAAAATCTGTATAAAAAATCTTTGAGGAGAAAGTATAAACGAATTCTATGAAGGCTGACTCAGCATGACTGACAATAAATGATGGATTAAAATCTTATTTCTGCTGCTGCACCTTTCGGTTTGCGTTCCTTCATCCTTCCACCCGAGTCGAGTGGAAATCGGTTTGACGTGTTGACGAAACAGTTTCTAGGAGATAAAAATTCAAATACTTTTTTTAAAAGCCAACAAAACAGCATAAACCAATCCAACAATCTTCTACAAGTACAATATTAGGTCTACAACTAATATTAAAATATTAAATATTAAAACACAACAATTTTAACAACCATATTTAAGAATATTAACTTGGATTTATGATTTTTGTTTGATTTTGAGCTAAATTTTAAAAGAACGTTGATTCGTGTGTTCAACTGGACATTATGTTTTTTTTTTATTTTTTATACAAGCACTTGTTGTGACATCATTCAGCTCTGCTGTTCACCTGAAACAGCAGGTAAAGGTCGTCATTGTTGGACAGCATGTCCCGGACGTAGGTGATAGAAGAGGCCACTCGACTCCACACGATGTAGTCGGACTCATTTTGAAGATACATGGTGAGATTAAAGGCGTTGCCATAATCCACAACATCAGCCCTGATTGGTGAAAACAACTTGTTGGTTCATTGGATTAGCTCTGGAATGTTTAATAAGTTTATTTTTAGTTTGTACCTAGCAAGAGCAAACACATCATCGATGTAGCTTGTTCGATCAGCTGCGTCGAACTCCTGTTAAAAATAAACAGTAATCTCTGTATCAAATGAACACATCCATTTAAAAAAAAGATTAAAATGCACATTCTTGTCAAAATACAGTGAGAATGCTAAGGGCTGAACCACTTTGTTAAAATTTGCTTTAAAAAAGTTGAAACTGAGTTAAAAGCAGCTACCTAGGAAAAAAAAATAAACCTAGCTAAAAGTTGAAGCAATAGCTAGTTCGCAACAAACAGCAAAACACTAGCTAAAAGTAGAAAATGGTAGCCAGAAGCTAAATGTAACAAAAATGTTAAAAGTTGCAAAGCCTGACTAAAAGCTTAAAGTGGCAAAAGGTTAAATAAACACCTAAAGTATCAAAAGGCAAATTAAAATAATTAAAAGGCTAGCTTAAAGCTACAAGTATTGAATGGTTAGGCAAAAGTAAATAATTGCAAAGGTCCAGCTAAATGTAAAAAATATCTAAAGCAGGCTAAAAGTATCAAAAGGCTAGATAAAAGCTAAACATTATAGTAAGACAAGACAAATCTGCTGAAGCAGTATTGAATAACGATGTGAATGTTTTGAAGGAAATCAAAAAATAGCCAAGCATTCATATGGCAAAATGTTTAGAAATAAATTTAAATAATTATGAAATGTGTAAAAGTCACAGCTCCCATTTCCTGAACGAACCAAACATATTTGTGTATTAACAGCTACACTTAGCAGAAGGTACGCAGAAGCTGCAAAAAATGTACCCCCCCCCCCCCCCAAAAAAAAAAGCCTTTACACAACAACAAGCAACACAGTCGTGAATGATGCTGATCTGAGGCCAGCTGTACCGAGTGGTTAGTCTGAAGCTGCTGACTGATGTCAGTCCACATGTGGTCTTCATGATTGACTCTGTAGAAGCCAATATGGTCATTATTGATCTTCAGCAGCCCGTCTTCTGTTGATGAGTAGTTCCCGATGGCGTGCTCTGAAAGGTTTGGATAAAACAAGTCAAAACATCAACATCACTGCTGATTTATTGATTGAATTTTGAGGGGTTCATAGGTGAAATTGTGATATAAAAGTAAACAGAAAACTTGACTGAACAATTTATATGTCACATTCTCAATCTAAATGATTTCCCCTAAACCAGTTGATTCATTCGTGTTTTTGTATTTTGCTGAAATGTGAAGCTTTGTGCTTTTCTCAGCTCCACAGAAACAAGTTTTTCATGAAGAATTTCTCTATTTATCACCATTTTATTGGTTTTTATTGATTCCAAGGCCTGCTGACACATTCCCACAGCATGCTGCTGTCCCCACCGTGCTTAACTGTTTGAAGACACTCTCAAAGTGCTAGGAACTGCACTAGAGACGGGAATTAGCAGGTACCTTAGGAAAATATGCTTATGAATAAATACTGTCCAAGTTTCTCAGCTCCTCACAGGAGACGTGACACCAAAAGCTACAAAATCAGTTTCAAGGAAACTAATTTTTATTATGTAAAACATCAAAATTTAGACTTTTTGTGGCAAATACCATACATATACAATACTACTAATATACTGTATTTAAATGCTGCAATGTAGCAGTAGAAATCTAAAAGCTGAGCTTGGACACTATACCTGCACTGTCCTTGTCAAACATTGTCATCATGTTCTTGTCACTCTGCACAGAATGCCATTTGACTGGAATTGTCCACTTGTATCTATAACACAACACATTTAAAGTCATTAAAACACTAATACACACAACAAAATCAGAACTCATCTATTCAGAGTGCAGACAACTTGGTTTATTTAAAAGAACATGACACTAAAAAGTTTTTACTGAACTGCTCACCCAAAAGGTGAAGGAGGCTTGCTGGCATCAGCTAATGGGTCCAGGAGGAAACGTCTCTGGGTCAGTTTGGCTTCGGTCCCTGAGGTGATCAGATCCACGACAGGATAACCCATCTGCTTGGTCCAGGTGTCCATAACCTCTGCAATGGGCAACCCACTCACCTGGGAAAATATTCAGAATTCAACTCCTTTACCTGCTTCACCTCATACCTTATCTCATTAGAGATGATCCACAACTTCTTTAGAACCTTTTTAACCTCTCCAGGTTCTGCAATGCTTCCAATTGGAGGACGACCACCCTAACCACTGGGCCAAGCCTGATTTAAACATTCAAGTTTAAATCTGGCATCAGAACAAACCATTTAAAGTTAACATACTTCTGCGAGAGAGGCCCAGAAGTTGGCTGTTTTGGCATTCTTGAAGTGGTAGTCTTGTAAATATTTCTGTGGACAGGAGAAGAAGAAAGAAGTAACAGTCCATCACCCAGCTGCTGTGGTCAAATGAGCTAAAGGCCTGAAAACTTCACCGTGACTCACTCTGCAGCCGTCTCTGAACGCATCTCTGCCCATCCAGTCCTCCAGCATCCTGAGAACAGATGCTCCCTGGAAAACAGTTCAGATCACACCAGAATCTCTTCTCAGTCAGGAGGAGGCATATGGCACGTCAAACTTTAAACTGAATACAATTTTGTTACCATGCTTTAGTAAAACGGGATCAAGGCCAATTAAACAATTTTTAGACAAGGGTTAACACCTAAAATTTGAGATGTTTCTTTGCTTTGACACTTCTGATTTGAATGAATCTTCTGTGGAACATGAAAACCTGCTGAAGAGCAGAGAAACAACTAACACTTACAGGACAGTGGTCCTCAAGAACCACGACTGGGCACCACAGATGGTAAATTTTAGTGCTGGTTGTCAGATTTGTTTTACAATCCAGATCGTTGGTGGTTAAATTTAGTTTTTTTATTACCGGTAATAATTAAACACTAAATCTATTCCCATGATTTCTTATTTAGTCTGAGGTGTCTTCTTTCACACCTTGCTGTAGGAGATGGCGTCGAACACTGAGGTGATTTCTGCCGGACTCGACACGTCCACGATGATCGGATGAGACGAAAGGAGGGCGTCGTTTACCATGACGGGAAGCACGTCACTGATGATCATGATGTCTCTCTGTGGAACCACAAAAGGACACGTGCACGTTTCCAACAGACTGAGACCTTCAGAGCAGCAGTGTTTGTGTCTAAAGCAAAACTCACCATTTCCCAGGAAGGTTCAGCCTCCTCCACTCCGATGTACTCAAAGAAACTGGCAAAACCCTCGTTGAGCCAGAGGTCATCCCACCAGTCCATGGTGACAATGTTCCCAAACCACTGTAAAAGGTGAATTAAGATGAAATAACCTTATTTTATTCATCCATCAATCCACTATCTGCCATTGTTGTGTAGTGGAGAAGACAGGTCCAGGAGGGAAACCCAAGTATCTCCCCAGGAAGACTATCAAACTCCCCCTGAAGGATCCCAAGACATTCCCAGGCCAGAAAGGATACATAATCCATCCAGTGGGTCTGCTTCAGGGTCACCTTCTAGAAGGATGTGCCTGGAAAATACCCTGGAAGCCCAAACCCTCTCAGCTTCATAATCCAGGGCCATTTGTGATTTGAGTTTATTAATTGTGTGTATTAGTTACACTTTTTTTTTGTTGTTGTTGGTTTTGTTGGTGATCCCTGAAATTGATGAACCAGGAAGTCAAGGGTTTCACCTTTCTGGCTCAGCCACCACAAACCAGAGCAACATCCTCATTACTGAAGCCCCAGTTTGTTGTTCAGTCCAGAGTTTTATCTTCCCATCATTTGTGGACAACATTCAAATGTGACCTGTCACATATCAAACCGAGGGTTAAGTCACAAGGTAGTGTAGTGAGATATATTGGTGCAATGGTTGAAAATGTGCAATTTTGGGGATTTTGTCAAATAAATACCTTATCTCTGAGTTCTATGAAGAAAATGTCTGAAATATACCATATTTCCAGCCAGAGTTTTTTTTTTTTTTGCATAATTTGAATGCCCTGCAACTTATACACCGAAGTGACTTATTTATGTTTTTACTCATATTTATAAACCAATTTTTGGCTGAGACATGACTTTTGTCATTCATTCTGACATTGAAAATATTGAACACTATCATTTTCAGCCACTAGAAGGCACTTCAGCATGGAATGCCGTTGTGTCATGTAATAGGTAAAAGTGGCTATTGATGAGACAATCGACTTGCCATAACTGCCACCTTCGTCCAACTCCGAGATCATGTCTGGAGCAACCGTCAAATCGGCTTCATTTCGCTGCACCGCCCCAGAGAAATTCAGCTAATTTGACCAATGAAGTGCATTTATTAAGTTTAAGTTCAGCTGAGCCACATCTTTGCTATAAAGTCGAGCAAACAAATACAGGTAGTCCTCGGGTTACGACGGTCTCGAGTTACGACATTTCGTAGTTACATCTCCCATTTAAAAAAAAAAAACTAACTTGTTTTGAAATTTTATTTTGAAAAGCC
>JARVGS010000789.1:20005274-20022809 GCA_031762315.1 Hypsolebias antenori | reverse complement strand
TAGCTAATGACTCTAACATGCATGTTTTTAGACTGTTGGGGGAGACTGGAGGAAACGCATGCATGCATGGGTACTTCAACTCTTAATGCAAAAGAAAAGCCTCTGTTAGGAGTCAGACTTGCAGTATTCTTGTTATGAGGAAACATTGACCATCCACCAATCCATGATCAAAAAAATCATGACTAATTTGCACAATACAAGCAAAGCAGCATGTATTTGTCTGTTAGTGTTGGAAATATCACCAAAATCTTTCATAGAACCTGACCACATTAAACAAATATTAGAATCACATTGTATCTATAGATGTACGGATAATTGTTCTACTGTCAGAACAACTAATAATAATGTAAAAAATGATGGGCTGTTTTACAACAAAAAGAGTTCCTGTCATCTTCCCTCAAATACATGTTGTCTACCAGCTGCCATCTACATTTAGATCACACTAGAAAAGACAAATGATTAAACTTTTTTAACTTAATTTGTGGCTTTGGATTTCTGGGTAAGATCACAAAGTTTTGTAGAGGATCTGAGATCTCACACACACACACACACACACACGCACACACACGCACACACAGATTTAAGCCGACTCTTTCGTTAAAACATGTTCAAAGTGAAACTCTGAAACATCTGCTTACATCTGCTGATTAGGAGAACACCAGTAATCTGAATTATCCTTTCACAATTCAGCAGATTTTCCATTTTGATTCACAATCACTTTCTCTTATAAACAACCCCACACTTCAGAGGGGACAGGCTTCAGAAACAACTATTTATTAAAGTATTTTATATTTACTTAATATTTTACAGAAAATCCCTGGCCAGATGTGAACTCGCACAGACATGTGAGCTGAAAATTCAGAATGTTAGAGAACAGAGCGTAAGCGAGAGCAGCTTCACTTGCAGGCGTTTGTGTCTCTCCTACAAAGCCCTGCATGTTTAACACCACCCTGTGTGCCTCTGCTCTGTCCTTACAAAGACAGCTGGTGGATCAGTGGCTAATGTGGAACATCAACAGATGTCTGTTTTATCCGTTTGAGCCATCCACACTCATTATATAAGTGGATCTCACTGCAGGTAACAGGCTGTCTGCGTTAGACAGGACATGGAGCACAGAGATCAAAGTTATGTGTTTTTATTTTTATTTTTATATTTTTTTGGGGGGGAGGGGGGTGACCAGCTGATCAAAAAAATTGATCAAATGTTGGGGTTTTGTTTTAGTGCATCATGCTGTGACTGCAGCTATTTTATATGAAGTTGGTTGATTTAAATTATTATTATAATCTTTTTTATTTATTTATTTAATTTATTTTGCCTTATTACGTTTTTTTTTTTAAATAAAGTAATTTAAAATGCTTGTTTGACATGAGCTCCACACCCGTATGGGTTTACAGCGATTCAAACCTTTTGATGGCGCTGTCCATTAAATGTGCAACAATCCAGCCTGTCTGTTTCAGTCTTAAGATTAATTCATCATTTTGTGTAGTTTCTGAATAAATTCAATATAACATTAACATGAAGTCTGTCTGTTTTTCCCCGTGCTCAAATGAGTTGATCCACTTCATGGTGGAAAGTGAAGTATCCAGAATTATTTTGCTATAAAAGGAAAACAAAACATAATACTTGTAATCTTTTTTAAATAAAAAGTGCAAAAAAAGTGTGTTTATGATGAAAGGCAGGTGATTAAGTAATTAAATATATGTATCTGTCTGCTTGTTTGAAAACTGTCATATGAACCAATCAAAATGTTTTAATGAAACAACCAGAAAACAATTATTGGATATACATCCACAGCTTGCTAACTTTTGGAGGAAATCTTATTCAAAATGGCTGCTAACGCCAACTGATCTTAGGAAACATAAAAATAGTAATGTCTCAGCCATTTTAATTTATTCAATTTAACAACAATGAAAATGTATATAATGAAAAGGGTTTAATACGTATGATTCAGGAGCATCTCACCAGTCTTTTAGGTTTTTCTGGAGACTACAGACAAATATGTTGAGGATGAACAAGCCATAGTATTTTGTGAAAAGCCAAACGCAAACAACAAACACAGGCACCTCCTCGACCAGCACCTTCAGCCTGGAAAGAAAAAAATACAGACAAGTATTGTAAAGTTGTGTTAATATCATGAAGGTCTCTGTGCAGATGGATTACCAAAACAAAGATAACTCTCTTAGACATATATATTAATTTTTACAAAACAATCAAATTACATTTTTTAATAATCTTAAACTTTCAAAATTCACATGCAGATTAAACTCACTCCCTTCACAATGGAGGGTCATTAGGGTCTTTGAACACCTGGTTCCAAAGAGAGATGCTCTTTTAAATAAAACATCTTCAACTACAGAAGAGAAGCCTGTTTGCTTTTGTTTTGATGTTGTTATTATTGTTTCAGTTTTGCTGTTGCTGTTTATTTTTAGATTTTTTTTTTCTAATTTCTATCTCCTGAAGTTATCTTGACTGTGCTAACATACATGTGCCAATCATCTCATTTGCTTTAATTTATGAACATGAAGAAAATTAATGGGGTGTTTCTATGCTGCTTTTAGTTTTATTCAACAACGAGCTTGTTTCTTTTATTTATTTATTTATTTATTTATTTATTTATTTATTTATTTTCAGAAATTATTGAAAATGACAATGCTTTAACAATTTTCAGCCACTTTCTGATTTTTTTAATGTTCTTCCTGGTGTATTTTACAATCAGAAAATGTATTACATTTGTTTTATTTCCTTATTGAACTAAAACAAAATAATAATTTGTATTTTTTGGTGGGTGGGTAACAGACTAAACCCAGAGTTCATACTGCTCACATGTGCATGTTGCATTCAGTGTACATCTTACCGTTTCCTACTCTGCAGCAGAGCGTAAAAGGGCATGACGAGAAGCAGAAGCAGGATGGACAACATTTTCATTGTCAATCCAATCATATCCAGATAGGTTGACCACCTGCCCAAAAGAACTGAAACACAAATAGTAAAATAGTTTATTAAGTTGCTTAGTGTTTCATTACATGAACAACTTGTGGAAAAAATAATATGAAATAAAAATGAGAAATATATGAATCCTTATATAAGCTGTTGAACTTAAACAAAACCTTGAAAAGTTTCCATTTTCGTGGAAATTGTCCTTGTTGTAAAATAAGTTTTTTGGTCTCAGACTAATTAGAGCTGGACATGTTAAAATATTTTACTTCTGTATGTGTTCATAATTATCCCTGTCCATTCTAAGATAATAAGCTATTACACTGACAGTGAAAACACAAAATCAAAAATATGTTTTTCATTACGCTGTTCATACCTTTGTGTTTTACATGTCCTGTCTGACCTACTTAAGACCATCTTTTAAACATTTATTTGTCTCAACATTCAGTGCTTTAGGTTCAGTGTGTTTCTGCAGATCAATAAAAAGGTTGTTGTTGTTTTTTTAATTAAAAAAATGGAATTGATGTTCATGTCATGACTGCTAAGTAAATGAGTTCATCACATTTTAAAATCAATATTCAGTTGTGAATATGTTTTAGGTAAAATTGTATTTGTTGCATATTTTTGTTACTCCTAATCTAACTGGCCTAAAAAAAATAAAGCAGCCAGACAACGTGGTAGATCAACACCACCCCCCCCCCTACACACACACACACCAAAAATAAATAAATAAAACCTACACATGTTGAAAGGTCTTTCAACTGGTTTATCATTATTATATTTATTACTGATGACAGTATCTGATCAAATACAGGTAGTCCTCGGGTTACGACGGTCTCGAGTTATGACGTTTCGTGGTTACGCCGCATCTCCCATTGGCTATGAACAGCCTTATTTCGAGTTACGTGGAGGAATCCAAGCGTTTCTTTTGTGTGTGGGGTGTTAACACCTTTCCCTTTAGGACCCTGTTGACTCCCGCTCTCTGGCGTCAAGCTTGTTGTGGGAAAGGGGGCAGGTGGTGCGGTCAGTCAGGAGGGAAGTTGTTGTCGGCTGCGTTCGTGCTCTTGAAAAGGCGTGAGCTGCAGCCTCTAAAATAGCAGCTTTTTTTGTTCTAATAAACTCCATTGGTTGGACTTCACCTGCGGTGTTGGCGTCATTACAGTATTTTACCTGTAAACACTCGTGACCGAGGTGGATTGCAGAAGCAGCTGCGCACAAGTGGCGGAGGAATACAGGTACGTACTGTACTGTTTTTTTTTTTTACTGTTTTATTTCATTATGAAACGTACTGTGCAGTATTTTATATGTGTTTTTTGATAATCATGTAGGGTACTGTGTTAGCTAACCGCTTGGAAATACAGTACTGTACATGTTTATGGTTTATGGCCAGTAAAAACTTCAAATATACTGTATGTTTACAAGGTAGCTGGACTTCTTTTTTGGGTTAGTTGAAGACATTTTGCTGCTCATCTAAGAATAAATGTTTCTGTTCTAACTTTGACAACTCCTTGGTTAAGTATTAAAACAAATAAGAAAAATAATCCAGTCGCTTCATTTGAAAACCCAATGGTATCTGTTTTGAGATGTGATTGCTGGGAGACTGGTTGGCATCTCAAAATTGCTAAACTGGTGAATTTCCTAAAGTAGTCTCGTTGAACTCTGAACAGCAAGAGCAAGAAGAGCCCCAAAGGCTCATGACAAGGTTTTAATTAAGATTTACAAGCCGTAGCAGAACAGATCCAGGTTGAATTGACTGTTTCTCCGTGAGGTGGCAGTTTTTTCTGCAGAACACCTTCAGAGTATTGACTCAATCCTCTAAATTTAAACACACAGCTTTAACTCAGCGCTGCAAACGTCCAAAAAGTGACAGATGGAGCAATGCTGTCAAAGTCACTGCTGCACAAACTGCTGACCCGACACTCAGACACAAACTGAGGCTCTGCTGACAAAAACAAAGCAGAGGACATCCTCCAATTACAGGCGGTCAGCACTGGTCCACTTCACCATCCCGTCTGTCTCTGAGCCCAGATGTCTCCAAACGATTTGGCTCTTTAGGTCCAGTTGTTTTATTTAAGCTGCTGAACGTTCAGGAGGAGCTGGAGATGTTAATCGATGTGACATTGAAGCACGAGGAAATGCTGAGTGCATTCAAACTGACACGCCAAAGTTTTCTCAGTTTGTTGGTTTCCTGCAAGATTTCTGCAATCTAACTTCATTCAACAATTTTAGCTAGCCTTTTGCAACTTTCAGCTTTAAGCTCCCACTTTGCCAATTTTATCTGTCAGCTTTATGCAATATTCATCTTTTAGCTCCTGCTCTGCTAGTTTTAGCTTTGAGCTACTAGCTCATTTGTAGCTTTTAGTTCCTAATTGTAGCTTAAAGCTAGCCTTTTGCCACTTTTAGCTTCTGCTCTGCTAATTTTAGTTTATAGCTAGGCCTTTGCTACTTTTAGCTACCAGCCTTTTGCTGCAGTCTGCTAGTTTTTAACTAATGTTATTCTATATTTAGCGTATAACTAACCATTTTCTACTTTTAACTTCTACCATTTTGATAGTTTTAGTCTTTTGTTATAGCTTTTAGCTTCTGTTCTGCTATGTTCAGCTTCTAAGTAGCTGTTTAAAAACTTTTATTTGGCCTTTTGCTACATTACCTTTTGGCTATTATTTGCTACAAGAGCTTTAAGCTAGTCTTTTGCTATTCCTGATGAGTCTCTGCAAGTTCTGCATTAAGGTTCAGATCTGCTGATTTCATTCTTCCTCCTCGTCGTCATAGGGTTTGATGGGAGAAGCCCTTTGTGTGTGAAAAGCCACAATTTATTATATTTATTATATTTATTATTTAGCTCAGAGGTCATGACAAAATATTCTCAAATCCCAGATTTTAAGTAGGTAAAACAGGAAATAAGCATTTGGTTAGCTGTGTTTTAGCTAAATTAAACTAAAAAAACTAAACTAAAATGTGTGTTTCTGTGCACAAAAGCAGAGTGCAGCCCTCTAATAAAACCTGAGGGTCAGTCGGGGGTGGGGGGACCTCTGACCCTGACGGTCCCACAGTGAATGAGACTGACTGAGGGGGTTTAGGAAGGGTTTGTGAGAAGCGCCGCACAGTGACTCTTTGAAGACCAGCCCCCCCATTGTCCGTCTCATAATACCGTGGGACAGATGGCAAACGCAAACCGTGTGAGGAGGAACGAGGCCAGCTGAAAGAAAATACCATCACAGCAGAGTCCAGAAAGACCCGGAGAAGCTGCCTGAAGGTTCTGATGAACAAACGTCACATTAAACAACTTTTTAAAAACTTAAAAGCAACGATCTGCAGTGGTTTAAAAATCACCCCAACAGAACATGGAGATTTATGACTAACCAGCCTTCTTGTGTCACGTTCTCATGTCTAAACATGTAGAAGGTGTGTAAGAGATGAGAAATGAGCTGAAATAAAACATTTTACCTGTCAAAGCAGTCAAAATCTGTCCTACATAACAAAATCACATCTGTAAGTATTCTGAGTTTATGAATTATTTGATTATTCCAGAGTTTGAGGAAGAAAACTAAGTTTTGCTGCCCTGTGAAATAAATCTGCTTGAGAGCATTTTGTTATAAAATCTATGTGTTGGAGCTAATATTCCTACTGTCTCTGACGCTGCGTTTGTTAATCTAGAACTGTTGTGTTTTAAACTGACTAGACAACGAATCAAACTAATCAGAGAGCAGGCGGTTCGGTCGTCTTCAGCGGACTCGATTCTTTTGAGCGGATCGGGATTGAGCTTTCACAACACCAACTAAACATTCATTTATGTCCCTGCAAACGCGTTCAAATTCAGAGTCTGAAAATAAATACTCTATCTTGTTTAATTTTTGTACAACTCCTAGAAAGATTTGGAAATCGTTTTAACTGACGCAGCCTGGGCCCGAGCCTGCAGCCGGATGGACCGCGGTGCTGACCACCGAGCTTCCACAGCCCCTGTTTTTATAATTTTTATACTTAAAAACAGTTTACAAATGTTTTCCCCATAGAAATACATTTTGATATTTAAAAAAACAACAGAACTACATTTCTTTTGATATTTTAGCTATTATTCTGTTCACGTTAGCTGGATTTAAAAAAAAAATACTTTTTACTTTAAGCAAGCTTTTTGCCTTCCTCTGCATTAGGCTAGTATTTTGCTACCTTTAGCTTGTAGCTAGTCTTTCTTACATTTAGCTTTTAGCTAGCCTTTTGTTACTTTAACATAGGTATAGCTACTTTTTGTTGCAGTATTTTGCTACTTTTAGCTTGTAGCTAGCCTTTCCTATATTTAGCTTATAGCTGGCCTTTTGTTACTTTAGGTATAGCTACTGTTTTGCTACATATAGCGTGTAGCTAATCTTTCCAACATTTAGCTAGTCTTTTTTTACTTTGGCATATAGCTGCTTTTTGCAGCATTAGGCGAGTGTTTTGGTGCATATAGATTTTCTTCCTCATGAGGGAGTTTTTCCTTTCCGCTGTCGCCTTCATGCTTGCTCAAGATAAGAGTTCTGTGATGGAGTTAAATTCAAAGCAGTCTGCTCCTCAGCTAAATAATGTTAAATTGTTGTTATTATATATGAATGTTTCTGTTCAGTGCCCTGAGATGACTTCTGTTGTGACTTGGCGCTGTATAAATTGAATAGTTGGCCTTTCCTACATTTAGCTTTAAGCAAATGATGGGGGATGTAAAGGTCATGGATGTTTCACTTACTGTCAAATGTTATAGAAGTGTGTTTGTCTTTGCTAAGAGGAGCCTGCAAAACACCTGATAAACTTCAAGCAGAGTTGTCTTGGGAGGTTGCCTTGACCTCACCTCTGATATAAAAAAGACACTTCCTCATTCTGCCTGTGAGCAGACCTTGTGAGACGAAGCTCCATGTAACATCTTGATGCTTGTTTTTCAACTGCTGCTCCATCTTACAAGATTAGACCTGGGTTGATAAAGATCTAGTTTCCTTGTGTGGCTTAATTATTTAATAATTAAATTATCCAACAGATAGTCTTTGTTACTTTAGCATATAGCTTTTATTATTTTTATTGCACCTTTATGCCAAAGCAAGTTCCTAGTTTGTTAATCTTATTCATTGACAATGGCAATAATAAACTGACTCTGAGCTACTTTTTGCTGCATTAGGCTAGTGTTTTGCTTTATAGCTTTTAGTTAGCCTTTAGATTTTCAGTAGCGTTTTGCTACTTTAGATAGTGGGACTTATTTATTTTTGTTAGTTTTGACTGTCAGCAAGAATTTTGCTTATTTTAACTTTTAGCTTTGCTGTGCATCTTGCACCTGCTCAGACGCTTATTTTTTAAGATAGATTCATTTTTAAAAGTTACAAAGTGTGATTCCCAGCTTTACACTCATTTGTGAAAATTATTTAAGAGCTAAAATAGTTGTTCTGTTTGAGTTGGTGTTTTGTTTCTTGATTTTTATGATTTGTGATCATGTTAATAACCTTCTGGTTTTCTTCTGTTAATATTAGCTTCATAGCTTCTACCACTGTTTCTTTGTTTTTGATCCTCTATACATTTTTTATTTCTTGAACCGGTTATTCATGTGTTTTTTTAATCCCTCATATTAACTTGCTAGTTTTCTTTGTTTGCTGACAGATTTGTCTTGTCTTTTTTTCCTTCTTCTTCCTGGTGTCTCAGCTGCTTTCCATCATCTCTGTTTTGAACCTATGTTTGGCTTCCTGCTCTGCAACACTTTTGTCTTTGTTGTTACCTGCCTGCATTGGGCTCAGGAAATAAAAGTACAGCTGTAAAAAAATGAAAGCAAACATTAAAGCTGACCTGCCCAAACATAAAATGTCTGCAATGACAGAAAAGCAAACGCAATATTTCATGAATTGCTCATATTTAAATGATTTGCTGATTTCAGCTCATATGTGAACAAATACAACTTTTGGGATGTAAATTAATCAAAAGGTTATTGCTACAGGAAATTTAAAATCATCACAAAAAAAATGTAGAAATTTTCAAAAAATGACCTCCAAAATCAGCAGAAGGTGTGCAAGTTGATTATTCTGTTGTAGCTTTTTGTTTAGGAGTCACAGTTTAGGTGAGAAGATGTTATTTACATCATATCCCACTCCTCCTCGAGTTACTTGGTTAAATTATAGAATTAGTCATTTAGGCTAAATAACGTGTTGTATTAAAAACCTTCAGAACTCAAACAGAGAACCAAACTTTCCACCTCAACCTCATATTAAGATATTTGTTTCATCTTTTTGATCTCTTATTGTTCATCAGTTAACAAGATTCATCCCAGCAGGGGTGCTTTTTCCAGAGATGCCAGCTAAAACAATGCCTCTATTATTTCCCCATCAGGGCTCTTTGTAAGGTTCCAGTTCTTCATGAAACCTGGAATCCAATGAGGTTTTTAAAGACCTCATTGTGCTTCAGACCAGAATGAACCTAAGTTTATATAATGAAATGCTTTAATTTGAAAAAAATTAACATAAACACTGGTTTTAGTACATTTTCATAACGACATGACTAAATATTCAGTTTCTTTGGAGTTAACAGACACATCAGTTAAAAATACAGAATATTAAGCTGTGTTGTATCATCAGAAAGTGACAGTTTTAATTTAGTGGAAGAAGTAGCTCTGCTAATTGGAAACAAAATGAAAAATGTGGTGAATATTCATATAATAAAATCCTTTATTCTTCAGGAATTTCACATTTTATCTTATTTGTAAAGATGCTGGTCAACTAAAAAAAAATATATATATATACTGTTTTCATCTGCTGCTAATGCACTTTTGGGTCTCTTTCGATCCAACATGTTTTTAATAGTTTAAAATTTACAAACTTCTAAAAGTTTTTTTTTTTTTATTATAAGTTTTTATTTGCTATTTTCTAAAGAAAAAAAATAATAATTAAGATGATTTGGGCAGCCTGTCTGCTGTCTCTTCTGCTGTTGTCATATTTACAAACCAGGGTGACCACTCCCCTCTGGTGGGAGGGGCTTGAGAGGCAGAGCTGAAGCACAGCAGAGAGGGACCGGAGCCTACAAGAGGCATTTATTTAAAATTTCAAGGTAAAAAAAATGTATCTTTCTCCAAAAGGAGCGACTTTAGCCTCGATAAATTCTGCTCAATAGAATGAAATGTTTTCTATTCAGTCAAGCGGCACTTTATTTTTCTATTCTCCATCCAACAGAGACAGTCATCAGCTTTGTTCCTCCACCAGCAGACAGTGGGTTCTGTGTAGAAACAGGCGGATTCTTTTATTGTACGTCCAAACCTTTTCTCAGAGCAGGACTTTCCCATGATGCCTCATTATCATAACAACACGGCCTTTCTGTCTGCAGTGAATCTGTCACACGCTCACATGCACACAAAGAAAAGAGGGGCTCCTGACTAGGAGTCGTTTAAATTTGAGAAATTATAAAAGTAAAATGTTTCAGAATAAAAGCACCATATTACGTTGCAGGTTTTTTTAAACTACTGTTTCAGATACAATCTTAGGTTAAAAACAAATAAGGATTTAGAACAAAAATGCAATATTAGATTGCTCAATAATTAATTACATGCACATCAGGTGCATCATTTAAACATTATTGCGTTTTCTGCTCTATCAAATTGTGTTCGTTTTCATTTTTTAACTATGTTCACCTCTTCACCAATTAAAACTATAAGAGGGGAGACTCAAGTGGCCTTTCTAGACCACCTGAAGACACTTGTTGTAACTTTTGGGTGCATTTTATTGTTTAAGGCATATTATAAAACCAGTCTGTCAAATAAGAAATTTAAAAGCATTGCAGTCAATATCTGGTCATCAGGAGTAATTCTAGGTCTACTTCAAATTTACATTTATTTATTTATTTACCGGGGGCATAATGAGTCGCTCATCATGTTTACCAGCAGCATGTGGCCTGAACTCAGGAGCAACAAGCTCCTAATCTCTGAAGGAAAACTATGAGCGTTTCTCCAAGACAGAAGAAGCACCTCCATCTGCCCTCTGTCTCCTCCTGTTGCAGCTGAGGTGCTAAATCCTCATTAGACCTAAGGAGGTATAGTCCGGGGCCATCTGGCCCCACCGGAGCCAGACTAAGTAAAGTTGAGATGACTACAAAACACTGGCTGTGTGGGATTAAAGATGGATTTCTGCTGCTGAAGTCACATCTTTGTTGACGATGCTACTCTCCCATTTCTTTAGCTGAAAACAGAGAATGCAGTTACAAAGTTAAGATATCAGAAGCTCCCAGTATCACCTGCTCCCACAATGCACTGGGCAAACATCCAAGATAAACCTCCAGTCTTTCAAACAACACTGTTCCTGTGCTGAACATGCAACTGCATGTAAATTTAGAATTTTATCTTGGAGCCCGTTAGCTCCCGCACGCTGCCTGTGTGCACGTTTTGAACTAGATAACAGTCAGTTATTAATGTTTTAAACGATCAAACCTGACTCATTTGAAAGTTTGCAATGAAACAAACACATCTGTGACGGTCAACTGCAGCTCACACACTTCCTCTTAAAAATAAACTAATTTTAAAAAAAGACTATCATCTTTCATGCCAAAGTTTAGACAGAAATGACAGTTTTAGACATTTTGGTTAAACTTTGCGAATAATATTGCTCCCTTTCTCGGACAACGTCATGAGATGTCAGAATATGTGGTGAAAGATTCTCAGCTTTAACTCAATGTCTGTAAAACAGACTAATTTATAGCCATTTGTCATGATTATTCTAATATCAGCTGTGGCAACCGTCTTAAAAGGAAGTTGTTAAGTGAATCAGTTGATGTTTGTTCAGTGATCACTTCCTGAATGTTTGATCAAAATCCATCATGTAGTTCATGAGATATTTTACTAACAAAGAGACAAAGTTGACTTGTCAAAATCTTAAGCAATTTTCTTGCCATCTGTTATAACACTCAATAAATGTGTTGTAAAAGACTCTCAGCTATACTACCACACCAACTTTTAACACAACATCTGTAAAATGAACCGATTTAATGGTATTTTTTATGTTATTTAAGTTAAATTAGCTGTGGTGGCCATCTTGAACCGGGCTGACTTTAAAAAGCAATCACATGTAGATGTTCATTACCTCTAGAAAGTTTTATAAAGAAAATGGTCAAAAGTGAATTGTTGAAGAAATATATATGAAGTAGTCGAAATGTGTAATGTGTTTAAATTGGTAAACTGAGATGAGTTATTCATATTTTTTGTTACTTTTAGATAATTAGTGTTTGAACTGATTGTTTTTGAAAAGGGGCAGATAGAATAAGATTTTTTTCTTCTTTCTGCTGCCTTTCATTTTATATTGTATATTTTTTAAATGGGATACATGTGTTTGTTGTGTATTTCTTTATTTTTTATAAAAGGAATAAAATAATTAAATAAATAAATAATAATATGATATATTTTGCTAACAGCCCCATATGGTGGAATAGGAGCCAAGTTTAGATCTTTAAAGTTCATGTGGACTCACCTCTGTGGGCAGACACATCCTCCGTGGACCTCCTGAGAGGACCATGCCCCTCCTTGAGCAGGAGGTGATGAGGGAGGTGGTCCGGGCTCCCCCCGCTGCTCCCGTCCCCGCCGTCCCGGGGCTGCAGGCTGGACTGGCTGTCGATGGAGCTCCGGGAGCCGGCTCCGCTCCTCTCCTCGTCCAGCATGAGAAGCAGCTCCTTGAGCTCGGAGTTCTCCGCCCTCAGCGCCTCCTGGCCGGCCTCCAGCTCCGTCAGCTTCTGCTGGTACAGAGCCAGGTCCCTCCCCAGGACCGCGGCCGTGCAGCGGCCGAAGCGCTGCCACTCCCGGGACACCTTCCTGCCCTTCTGCCGGTCGTCGTCCAGGAAGCAGCAGAGCTCCCGCAGCTCCTGGTTGTCCTCCTGCAGCTGCTGGTTCACCTCCTTCAGGCTCCGGATCTCCCGGAGGTGGACCTGCAGGCTCCGGTTCACGTCCTTCATCAGTCTCCCGTGCTCCAGCATCAGGTCCACGCTGCGGGTCTCCAGAGTCCTCAGCGTCCGGATCAAGTCCTCCTTCCCCAGCCTCAGCAGGTCCTCGTCGGGCATCCGGATCAGGTCCGCCGGGTCCATGTCTCAGGTGTCCTATACGGAAAACGGCGGGTCTAAGTTATTATGAGAAGCAGATCCATCGTCGTGCCGATCCAGAACCAGAACCGGTGCTTGTTATGCGCAGAAGTTGGACAGACTTTCTAACATCTCTGTAACTCTGTGAAGGTGAGAGTTAAGAAGGAGACAGACTGGAGGACAGGAGACACACGCACACAGGGAGAGAGACAGAGAGAGAGAGAGACGCGCGCATATTCAGGGAGGGGAGAGGAAACAGCACCCCCTAGTGGTGAAATAAAAACCTGCATACAAAAACTGACAGCGCAAAATGAACTGCATCCGAGCTTCCGTACTTTGCTTTTTATCGTCAAGGCAAAGGCAGAGCGGTCGGGTTTTATTGAAACTTTGAGAAAGTAACGATCGGATGAACATTTATAACTGGTTAACATTTAGTCACTCCTATTTAAGATGGCTGCCACAGTAAAATATTTATAATTCATCCACTTTTAGACGCATTGAGCTCAATTTTGGTGAAGTAGCTGAGACTGCATGTTCCCAATATTAGATAGTAATTCGAGGGCGTTATTTTTACTTTATAAAAATGGCAATACAGTACTGTAGTTGTTGGAGTCAACCGTACGACCGAGCTTTAAGGCCACGCTAAATAAAATAAAATAGGCTAAATAAAATTGCATTGCCACAAAAAAAAGCCATAAAATTACGATAACAAAGTCATAAAATTACGAGAATAAAGTTGTACAAGACTTTTTTTGTCGTACAAGCCGTTTATCTGTTTGCAAAATATCTCATGAATTAGAGCTGAATAAAACTAACCTATAGGCTAACTGGTGCAGTAGGTTAAATGTACAATTTTGCCACTTATTTATTAGCTTTAAGTCCACAAATAAATAACATTTCGAGTCACCGCATTTTAAGATGGCCAACATGCACCATTAACATAAAAATGGCTACAGCTCAATAAATTTAGCTGAACTCAGGTAATCTGAGAGATAAGATTAGACCTAATGTAGCCTAATAATTAATATAGTCACTCCCCATCATAGGATGATCTCAGTTTAAAACAATGGCATGAAAAGCGGCGGGCGATATGCATTCCCCTTTAATTTTATTTAGCAAGTTGTCTAAACTTGAAGTGAAAGTTGGCGGAGTTCGCCATCTGCTGGGAGTAGATTATTCAACTAAAATCTCGTTAAATCTGAGAGTTCTGCACAGAATAAATAAATAAATAAATAAACATTAAAAAAAAAAAAAGAAAAAAGAAGGGAAAAGTGCGCACATTGCGGCAGGTCCGCACGGACACCGGCGCGTCACCACGTCACTGCTCCAACCAGAGCAGTCCAGATCGAAGTCCAGAGTCATAGGAAACCTGCTGCACCCCTCCCGTCCATGTTCCACGTTGATACGCCATCATGCAGCGGAGTTCTGCCAAGACCCGGTTCTGCTGGCTCGCACTGCTGTGCGTTCTGACCCTGCGTGTGGCCCCCGCGGAGCCTCACCCGCAGTGTTTGGACTTCAAGCCGCCCTTCAGACCCCCCAAGGACCTGGAGTTCTGCGTCATGTACAATGAGTTCGGCTGCTGTGACTACCAGAAGGACCAGGAGCTGTTGGCCCGGTTCTACCGGGTCATGGGTCACTTTGACCAGAGAGGGTACGAGAAATGCGCCGGGTTCGTGCTGGAGCTGATCTGCCAGGTAGGCGCGCGCGGGGTCAAAAGGTCACCTGACTTCAGAACAAAAACTGATCTTGTATAACATTTCATTTCCTCTCATTCTACAAGATTGAATCTAATCTGAAACTAACCAAGTCAGGAGATTTAAAACACAAGTTAAACATTTCTGAGCACCTGCAGCTGCATTTTTATCAAACAGATGTGACCAGCTGTTTTCTATAGAAATTATAAGTAATCCAACATACAGTAAATTCATTACTTGACTAGACATATAATGTCCTGTAGGTCCAACTTGTTTTTGTTTAAATATAACAAATGTCATTCTTCCCATTAGTCTTTTAAAGCAGATGTTGATCTTTATCGACTAAAAATCAGAGAAGGTAAATAAATTCAAGTTCAAGGTTCTTTATTGTCGTTCTCATCACATGTGGTACATGCGGTGGAACGAAATTGTGCACACAGGGTCCCAGTTATATCCAACAATAGCAAAAACATAAATGGTGAAAGAAACAGTAATAAAGATCTAAGCTAAGAAATGAACATAGTGCCAAACAATACGCCGAACAACAGCAGCACGAACATGAGTCTGTGTGAGCAGATGATTGAACACAGCAGCATGAAATAAATTAGATCAGCAGCATGGATAATCAGCAGCACATATCAATAATCAAAGTGGCATTACAGTGATTTTTGTTCATAGTGATAATCCTGATTAGGGATTCATGAGTCTAACAGCTTCAGGGTAGAAGTTCCTCAGTCTAGTGGTTCTACACTTTGATCCTCAACCTTCTGCCTTAGGGGAGCAAGGCAAAAAAAATGTGTGCTGAGTGAGGTCCTTCATGATGCAGGTGGCCCTCTTCCGGCATCTGGAGGTGTAAGAAGAGGAATTAAGAAATTAATTATTTAGATTAAGCATAAACCTTTAATTTATTCAAAATAGCACACAATAAACATTACAACTTTTTGGCAAATTGAGGTAATTGTGAATTTAATGGCAACAATACATTTTTAAAGTTGTTGCAGGTGAAGCATCCCCTCTGTCTTTAAACGTCCAGGCCCTGAGACGACCAGTTTTTGGAGAGAACAGTGACCCATTCTGGTCTGATGGACTCTGTTCAACGGTGTTGGGTTGTCTTCGCTAAATTTGTGCTAGACTGGAGCAGATGTTCTAAAATATCACTGGTAGAGCCTTTCCAGATGTGCAAGCTGCTCATGACAGCAGCACTAATGCACCCCCATAACAACAGTGAGGCAAGCTTTTGGACTATGTGCTGATAAGACTAGTCGGACCCTCCGCTCCATACTATAGTTTGGAGGACATGGTGTCTAGTTTCCAAAAATAATATCATTGTGTTCTTCTGACCACAGAACAGTTCTCCACTTTGCTTTAGTTCAGAGAAGACAGCTTCAACCCCCTGCCCATCTTTACTTCTAAAAGATTCAACCTCTTTAAAATGCTCTGCTGAAATTTCATGACAGCTTGTTTTCTTCATTTCCCCTCATTTTTGATTTCTGTCGTCCATCTGGCTGTGATCTCAGGAGTGTTCCCCATACGCCGCTCACCTGTTTGATGCCGAGGACCCGAGCACCCCACTCAGAACCATCCCGGGCCTCTGTCCCGACTACTGTTCTCAATTCTGGAACCAGTGTCACACCACTCTCCCCTTCCTGTCTGATGACCCGCGTATAAAAAAAGCCAGACACGATGTGTCTCGTCTCTGTAAGCTCTTAGAGCTGGATGATGTAGATTACTGCTACCCCCATCTGCTCAGCAACCAGAAGCTCACCCAGAACCTTGGCCGGGTCCAGACGAATTCAGAGGGCTGCCTGCAGCTGTGTCTGGAGGAAGTGGCCAACGGTCTTCGTAATCCGCTCGCCATGGTGCATGCCAACGACGGCACGCATCGGTTCTTCGTGGCAGAGCAGGTGGGGCTGGTGTGGACCTACCTTCCTGATCGGTCCAAACTGGAGAAGCCCTTTCTGAACATCAGCCAGGCAGTGCTGACCTCACCATGGTCGGGTGATGAAAGAGGCTTTCTGGGACTCACCTTTCACCCCAAATTCAAGTACAACAGGAAGCTGTACGTGTATTACTCAGTGGAGGTCGGGTTCGATGAGAGGATCCGGATCAGTGAGTTCAAGGTGTCTGCCAACGACATGAACGCTGTGGACCACACCTCAGAGCGGTAGGTACGGACCGCATCTCAGGTCAGCTAACACCAACAGATCCTTAATTTACAGCGTGTCTTACCATATTATACCTAGAGTTCTTCTGGAAATTGATGAGCCAGCATCCAACCACAATGGAGGCCAGCTGCTCTTTGGGGACGATGGATTCTTGTACATCTTCACCGGTGACGGCGGAATGGCCGGAGATCCGTTTGGAGAATATGGAAATGCCCAAAACAAGTAAGAACTCAAAATGTTTTAAACACTATCTAAACACTAAACACTAAAACTGACCAATTCTGGAGTAAAGTCTGAGCAACAGCTGACCACTCACTTGACTGCTGGAATTTACTGAAGAAGATGAAACAGAGTTATTATAGCAAAAAGAAACTAAACACAGCTAAATGTTAGCTAAAAGAAAAACTAGTAAAAAGCTAACGAAAAGCAGCAAAACACCAAGCCAAAAGTAGCAAATAGCTAACGAAAAGCTGCAAAATGCTGAATTTAGCGAAAAACTAGCTAAAAGCAGCAAACTTTAGCCAACAACAGAAAAACACTATAGCTAAAAGTAAAAAAAAGTGGTTGGTCATTAAAAGGAGTATACAGGTAGTCCTCGGTATCCGGCTTAGTTCTGTTCTACCGGCCCGGCCGGATACCGAAAAAGCCGGTTACCGGGACCGGCTCCCGGTGCGGCCGAAAACGAAACTAAA
>JARVGS010000789.1:19980437-20005174 GCA_031762315.1 Hypsolebias antenori | reverse complement strand
TGTGTGTGTTTGTCTTTGTTGTGGTTTTTTTTTTCTCTTTTAATCAACCCAGACCAGGGAAAGTGATGGATTTACCTGACTCGGTGTGTCAGGTGTTCCTGGACAAAATGGAAGCAGCCAACCTGAGCTCGTTGCCTCTTCAGGCGCCATCTCGTCGAGCACTGAGCAAACGGGCTCTTCGCTGCCTGACCACTGTACGCACACTGATGCATGACTGGTGACAAACCGATATTCTGTTCTCTTTGAACATTGTTAAGGGATTCAAGCCCCAAAATGTGATCCAGTGACAGCTTCCTGTGGATTTTCAGGGAAAGAACATGTCTGACCTGACCAGTGCAGACGTGTTGAGGCTTGGACCGCTCGTGTGTGAGCTGGATCCCTCTGAGCTGACTCTGATGGCTCCTGATGTGATCACGTTCAGCCTCCAGGCCTTGGCTTCCTGTCAGTACATTCCTCCAAGCCACAGAGCCAGTCTAATTCAACTGGTCACCAAGATGTTCGGGTAGGTCCTACTTCCTTCCAGTGGATGGAGCTGCTTCAGAGAACACAGTCTGATTCGGGGTGATTTGTTGCTTTTAGGAGTCCCTCTAATTGGACGGCTGACACTGTGGAGCTGCTGGGCCCCCTCCTTCTTCTGAATGACAATGCTGTGTCTGCTCTGCCCAATGAAGTGTGTATCTTCCTCACATTTAACTGTCAATCATCTTCGTTTGCCACCTGCCCAATATGGTGCTCAAAACTAACATGAATGTATCCCCTAAACATTTTCTTACCTCTCTGTCTTTGTTAGCCTTGGCTGAAGGATGTACTTGTTTTCCTGAGGTCACGTCTCCCCCACATTTCAGATGCTTTCAAAAAGAAGTTGTTTAAAGTCTCTACTAACCCCAGCGCCACCAGCAGCACCACATCAAGTCCGGCACGTAAAAGGAGAGCGGGTGAGGACCAAACGTGTTCAGTTTGTGACCATGTTTCAAAACACCCTCCACTCGTCTGATTATATTCACATGCACCTTTCTATGCCTCTGTCCATCTGCTGCTCTCAGTTGACAGTAGCAGCTACAGCAACGCTACAGAACCTACTGAAACGCTGATTGTACAACTGGGCCAGGATAATGTCTACTGGACAGCAGCACAGCTGGAAATGATGTCAAATAGCACATTCCTGGCTACTGTCGACGATCTCGGGTCGGTCACTGATTACACCGCAGACCAGCTGGCTGTGCTCCGTAAAAAAGCAATCCAGGTACAATGCAGGAGCTCATCCTGGAGCTGAACATTCTGGTTGCTCATTCATTGTTTATCTGTGGTTTTATAACCATTGTGGGGACAACAAATGTTGCACTGCGATTCTTGTGTTCAGCTGAAATGTTTTTTGTGAACTTGTGCAGGCCTTTGGCCCCGTAGCCCAGATGGCTGGCAGTGCTGTCCTGCAGCTGGGGTGCATCATGCAGGGCTTCTCCAACTCTGAGCTGGAGCAGCTTCAGCTGCCGCTCGACACTCTGGACGACATTGCCCAGTGCGGCTGGAATTATTCACAGGTCAGTTCTACATACAGTTCCACGTTTGTAACAGTAAGTTATGGTCGTAACGCGAGTCTTGTCCCAACAGTTGTCGTCAGTGTGGAAAAGTGTGTCTAAATACAACAATCTGACCGCGGCGCTGCTGGAAGCTCCAGACATGGTGGGACTAAACCGGTTCATCTGCGGTCTAAACTCCGCTGAGTTCAGTCAGCTCAGCCTGAGTGCCTTCAGGTTTGTTCAACAGACACAAATAATTTCTGCCAACGTATTGCTACTCCTCCGACAAATTATTTCAGCCCCTGATGAAACTCTTATTTCTATAAACAGAAGGGTGTAGCATTATAAACACCTGATTCCATAACCGACTGCAAAACACGTCATTGTTTCTCTCAACTAAAGATTTTTCACCTAACGTCAAAAAACTAAGATTTATCACTCTCAGGTAGTAGTGTTAAATAAATACTGTTAGTGTAAATGGAATCAATTATAACTTTAATAGTGTAATTAACAGTAGTAGTCTTTTGGATAAAGGCTTCCCCCCTCAGGTACTAAATGTGTGAGGAGCAGAGTGACATATGTTTGGATGTGCTTGTCACAGGGATGCCGTGGGTTCAATGAGGGGTCTTCAATGCCCCTCTGAGTCTTTACAGCAGCTCAAAACACTCGCTGTGTCAGCGTTTGGACGTGTCAGCTCCTGGACTGAAGCCCAGGTGTCTGACTTTGACAACATCCTGGGTGAGATCAATTTATCGACTTGCTAATCAATCAGAAGTCCTCGAGAGGATTTGGAACGGTTATAAAGTGTTTATGCTCGGCAGGAGATAAATGATGAATTATTGTGGGTCTGTCTCTCTCAGCTGGATTGGATGCAAATGAAATTTCTTCCCTGGACCCCTCTGTCTTCTCGTTCTTCAGCCAGACTTGTATTCCACAGGTCCCTCCACAAGTCTTTTCTGTAAGAAGCTTCTTCTCCCCTTTTGATTTGTAGAATCAGAGGAACACAATCTGAATCTCCTTGCTGTGTCCAAATATTTAGTTTATTCCACATTTATTCATTTCCTCTAAGTCACGTTTTGTTTGCACAAGCTTTTACTTAATTAAATGTTCTAATTTTGGTATGTCTTTCTTCTGTTCCCATCAGGCTCTCTCTGTTGCTCAGCTGGAGGCTCTTGGGCCTGACAACGCCGTCATGGTGACCAGTCAACAGCGAGCAGCTCTAACAGGTGCGCAGCGGACCGCTCTCGACGTGGCAGCAGCCGGTACGGTTCTCCAAAATGAGCCGCAGACCCAGCCTGCCGGAGCCGGTAAGAAAAGCATCATTTCTTCGTTTCAACTCACAAACTGAACAGTTTGGCTTCTGCCGTCGTTCTGAACACATTTAAAACTCTGCGATTAGTCGAGTTTCTCTTGTCATCAAAATCTATCAGAGAAGTCTGATTCTATGAGGTTTTTTCCCACAGCACTATGATTAAATATTAAAATATTTCAAATAAAGTATAAAACGTAGTTTCATGACGAGTTGCTTTATTAGTAAACTACGTAAATTTCAATTTGAATTTGCAAACATCCTTCACAGAAATGTGTTCTGAGCTGAAAACTCACAAACACTTCTGGCTTTGTACCAAACTGTGAACATGGTGGATTTTATTTTTTACATTAGAGTCAAATATCAAGTTGAATGAGATCAAATGTGACATAAAAATTCTTCTAACAAGGTAGTTGTTCTTCTTTGAAGAATCTGTCCAGAGGACCTGACTCAACCTTGTTAGATTTATCTGCCTGATTATTGAGCATGCATCAGGACACAAAGTGTTGTTACTGGTTTTTGTATTATTATTTAAAATATATAGCTGAATGCTAATCATTGCTTCACATCTATTTTTTGTAGCCTTCAACCCTTGAGGCACCTTTAAAATGACAATAAATGTGACACCTTTGGGCCCAAACAGCCTTCGTATAAAATTCCAATAAAAAATGTAATGTAAAAATGTTTTTTTACTTCCACTACATGAAATCTTTTCATCAACTTCAGCCCTAACCATTTATAAAGTTTTTATTGTTTCATTTTGACTATTTTTGTCATAGAAACTTGATATTTTCTATCAAAAACACAACATATGCAATTTTCAGAAAGGTAAGACTCTTTACCTTGGGGTGCGTGCTTTGTGCAGATCTCCTATATTCTATACACCTTGCAATAGAGGGGGTTATGATATTTTTAAAGTACAGTAAAAAACTAATTCTGACCAAGTTTCATGAAAATAAGTATTTTAACTGGCTGATAAATTAAGAATCAAAAAATGGCTAATAAGCAGAATGTACGTTTTGTCCCCTACAACAAACCAGACAACTTGTTAAAAACATTTGAACCTGACATAGTAAACAGATTTAATTATATTTAGGAAATAATTAGGGCTTTATAACAAGTGTTTCTGTAAACACTTTTATTCATCATAATTTCTTTCAAAGAAAAATTTAATGTACACAACTGGTGGCCTAAAAACAAGCAGCAAATGTTTAAATCTAAATATCTGATTAACGCTTCAGCTGATGCATAGATTGATGTAAAGTCCCACCACCTTGAAAACAAAGCCAGATATTTAAAACAGCCCAGACTGACAGTAATGAATTTAATTAAGCCGTGGCTCATTTAAGACGTTATTGTGAATTTATTGTGGCGTACGTCTCGTTTCTGTTCAGGAGCTCCAGCGCTGAGCGTGGAGGGGTTCTACGCCTTCGTGAAGCCGGCTCTGTTCCTCCTCATCGGGCTCCTCCTCCTGTGAGGAGTCCTGCTGCAAAAACAAGACGACGTGTAGCCGAGTCATCTTCATAGAGCACTTACTTTAAAATGCAGTTCTTCCAATTTCATCGTTTGTGTTGAAGAGATAAAATACTGTTTGACTGCTGGAGATTCCCGTTCTTCAGATGATCTGTTGTTTTTGAACTGTATGTTTATAAGAGAGTCTATTTTAATAGAAGGAAGAGGAATTTAATGTTAAAAATTGTTGCTTTGTTAATACAGAACATGCTGATTAAACGCAGGCGGACAGATAAACTCAATAAAGATTAATAAACAGCCACTGTGCCAGTTTTATTGTCATTCAGAAACATTTGATTAGAAAGATGTTTTTAAAGTCTGACACCTACAGATGATTACGGTACTTTTAAAACTCTAAACAAGAGCAGTTACTTTTAATAGCAACTTTTATGGATATCACTGATGTAGAAAAGTGAAAAGTTTCCAGACAACGGGCAGTTTATCAGGCGGGACATGATCTGTAAAAAATGAAAACAAAAAGGTTAAAAATATTTGAAGCACAACAGTATAGGATATCTACAGAACAGTCCTGACGTAACAATAAAGTTCTGTCTGTTAAAAAAATGTTGCTAAACAATTTAACAGTGTCTAAAACTGAAGTACAAGTATTCATTTCCCTCAGGTACACAGGAAAAGTACAACTAAACCAATATTTTGTTTACAGTAATCTGATTTAAAAAAAAACTTATACTGTATGTTTAACTGCAAAACAAAAACTATAAATTTACTTACATCTTTGCTCATTAGGAAGAAACAAATCAGTAAATTATATGCAAATGAAGCACTTTCATTTAAGAGTTAACTTTTACATACTTAGAAAGTTTTATCCTAACAAACAATGTATTTACACGTCACATTATTGCTGACTGATTTCCAAAACCGTTAATGATTTCCAGAAAGGTGCGGATCAGCTTGATCAGAAACGTGCGCACGTTTAAAACTTGAGAAGGATCAAAACTGATGACGGCAAAAAAAAAAAATCAAGTATAAATCACATTTTTACCCATATCTGTATAGAACACCAGGACAAGTGTCCAAACTCAGGGTGAATGATAAAAATGTAAGTTTAGCTAACTTTGATTCATGCAAAAATGTAATCAGGATAATAGGTGAAGGACATAAACAAAATGGTATGGTACGCTTTAGAAAATGTCTGTCAGTAAATTATTAAATCCACAAATCCCAACTGATGAGGTCATTTTTTTTAAAATAAGATTTCACAGCACATCATCGCTTGAGTCTCCGTTGTCTAAGTGACTAAAATCAACAGAATCACAGCGAGATTAGATTAATATTCACAACTCATGATTATGTGAATGTGGTCAAGATGTGGTCAAACTGTAAACAGGAAGTAGCTCAAACTGTAAACAGGAAGTAGCTCTCGTGTCATTAGAATGGTTATGGAGAAGCACAGCAGCAAGTCCTGAGTGTCAACATTAAGGCTGATCTTCCACAGTAAGAGGAACATTGAACTGTTTTACAACATACAGTATGTATTGACACGTTTAAGATGAATAATCTTTGGTTATTTAGTACGTGTGTGACCTACGTATGAAAAAAGGCACGTGCACAGTTTTTTTTCCTCCATGAACATCACACACTCGTGTTCTCTTCACGAGGTTTTGCCTGCGTTCCTTGCATTAATAAAAGCCATCCCATGAGTTCTGAAGTGTGTGTTCAGGTCGGTGGCCTTCTCAAAGTGTTTACCGCAGACCTTACAGGTGAACGATCCGTCCTCCTGACCCGTGGGGGGTGAAGCCGAGTCAGAACCGTTCAGGGAACTCTTATCGTCGTGGTTCTTGACGTTGACGGAGGACGGGTGCGTGCTGACGTCTTGTTGGCCGTCGCTGAACTCGTCCCTCACTTTGTGGGTGATGAACAGATGGCGGGACAGGGAGGACGTGGACGTGAAGCGGGCGCCACAGTGCACGCACTGCAGATCGCCGCCCTCCGTCCCTCCTCGCCTGTGCTGGCTGATGTGCTCGGCGAAGGCTGCCTTGTCCTCTGTGGTGAAGCCACAGGGAGCACAGCTGAACCCGGACTCAGGCTGACCAGAAGGAGCGGAGGAGGAGGAGGATCGTAGCCTCTTTGCCGGACTCGCCCTGTCTGTGGACTCTGTGTCCCGCTCCGTTTTCACAGCTGCTCGACGTCTCCGCCGAGACCTGAAACCTCCATCCTGTTCTGAAGAACTCTCAGCCTCGTCGGCTCTCTGTTGGCAGACATTAAAACCAGTTAGATGAAGTTACAGACGCTGCTGCTTTGACTCTGTAGGAGCACGGAGCAGGCGTCTTACCGTCAGGGTGTCCTGGCTCGTGTTGCTCGTGCTGTGTCTCAGCTGAACGTGCCTGTCCAGCATCGCTCGGCTGCTGAACGTCTTCTTACTGTTGGAACAAAACCTACAAATAAACAACATACATGTTACAAAATGAGTTCATCACTTCATCACTGCCATGTTAGTGAGCGGCAGATGAAACTACAGACACATGCTCTGTGTTCTGGTGGGATTATCAGTGACACCTGCTGGGTGAAGGATGACAATAATGTCTCTGTTTGGATGTAGTGTTTGAATATGAACACAAGAGTTATGAGAGTAAGAAAAGTTTGTTTGCACAAGACCTGCGTGTTTTAAGACCAGCTCAAAAATGGGGTCAGGCATCAATAGTCCACTGAACATTCTGTGGAAAATCATGAAACTTGAACTGTGTTTGAGTAAAAACCATAAAGATATCAAAATGCCAGTTCAGCCATAAAACCCAACTTTCTGTGACCTGATGAAACTGAATGATGTTTCTGTGACATATGCCTGAGCTGCAGAGCTCCAAAGAGGGCTTGATTTTATCACCCATTCCCCCTAAAACCCTACTCATCTCCAATAAAAATGTCCTTGCAGCTTTTAGAAAATCTTGTCTGTGTTACGAAACATTTGTTTTTCTTTCAGCTCTGCAGGCGTGACCACAGTGAGTGAACTCCCACTAGAGATTTGGCCATTGTTTTACACCGGCTGGACTTCCTGATGCTCGAACCTGCAGCCTCAGGATATAAACCCTGAGCTCTCGTGGACCTCCACGCTGTGCCATGTACCACTACCACAAGCCATAGAACGTTATTCTCAAAGCTTCATGTTTTGATGTGTAATTTGTATGTTTTATTTTACAGCTGCTTGACAACATGCAGAAAAATATATTTTGAACATGACATTAATAGATATAAATTTATAAAGGCAGAAAGAGCCATCAATGATCTTCCACTTGTTCCTGAGTCACGTCGTGGTGGCAGCAGTTTAAGTAGGGAGGTCCAGACATCTCTTTCCACAGCCACCTCTTCCAGCTCTTCTGGGAGGACTCCAAAGCGTTCCCAGGTCAGCAAAGAGACATGGTCTGTCCAGTGTGTGTTGGGTCTTCACCGGGGTCTCCTCTCAGTCGGACATGCCCAGAGCACTTCCCTAGGGAGGTGCACAAAGAACCACCTCAACTGGCTCCTCTGGATGTGGAGGAGCAGCGGCTCTACTCTGAGTCACTCACAGGTAACTGAACTTCTCACCCTATCTCTAATAGTGTTGTAAAGCCTGTACCAGCCAGTCGGCCTGGCCCAGTCTTCCTCTGGTTTTGTTTGCGTTCAACAGAGTGACTCCTCGATGTGAACGGGATCGTCATATTAAGGGTGCGCAATTCTCAGCTCTGCAATAACTGCATCTTGTCATGGAGCTGTCTATTGCATTGCCATGTTTTAAGTAAGTAGCTGAAGGAAATGGTGGTAAGGAGAAGTCACTGAAGTATGACTCATCTTTGATGTGACCTCCCTGGGCCGGCGAACCAATCAATGGCCAACAGTCTGCTGACATCAAATCTGCAGCACCAGCCTGGCTCAAATAAAACTCCAGGTCTCTGGGTCCCAAAGGTTGAGCTGGAAATGAGCCAGACTGCCCAATGCCAACACTCAAAACCCGGGACAGAACCCAGGTCGGGCCTTACAATGCATAAGGACCATAAGAAAGAGTCCAGCTAACAGCAGAGGAAATTAATTTCAACCGTCTGTATCCACAATCTCGTTCTTTCATTCACCACCCAGAGTTTGTGGCCATAGATGAGGGTAGGAACATAGACTGACATGTAAAGAGCTTCACCTTACAGCTCAACTGCCTCTTCACCACAACGGACCAGCTCAGAGTTCACAATACTGTAGATGATACACCGATCCGTCTGCCAGTCTTCTACTCGTGAACAAAACTCCACGATACTTGAACTCCGCCACTTCAGACAGAACCTCACTCCCAACCCAGAGGACAGTCCACACGTTTGTCCAACTGAGGACCACAGTCTCAGATTTGGAGGTGCAGTAAGAGATTTACAAAAATACTGCTGCAGTGATCTAAAAAAGCTAAGTCTGGTCCTCTGGACATTCAAAAAAACCAAAAAAAAAAAAGGTCCAGAGGACCAGACTTAGCTTTTTTTTAGATTTTTCTACCTGGATTATTGAGCATGCATCAGGGTATTGCTGCAGTGATTTTCACTACAGATCTGTCTGTTCTCCATGCAGAGCTGCTGTTCAATTTTACACCATTTAGACATTTTTGTTTCCTTTGGAAACGGTGTTGTGTTAAACACGACTAAAGAAATGAGTAAAACTGAACACTTACTGGCAGCGGAAGCCTCGAGTCATGATTTTGTGCTTATCTCTGATGTGGCGCCCCATACTGGAAGTGGTCGTGAAGGAGCTCTCACATTTGTTACAGGGAAACTTCTTTAAAATCTACACAATAAAACACAAACATAAATACACAACTTGGCCCCATCCATCCATTTATAGTTTTACTTGTAAGACTGACTGCAGATGGCTTCCACACCTTGCCATGCTCTTGGCTCATATGAGCGATGTAGTCTTCCCGTTCTGTAAACGGCGTGTTGCAAGAACGACACTTCCACCCCGAAGGGGTCTTCATCCTTTCAGTCTTCACTTTCTCTTTATCCATCCTTTCTTCTTCTGAGCTCTCTAATTTCACAGAAACACGTGAGGAAGCTGCTGTAGAAGGAGGCTGCTCTACTTTTGACGTGTGAGTCTTGTGGGTCTGAAGAACAGAGAGTAAAAAAAAAAAAGATCCAACAGCTGTTTTATATGCTGTTTCCATTTGAATATTTAGGCAAAGGCATACCTTGAAATGATCCAGCAGGGAGTTTCTCTGAGAAAACAGCTTGACGCACTCGGGGCACTTGAAGACGTGCACCTTCTGATTGGTTAAATGAGAGTCAAAGTGGGAGTACAGCAGTGGCTTGTGTGTAAAAACTGTGTCACACATGACACATTTATAAATGAGCCTGTAAAAGAAATGAGATCAGGAGAGTTTATTTAGAGTAAAACAATGTATTTAAGCACATTTGTGTCCTGTATACGTACATAGCCTGTCCACCAGTGAGGGCTGGATGCTGAGCTGTAATGTGGCTCTGAATGCTGGGGGCAGATTTGAAGGCCATGGGGCAGCTGGGACACTTGTGGAACATGTCACAATGAGCCTGTTGAATGTGAGACTTCACAGAGTTCAGCCCTCCAAACACGACGAGGCAGCTGGAACATCTGCAGAGAAAATACAGGCAGAAATGGGCATGGCTTCACAGCACAATATACCTCAGTTTATTCACACCGCGTGGGGTCGTACCTGTACCCAATGCGGCGAGAAAAGTGCAAACAGGTCTCGAGCAGATGCTTCTGAAACTGAGGCTGCTTGAGCGTGCCCCCGCACTCTGGACAGACGTGTGGTGGGCTGCCCTGGTGGCTGCGCTGATGTGCTGCTGCGCTGCAGCTGTTGGGGAGGAGCATGGGAGGAGAGCACTCTGTGCACGACTAAACAGCAGAAGAAGAAAAAAGAAGACAAAGATAGGAAATAACTTGGTGCTTATTTATCGTGACGAAACGTGACATTTCTAGGTTTGTTTGAAACAGGACTACTGAGAATTTGCAGAAAAATACATAGTGAAAAAATGAACATTTACAGACAGAAGGACATATAGGCAATGAAAACTTCAGCAATCATGTCCGCTGCAAAACTAAAACTTAAAAGCGGCACAATTTTCAGGACATAAGCAAAACAATAGTGACAGTGTTATTTTTACAAGTCAAATGATGACACTGTTCTACACATTAGCTCGGATCAAGATGTTTAACTTTAGGACAGTCTTCCTGTTTGTGATGCCTCTTTAAGCAGGACCCTGCCTGAGTCTATGCTGATGACAGTAAACAAGATCTGTGACACGTTAAGATTGAACGACCCAGTTGTTCTGCAGAAAAATTTAGAAACGCATCATCACGCAGAAAAGAAGAATGCTACATTACCTTTTTCTTATTTCATAAGTTGATTGGAGTTTTATGTAATAAAACCATTTAAAATAACCTAAATTACCACGGCAGCAGTCAAAGCTTGAACGTTTCAAAGTAAAGTTTTTTTACATGTTCACATAGTTCCTACACGTTAGAAACATAAAAATAAATGTGCAAAATATTTAAGAACATAAAATATGCATAATTAGTTTATTTTTTTGTTCATTTTTTAAACAATACAATACAAAACAATCCCATGAACAATAACGTACAGAGTATAAAAAATGAAAGGTAGCAGAAAGAAGAAAAAAATCTTATTATATCTGCCCCTTTTTTTCAAACAATCTGTTCAAACAATGATACATGTAATCTTACAAACTGTAATCTTAAAAACTCAGAAAATAATGAAAATTTCTGAGAAATACTGCCGTTTCGGCCGATGACGTCACGGGGGGGGGGGTGGGGGTGTCGAATACGCGAAACGGCCGGTAATCAAGACAGCCGGAAACCGAGGACCACCTGTAATCATTTCAGTTGCAAAGTACCGGCTAAAAACAGAAACACAGAAAATTAGGGTAAGGGGAAAGCTAAAAGTAGCAAATGGGTGGCTAAAAGAAAAAGCTAATCAAAAAGCTAAAAGTAGCAAAAAGGTAGCTAAAGGCTAAAGTAACAAAAGGCTGACTAAAAGCTAACAGTAAAAAAATGCTAGCTAAACGAAATAAACATGTTGCTATAAACTAAAGGCATCAATAACCTACTGTAAGTCAAATTGCAAAAGGCTAGTTAAAAGTAGCATAATAGCTGAATGCTCATGGCGGCCTACAATAAAAATCAGCAGTAGCTGAAGCAGATTTTAAAGAGCAATGTTTTTGAAGGATTAGGAAGATCTGTATATTTCTATGTGCAATATATTTTCAAGTTTAATATTTCTATTAAAAAAAATGGGCTGACTGTTTGGATAAATTAAAAGCTAAACAAGGTACGCTGGCACAGAAAATTAAACACCTTGAGAACATTTCTGCATTAAAAGTTTATTTACTTTGCTTTATCTGTTCCAGGTCAGCTCTCCTGGGTAAAGTTCTTCGTATCGATGTGAACAATAACGAGAGAGGCCCGCTCTACAGAATCCCTCCAGACAACCCGTTCATTCACGAGCACGAAGCGCGGCCCGAGGTGTACGCCTATGGCGTCCGCAACATGTGGAGGTGCTCCGTGGACAGAGGCGACCCACACACCAAAGAGGGCAAAGGTCGAATCTTCTGTGGGGACGTGGGTCAAAACAAATTTGAAGAAGTCGACATCATCGAGAAAGGCCGAAACTACGGCTGGAGAGCCAAAGAGGGTTTCTCCTGCTATGATAAGAAGCTGTGCGCCAACAGCTCGCTCGGTAAGGAAGATATGACATGCATGTATTTACTAAAAGCTCCACAAACCCACATATTTACTATAATCTTAAAAGCATGAGCAGAAACATGTTCCTCCAGTGCTGCTGGATTATTTTTAATCTTTACATAAAACAGACTCCTGGTATGTTAGTTTCTTTCATTTTCTTTCTCTGTTTTGTTCCTGTTAAGGTTTCTGGGGAAGTTTAACATAATAATGTAGAGAATATCTGAAACTACCTCTCAGTAGTTGGACTTAATTTTTGTGTTTTTAAAATGCTTTTGAGTCTGTTAAGGAAAAAAAAAAAAAGTAAGTAGTTGCTGCCGTTATGCATTGCAGGTTAAGAGAATGCAGCTTTTTACTTTCAGATGTGCTACTTGCTGGTTCTTTTGGCTCTTTTTGTGGTGGCATAACATTTTTTCATTCAGTAAATGTGAAAAGTTGATAAATTAACCTTGATTTCAGTCTCAGTTTGTCATTAAGGGGTCATGATGGGTCCAAAAGTCTGACTAGTTAAGAACTGCTTCTTGGAAAAAAAAAAAAAGACGTATAATTAGGACTGAATTGCAACTTGAATTGTGAGTTTACACCTTAAAATTTTTTTTTTTTTTTTTTTTTTTTTGGTGCAATTTGACACCATTTCCTCAGTTCATCCTGTAAAATGGGATTACACTTGGATCCAGTTTTCCTAATAAAATGTTTTTGTTTCACTCATAGACGATGTGCTGCCTATTTATGCTTATCCTCACAAGATGGGTAAGTCGGTGACGGGTGGTTACGTGTACCGTGGCTGTGAGTACCCCAACCTGAACGGCATGTACATATTTGGAGACTTCATGAGCGGGTGGGTTCAACCTGGACCAAGATTTCTGTGTGTGTTGAGAGGAGCTGTAAAGATAATGTAGAACTGAAACAAAGTGATGTTAGATACGACTGAAGGCAGCGTCTTGTTCAAAGCTCTCATCAGTTCAGCAGAAACGGGGATCACAGAACTAGTTTGGACACGATATGTTTGTCTTTCAAAGCAGTGCTTCTTCTGTGCTTCAGGCGTTTGATGAGCCTGCAGGAGGACAAAACCACAGGTCAGTGGAGGTATAATGAGATCTGCATGGGGATGGGGCTGACGTGTGCCTTTCCTGGACTCATCAACAACTACCATCCATACATCATCTCCTTCGCTGAGGATGAATCGGGTAATAAATCTGCCAAACCATCAGGGTTCTTTTCCCAATTTAAAAGTAATAAAACATATTTGATTCTGTGCAGGTGAACTCTACTTCATGTCCACGGGAATACCAAGTGCCACGTCTCCTTCAGGAGTCATTTATAAACTGGTGGATCCATCGAGGTGAGCAAAGAAAACTTTGCCATTGATTACAACAGCTCAGAAACTACCGGGATTTTTATTATTTTTACCTGGGAAACAAATCCAAAAGGCCCACATCTGTTTATAATCACAAACACATGAGAAACAAGAGTTCAGGAGATGTGCAACAAAGGGATCATTCTTGGCTCGTTCGTGGAGTCTGTTAGTTTCTGGTGGGACTTGGGCTCTTATTTTAGCTCAAACTGAAAGCTCAACAGGTTTCATTGAAAATAAATGAAGTGTTGGCAGCTCTGCGACAGGCCTTCGGCTCTCTCTGTGCCTTTTGATCTGATTCTAACTGCTGGCGTATCTGGAATGGCAATTTATGTTGAAAGCAAATAAAAAATGTTTTCTCTGAGAGTCCATTTGTCTGATTTGCCATATTTGTTTTTACCTGCGCCAATGAATGTGATTCAAGTTCAAGGTGGTCTAAGGATTGGGGTTTGGGTTAGATGTCTAATTTTATTGTTTGCAATGAGCATTTTTAAATAATCTCAATGTTTGCGTTTCAGACGGGCCCCACCGAGACGGTGCCATTATGATCCTCTCCCTGTCAGAGCTAAAAGTAATCTCATCAAGTTTGTTCCCCAAGAAAGTGAGTCCACAAACAAATCACTTTTTAAAACATGGTGAACCTGCCACTTTACAGGCATTGTTGTATTTTTCTTCGTTAGCTTTAACTGGTTTTGAGCTGCCAACTAGAAACAAGCCAGAGCCAGAGCCGGAGCCTACAAAGACCTACGACTGGCTCCTAGAGTTCCTCGATCGCCTTGGCAATCCAGCACCAACCCTGACCACCCCCGCCCCGAGCCGACCGACCACCCAACCATCCAGTAATTCAAGGCGGAAAGGCCACCGCCAGAAGGCAAATCCCAGAACGAACAATGTGCCCGAGCTGCCAAATGGAGCGGTGAGGTTGGTTGGGGACGAGTATGGACGCGGTGATCGTGGACGAGTGGAGATCTACATTAACAGGAACTGGGGCATCGTTTGTGACGACTTGTGGTCGATCAAAAATGCTGACGTGGTTTGTCGGCAGCTGGGATTCAGTCACGCTCTGAAGGCAACCATAAACTCTCAGTTTGGTGAAGGGAGGGGACTGCAGATTCTTCTGGACGATGTTCAGTGTAAAGGGACGGAGTCAGACCTTCTGAGGTGCTCACATGCTGGAATAGGGAAGCACAACTGTGCCCACAGTGAAGCTGCTGGGGTGATCTGTGGGAACCCGCACCCTGTTGTAGAAGCCTAACTGTTAAAGAAAGCTAGAACAAATGTCTTGACAAAAAAATCATTCTAAAGTTTAGCTCAATATCTCTAAAAGAAGAAATTCATTAACATAAGTAAGTTGTAATTTTTTCACAGCTGTTGTAAAGGTTTAACTTCAAAAATATGAACTAACATAGCTGTATTTTATATTAGGTACAATAAACAAAGATATGGTAAAATCTTGTAAAATATAGTACAGACTTGTTATAGTGCTTCAAATAAGCTGCTACCGTCAGGTATTTCTCAATTCAACTACAGCCAAAATTTCCCATGGCTCTATATTGGGTCTAATTGCTGGTTAATTAGATCATGTAGAAAAAGCAATTGATTTTAATCTTTAAACTTGCATCTATAAACCTCCCATGAATGCAAAAAAAAAAAAAAAAACTTAATTACATTCTTACAAAAATGTCAGGAAAAACACAAACACATTTAAAAATCTTAATTATAAAGAATTCAGCTTTTTGAACCCCTTTGTTGTGTCATAAAAAAAGCACTTCTTATCGCACTTCATGAAATGTTTAAACCAGAATTATTATTTGAACTTAATTGTATTGTGTTTCTGAGTTCTCCTTGAATAAAACTGTTATAGGTTTTTGCTTATGCTGTGAAATTATCATTGTGTGAATAATTTATTAAATGATCTGAACTGACCACTTGGCTTCCTGACTCTCACTACACTACAAACTCTGCCCTGCAAAGGAATGCAGTACCCTAAAATGCTCAAAACTCACATAGATATAAACTTTGTCTATGATCTTGCCCTAGAATCTGTTCTTGTTGTGTCCCCATTACAAAGTGTTTTGGCTACAACTATATTGACTCAAAAATATCACCTAACTTTGAGTTACTTGGGAAACACTCTTCCAGTTAGAAGTTTCCAGCAAAGTATAAAAATGAGTAGAAAGAAATTCATTTGATAATAATCCAGGTCAAATTGCATACACAAATACAATATTTTAAAGAAAAAGACATTGTGTTGGCTTTATGATTGAGTTTACACAACATACTCACCCATTTCGTTTCTCCACTAATCAGACTTTTTAAAAACTTGCTTCATTGCTTTATTGCATTCCTTGTCTTTTTATTTAATGTTCATATGTCCAATCCCCATGGCTCGCTTGTTTTTTTTTTTTTCTACCTTTATAACTAAGATATTTTTATTTCAATAAAGCTTTGTTTAAAATAAACAAGTACATAAATAACACTACAGTATAATCAAACTGTGAGTAAAAACACATGGGCAAATTCCAACAGTAGATGTCATAAAATCCGTGTTTCACGACATTTTTCGACCAATTTATTTATATGAATTGGACCTAAAATATTTTTTACAATAGGCTACTTCATTTTATGGCACTTATGAGTGTTCGGAAATAATACAAAAGTTAAGGTACTCATTTAAAATGCACTGTATTATATTTATTTGTACAATCATAGATAAACTGAACCATTGGTTCAATGTTAAAATAAAATCCGTGTTTCACGACATTTTTCGACCAATTGGTGCCGTAAAACAATTGCCGCCGATGTACGTTTTACAACATTTTGTAGACAACTTTCTTACGAATTAGCAACCGTTGGTTGCATAAGGTAGACTATTTAATTGTGGAAGCTTTTATAATATAGAGATTAAATCCGCATGACAACATACTGAATTGATCGATGACCGTTCATATATAGTAGTGAAATAAACATGTATGATGCTTGCTTGCACGTCGGCTCCATAGCTCAGTGGTTAGAGCACTGGTCTTGTAAACCAGGGGTCGCGAGTTCGATCCTCGCTGGGGCCTGACCGATGTACCTTTTTTTTTATTCTTAATGAACATAAATTGATCATTTGTAAGTTTATTGTTATAGTGAAAATCTATCTAGTCCGGTTGGTGCAGTGCATTCATGCATGCACTCTGAGCTAATATGTTTATGTTTATTTTATTCGTTCATTTTTTTAATACAATACCAAGCAATCCCATAAATGATAACATACAAAATGATGCCAGTATGATGCCAACAAAACTAAAGATCACCTTTGCTGTAAATAATTTTCTTCACCAATATTTTATTGCTGTTTATTTTATTAAAGCACACACAGCAAGACAAGTAGCTAAGGCAATATGAATTGGACCTAAAATATTTTTTACAATAGGCTACTTCATTTTATGGCACTTATGAGTGTTCGGAAATAATACAAAAGTTAAGGTACTCATTTAAAATGTACTGTATTATATTTATTTGTACAATCATAGGTAAACTGAACCATTGGTTCAATGTTTCCAAGACTTGGTCTATCAACTGAGTGAGCTTGAATCCTGTTATAAATGAAGTGTTTATGGTGACTTTGAATGTTGGCACTTCTTCAGTCAGCCACTAAGTGTCTGTACTGCTTCATCTAAACACAAGCTCTGACCCTGAGGGTCCTCTGTGAGGTTCAAAGGACAAATAAATCTTTATTTGACTGCAATGTGAGCAGTGCTAATATGAAATCAAATGTCACACGTTACACTAAAACACTTCTCTGTTTGTAACTGGTGTTTCCTGAGAGGTAACTCTCAAACACCAAGAAAGGCAAGACTCGTTTTCAGCAGGACTGGATAAGATATTTGTTCCTATTAAGCTGCACAAAAAGATTTAGGAGCTTTTAAAAGCCTTTAATTGAAACGTAATAACAATTTATGTCAATGGGTAAACCGTTTTTTTCCAATCTGGAGATGTACTCCTTTAAACGTTTTTCAAAAATGGTAAGCATAATCTGAAACCATCCACATAAAAAAGCCTCCAAACCACATCAATAAAGCACCTTCCCATCTGACTTAAAGAGGTAATAGGACTAAAAAGCTAAACGTTCTTTGGCAGGAAGTGGAGAAGCATTATGTAAAACGAACCCCTCTCAGCTCAGTCTGAAAATTAAATTCAGATGTTCTTAACTTGATTCGTTGTTGTCACAGTAATCCTTGGTTCAGTTGTGCATTTTCCTCCATGGGTCACTTGCGCAGGTTAGCATGTAAGTAAGAAAATAAAGATGAAAGGCCTGGAGTGATTTGTGTCAATTAGTTGTTCACTGGTGGCCTCATCTGCAGCCGCCTTTGATCAGAAACCTCCATAAACTCAGTCAACAATGGAAAAACATGACCTTTCTCCACACAAACCAACACTCCTCTCTGTCCTCCCCACGTTGCCTTCACGTGGAAAAGGTTTGTTTTTCATTAGACTCAAACATCAGTTTTATTTCTACCCCTCTGCAAAAAGGCCTTGTGTGTATACTCATGCAGACACGTCACTTCGCTGACCCCTGACCGCCATAAAAACTGGATAAACATGGCAACTCAAAGCAGAGATAATGAAGACAAACAGCACAGGCAGCCAAAATGTGTGTGAGTTCCTGCAGATCTCACAGTCCATGTGGCCTCAAGACAAAAGACAAAGCGAGGACGTCAAAAGTTCTGCTGTCGGTGCACAACCAGGTGAGCCTGAACGCAGGCGGGGATCGCTGATAACCCCCTGAAAAAACAAGGTTTTATTAAGCAAACACCCCTGGAGACAATGAGCTAACCTTATTCCTCGGCGTGGGAATACAATGCAGGGTCAACACGGGAGGTCAACATCCACTAATGAGGATCTTTCTCACTATGGGTTCAAGATATGAAGTCTTTTTCACACAGCTTGTTCAAGGTGGGACACATCAATGTTCCATGTTTAACATACAGCAGAACGTCACAGAACTACAGGGTGTACGATTTAATCAGTTAAAGTCTAAACTCCAGACTTTATTATCAAATGCAAACTGTTTCGTTTAATTCTTCTGTTCATCACCATCCATATATTTCCATTGTTTCCTTGTGTGGTTTAAAAAGAAGTTTTAGTAAAGTATTCATGTCCGTGTTACAGCAGAGGAACACACCTGGAGGACTATGTTTTTCAGTCTGATGCTCTAAAACTCATAGTCCACAGAAAGCCCACAGGTGATTGCAGAAAAGAAAACACCCGAGCTGTATTTTCAGGATCTGTGCGGCAGAGAACTCACAGCTCGGGGCCTGTTTATGTAAACTTAAATTAAAACACAATGACTGAACTGGTCTCCAGAGAGAGAACTGACACTGGTCTGACCATGGCGTCACCACTGGAGCCTCTTGTTTGATTCAATTCTCTGTCCTAATCCTGTGGTCAGGGTTGAAAATAGTTTTTTTTTTTTTTTTCTGGTACAAATATCTAACTCTTGATTTACTGGTCCGTCGTTCCAACCATCACCTGTGGTCATGAGATTTGGATCAATCAGAATTGTGCCACTCAAGGTGGCTGCATGTTGGAGTAGCTGTACTTTCATTCTGGGGTATTGCTTTTGAAAACTTTATTTCCTCTTTTTCTGAACATAGATGGCTTTTTTATGTTTTCTTCCTCTCGTGTTGGACGGATGCTGTGCAGCTGCAAGGATTTTTACTGAAACCTTTTAACTTTTGGACATTTGTTATGAAGCGTAAACATGACAACAAGGTGGTTTTTACAACTGGGAGCAGCTGATATCAAAAATTAAGTATTACCTCAAATACAGCCCCAAATCACAAATGAGTTGAAAAGGAGGCACCATGGATGCATCTCCATCTACTCGGTGGAGGTTCTCGAGTGACTTACTGCGGAGACCCTGGAGCCGGCAGGAAACATGGCTCATGACAACAAGAAGTCCAGGATCATCCCCCGACTCCTGCAGCTGTCTGTCTGCAATGATGAGGAGCTCAACAAGCTACTGAGACCATTGCTCAGGGAGGAGTTCTGCCCAACATTCAGGTGGTCCTGCTGCCCGGGAGGACCGAAAGGCCAGTGGATGGATCAGCATCTGCAGCCACTTTCTTAAGATCCTCTGTGGTATGGACTGCTGAAGGAGATCCTTCCTGCCCACAGCCGTCAGCGTCTATAACAACTTTAATGAAACTAGGATGATGAGCTACAGCATTCAATTTCCCTTTGAGATTAATAAAGTATTGTGAATTGAACTGAATTGAATAACCACAAGAACGAGTTCTCGGATATAAGTGTCCAAAGCGTCCTTTAGGGTGACCTAAGGAGCATCATTATCTGGGAGTAGATTAGAGTAGCTCTGTTGCTCCTCTGCATCGAAACGAGTTGGTTGAGGTGGTTTGGACATCTGAACAGGATGCCGCCCTTTAGAGGTTTTCCAGGCCCGTCCAATTGGGGGATGAGGCTGAACTTGCTGGAGAGATTGTGTGTCTTCTCTGGCCTGGGAGTACCGGTACCCCAGAAGAAGCTGGAGGGTGCTGTTGGGGAGAAAGAGGGTCTGGGATTATCTCCTGACCCTGTTGTCCTTATCAGGCTACGGATAATTGGTAGAAGATGGATAAATATCTAACATCGACACCGATATCTAACAAAATCTCAGTACTTCACTCAGGAGCAATCTGTTTAGGTCTAGCAGGCTTGTGGTTTGTTCTCATGCTGTCAAAGCAGCGTTGTGCTCCCTCCTGAGTAAAGTTGCCCCCATTTTTCCTCGCCTGAAACTTTTTTTTACATGCATCACAGTTGATTTACCATCATTGATCAGAATCTCCATTTATTTGCTCTAAACCAGGTTTATTCATTATTTAGTTTTGGCAGTCAACTGGTTTTGAGCTGAAGCAAGAGAAAGCGCTCAGTTTGTGTCCTGATCAACGGAAATGTGTGCCTCCTTCGGGGTTGGTTGGCTCTGATTTATTATGAATGGTGGCTTTGAGCGCTGCCAGCAGTTCATGACACGGTTGGATAACATGTCGGAGAGGAAAGAAAACATCTTTTCATAACAGACGCCTGAACTCAGACAGTTCCCCGTTTTAAATCTTACCTCTCAGGTGTTTCTTTTATAGTTTTAGGTTACTTCTTGCTACATGGAGCACATAAAGATATTATGGGTCCTTACTGATGTGGCTTCCAGTTGAGCTTTTGGCTCTCAGATCCCAAAGTCAACAATGACGTTCGATCAGCTCCCAACAGACAAATACATCAGTAACCCTCTGTTTTTACTTTTAGAGGCCTGATTTCTTGACCTTTTCATTGTTTTTTTTTTTTTACTGTTACACAGACTTTATGCTGACATTTATGAAAGTATCATAAATTACACAAATAAAGTAACCATAATTTGACTTTTTAGATGCTGGACATGCTAAAGTTTGTTTCCTCAAAGCAGTCAGACTTTCTTGTGATCTTTTAAAGTGGTTGTGGTCAAGTGGCTCCTCAGATAAATAATGTTATTAACTTGCTTTTTATGTACATGAATGTTTCTGTTCAGTGCCCTGAGGCAACTTCTGTTGGTGCTATATAAATAATCTGAATTGAACTGAATATGACTATGGGCTCTTTTTTTAAATGTAGGCTTAATATTCTAAAACTTGTTTCTCTTAAAGAAATTATAATATAGTAGACTATCTCATGGTTAAAGAGCTTCAAGTGAGAAAATGTTATTTCAAATCATCAAAGTTTATGCGTAATAATCCAGGTAAAGATCCAACAATGTTCAGTCAGGTCATTTGGATGATTTCCTTTTTTTGCTGAGACGTTTCAGACTCCTCGGACTGATGAAGTCCTTTGGATGAAGGATGAAATGTCTCAGCAAAAAAATAAACCATCCAGATGACCTGACTGAACATTGGTGGATTTTTACCTGGATTATTGCGCATGAACTTTGATGTTTTGAACCACTTTGGCATGGCTGACTCAGAGGAGTTGATGGAGGAGAGGCTACTTCATTTTTTTTCCCCACTATGTGATTGTGCTGCTTGTGGGACTCAGTTTGTTTGTGGCTCATCGGACTGATGAAGTGCTTTGGATGAAGGACGAAACGTCTCAGAAAAAAAAAAAAAAAGAAATCGCCTAGATAACCTGACTAAACATTGTTGGGTTATTTTACATCCTTTTGAGAACCAACTTCTCCTCAAACCCTATAAAATATCTGTTCAAGCTCAAATTTTCTGAGTTTTGCGCCAACTAATCCACCCATTGTGCCTTTTTCTTTTTTATCTATTTCAGGTGACCCAAACTCTTTTCTGCAACTATTTGTAGATGTCATCTCTGCAGACGACAAACTTCAAGAAGACAAGCTTCTAGACTAGACATGATGCCTCTTAGGCAAACTGCCAGAGTCAGAGCAGTCATTTAACCTGATCGCATCAATTCACTGAGAGGAAAAAAAGTCAAATATCTGCTGAATGATGGGTGCGGTTTAATTCTCCTCCGTTTAGACAGACTGCTTGAGAGCCTCAGTTTGGTTAAATCACGAAAGAAAGATTTTCTGCAATCTTGCGAACATCTGTAAGATGACCTTTTTTGCTTTGCTCGTCTAATTTTAACGCCCCGTTAATTCTGGGCTTTGATTACAGGTAATTTGTGCCGTTCGTGTCGAGAATCAAATTCCACTTAATCCTGAGGTGGAAATGGGCTGGAATGAGTTCGAACAGCTCCTCTGACAGCCATCAGTGGGGTTTAATGAGCAGCAGTGTGGTGCAGCATCCTGTCAGACTGTTCAACCATTCAACTTAAAAAATGTTCGAAGACACTCGTCACACTGGTGTGGTCCTTCTTTCAACCATTCCCTCCATGCCTAACGCCCTTAAAGACCGCTATGGCCACAGTTTTGGTCTTATGATGATATTATTACCTTTAATTCAAATCTGTTGTGGCACATCATTCAGCTCCTGTAAAATCAAACATCTGGTTCTTTATTCTCTTTGCTCTCCATCAACACACAGAGCAACTTTAGTGCTCCTCCAACAGCCATAAAACACAGATTCCTGAGTGTGTGCATGTGTGTGTGTATTTGTGTTCATCTGTTCCCTTCCAGCCGCCTTTCACTCATTATTTTCTCTCCTTGTTTTTCTCCAAAGCTGAAGGTTTGATCAGTCGGGGAGTCGGGGGGAGAACCTCCCGTTTGCCTCTTTCTGTCTTTAATGGCTCCTCTCCATCGTCTTCCTCCCTCTGGTTCACTCTCTCAACACTCCGTCCAGGGTTTCCTGACAGCCCCGTCCCAAAGTGCTTTGGAAAAGCTTTGGAAAAGCACAGTTTGGGTTTGCAGCTCCCTGCTAAGTGTGTAACCTGTGGAGAAAATCACACAAGCATCCACCTCAGTCATATGAGCCAGACATTTATTATTATTATATGAGTTATGATGGTAGATACAAACCAGACTTGTTTTGTGTCAACCAGTCCATTTAAAGCAGATTTGTGTCTGATATTATCAGTTAATCACATCCATTAATCTAATATAAGAAAACAGTCCTTCAGTTTCTTCCACCAATGTTCTGTTGTCTGATTATGACTCAGAAATGAGACTTGTGGACATGACTGAACGTTTTTCTTGAGCTTCATGAGGCTGGACTCTAAAACCTTTTTGTTTTGTAGATTTCAACCCTGCAACAAAACTGTTTTGTGTCTTTATTTAATTAAAACATACTTTTTAGTACTCCTTAAAGCAAAGGTGAGCAACATTTTTCCCAAAGGGTCACATCAAGATTTTTAAAGCAATCCAAGGGCCACATAAAGAATTGAAAAAAATTTTTTTCTTTGACAATCTAGATGTTTTTCAAGCTTTTTCTCACTGCAGCATTGTTAGTGTGCTTTATAAAACTTGTCTTTCCAGTATCCTTTAGGGATATAAGATACTGTATATTCTGGCTCTTGTGACATCATATTATACACGTTATCTTAATATGTTATACATGTTAGTGAAAATATGCTAAACAAACTTATATTTTTGTGGTTCTAAGTCTTTAATATTCAGTCTAGTTCTGGAAACACAATGACAAAAATGTGTTGTTGTTTTTTTTAAGTTTTGCACTAAGATGGTTAAAGTGCCTTTAAAAATGATAAATTACTGTTCATTATTATTACCGTAATCTTTATTTAAAAAGTTGTGTATGTTTTTTTTTTTAAACTAAGGATACTGGGGGCCTGATGGAGATTGTCGAAGGGCCACTTTTGGCCCTCAGGCCTTAAGTGCAGTACGGATAAAGTCCTGAAGTATGAAAGTGTTAGAGAGGACTCGGCTGCGTCTTGGTTGCCAGGATTTTAGCTGCATTTTATAACGTGGCTCCTGAGAAAATGTCTAAACCAGGTCAAATGTCAAATGAGCCAGTTTGTCCTGATCAGTCTGAGAACTCTGTTAAAAAAATGAAAAAAATAAAACCGGCTTCCTCAGTGGGAGTCCTGAGAGAAAATATTGACAAAAATCCAGAAGGCAGCCAGGGTTGACAGATTGGGAACATTTTTACTGTTTGCGTTTGATGACCTTACATAAACACTTCATGAAAAATGACGCGTTTGCACATTCAGAGACTGACTGGCTGAAGAGATATGCTTTTTAATAACTTTCCCATAAACGGATGCAGTAATTCCTTGGGCAAAACTGGGACGCTTTAAGTAAGTCTGCAGATCTGCTGGTACAAACCTTTAATAAAACTATAAATGCTACTTTTAAATAATACACCTAAACTTTGCTTTACGTTTCCATTTCTTATAGTTTGGTCACATTCAATAGTTCCTGAGTCCTTTCCGAGGTCTTTTAAAGTTTTTCTTTGGATCTAGGATGGTTTTTCACTCCAGTTCTCGGACCTGTGCACCTCAACTCAGCTCCTCTACCAGAAGTCTAGCAGATCAACGCTCTGTGACATGCATATCTTAGTACAGAAAGTGGATGAAAACATCTTAACATTAAGAAATGTTGCATAATATACATGATTTTACCCTTTTTGTCACACAATGGCATGTTTTCTTTTCAATTCGGTGCATCCAAAGTGGTTTTCAGGCCTTGATCTTCCTTTGATACAGTTCTGTTGTCACTTTCTCCCTTTCATTCCCTCACTGTTCGCCTTTTGGTTTAGTTTAGGCTCATCTTATCAATCACCCAGCAGCATCTCTGCAGAAACTCAGACACATGGCACCTTTCAGTCTCTGAAGTTGTACAAATGCATAGGCGGCTCCAGGGGGGAGCTAGGGGGTGCTATAGCCCCCCCTGGAAAAGTCACAGCACCCCCTTAGCACCCCCAAGAAAATATCAGATTATTTTCTTTTTTCATCTGAGTTAATATTCTTTAATATGTGG
>JARVGS010000789.1:19924180-19936179 GCA_031762315.1 Hypsolebias antenori | reverse complement strand
TTAGAACATCTTAAAACAACAGACTCAAGCTCTGAGTTCTTAAACATAACTTTTGTCTGAAGGCTTGTTATCTTAATGTGCATTATTTTTCCGAGTTGTTTCTGTTTCTAACTTTTCAACTTTTTCTCCTTTTCAGTCAGTGACAGCTGTTTTAAGAACCTGGCTGAGGACAGGAGTGGAGTCAACCTGAAGGACCTGGTCCACGACCCCTCACTGTGAGTCATCACACGAACACGCTGACAAACATACAGGTCCTCGCCTTTAAACTATCTGTTGCTGTCGTCTCTTCCTGCAGACTTGGAGGGGTCATATCAGCCTACAAAGTAGTTCCAGATGAAATTGAAGAAATCAAGGTACTTATTGTCGAATAACTGGGGCTATAGCTGCACAGTCAGCATGGTTAGCACAGCGTGGTCAGAATTTACAGCATCAAGTCAAGAATATTAACTTGTCATATTACAATTTTGTGCAGTGCAGCACGAGTTAAACATAAAAGTTTTTATGTTTTGTAAGATTTATTACAGTTTAGGCCATTTCAATGATTCTAGCACCGTATTTTTAATTCAAAATATATTTATATCAACTTGTTTTGGATGCTGTAAGAATGGATGGCGTAGTTTTTATCTTCGCCTGCGTGCAGGACACTCTTTTGGAGTGGTGTGATGAGCAGGAGCTGAATCTTATTCTCACCACCGGAGGAACTGGGTTTGCACCACGAGATGTTACCCCAGAGGTACAAACTCATGTCGACAGTTCCCGCATTAAGTTAAATCGATTTTTTTTTTTTTTTAAATTCAGAGAACATTACCTTAAATTTTCTCTCATTGCAAAATTAAAGAAAACTGAAATGGTTTGTTAAACCACAATATGTAAATGGTTTGTTTTGATTGTGGTCATGTTTGAAAGCTAACTTCCAGGTGGAATGGGTGTGTCTGGGTCTGAGTTTCACTTTTTTTAACCCGCTATTAGCTATTGTCATGTAAAACAAGCAAGCCACACTAGTCCTAATAAAATGTAAACAATAAAGCTCTGCATCACGTATAAAATGCATCAATTTTCAGGGAACAACTCAGTGTTGTGATGAAGTCGTAGTGTAGCACATAGCCCAGCTGCTAATTAGCTGTTTAACATTTGGATAAATGTAACATGTAGCCTAGCTGCTAGCCATTTATTTAATATTTTGACCAACGTACCAAATAGCATAATTTTTATTTTTAATTATGATTAATCTTCTTTCTCTTTTTTAATGTTTGCATCAACATAGTAAGTAGCTTAGCTACTAATTAGTTGTCTAAGGTTTGAAAGAATGTAACATGTAGCCTCACTGCCTGCTGGATGTCTATTAGGACCAGTCTAGTATGTGTCCTAGTTGTTAGCCAGCTCTTTGATGCTATGATCAGTATAGCATGTAGCCTAGCTGCTGATTTAGTAAATTTAGAGTGTAAAATAACAGAGGGCCAATTGTGGAACTTTGCATAAATTTGAATCACTGAATGGGCTGAACTTTATCTAAATTATAGTTCCCAAACTGATCTAAATGCATTACTTTTGTTAAAAAAATGAACACCTTTTTGGTCATGTTCCAGGCTACCAGAGAGGTGATCGAGCGAGAGGCCCCGGGTATGGCTCTGGCCATGCTGATGGGATCACTCAACGTTACGCCTCTCGGCATGCTCTCCAGGTGAAAACTGAGTTTTGACCAGATCCGTTTGTGTTATGTCTCTTCTTGCCCTAACGGTTTTATTGTTTTCCAGACCTGTTTGTGGTATTCGTGGTAAAACTCTGATTATCAACCTTCCGGGCAGCAAGAAAGGCTCTCAGGTACTTGATCGTCATGTCTGTTCCTTATCTTCTAAAACACTACAGAAGCAGAACTGTGTGCTAAATGAGTTAAAAACGCTCCTAAAGTAGATGCTGGTGTTTCCTGCAGGAGTGTTTCCAGTTCATTCTGCCTGCTCTGCCGCACGCCATCGACCTGCTGCGCGAGGCCGCTGTCAGGATCAAGGCTGCGCACGCCGCCCTGGAACAGCTGCCCTCGCCGTCCTCGCTGCTGACCAACATGCACGCCAATACCAACGCCAACATGCACACTATGGAGCGTGGCACCCAGTGCGAGGAAGAGGACGAGGAGGAGGAGGACAGGAGGAGGGGGCGCCACAACCACCACCACCACCACCACCATCATGGCTCCTCCCACATCACCGCGGCTGCTATCGCCGCCAAGGTAACCCACGACGCTCCTAGAACAGACAACATACCAACCAGGACACTTGGTGGTTCTAATTCTGGTAACACCTGGACTGTGTTTAGCTAAATGAGCCACATTTCCTGTTTCTCATGCATGTTTTCATTTGACCACATATTCATTCATGTTAGAAAAGTGAACGAAATGAACAAAAACCAAATTTCAGGTCAGTCTGACTCTTTACTTATTGAAGATTATACAGATGATGTTCTTTTTGCTAAAAAGCTGTAAGTTTTGAGAGTTCAAGACGTTAAAATACTGACAGTATTGTTCTAAATTTGTAATCCAACCCACACTCTTTCTTTATAATTTCCTTCCAAGGAGCCTGACTTGTTTGAAATCACCTAAAGTCAACATTTTAAATCCAACTACCTTTGTTTAAACTTTAAGTCAACAGGGCGTTTACCGGTACAAACCGTTGCTTTCCGTATTGAACAGAAATAAAACATTTTATTAATTCCCTAAAGAATTGACTATACATGTATTTCATCCTTTTTTCCTTTTTTGGTGTAATAAACCTTTATAAGCCCGAATGATTAATAGATTAAAGACAGGCAGCCTAAACAAAAAAATTAATTAAACACTTCTATGAAAACGATGAAGTACAAGTGAAACTGAGTGAAAAATCAGCTGAAGTCCAAAGAATAAAGAAAACCTAGGGAACAAATGATCACGATCACTTTAAAATACTGGTTGCTTGGAAGAATATATAAATAAATTAAAGGTCTTCCAATTATAATTTGCCAACAGTGTTGACTGTAGAAGTTAGTGGCAAAGTTTAAAAACAAGTGTCAAGTGATCAGTTTGAGCATTTATTAGCATTTATTATTTGTTAGGCACGATTCTCAACTACTAACACGTCAAATTTTAGTCTGAAATCAGAAAAACTGGTTGAATCTCAGCCATTTTTGTCAGTGGTAATACCAATTTTATTTATAAAACGCATTTAAAAACAAGATGGACCGAAGCGTTTTACAAGCAGGTTAAAATAAATTCAGAAAAAACAAACGTTAAAAAACAACAGGCACAATAAAATTGGCTTAAAACAAACAAAAATGAGGAAACGCCACAACATAAAAGATCTTAGGGGACTTGAGCTGAAGGTAAATGACTAGCCAGTGTTAAAAAAAAAAAACAGGGTTTCAAGGCAGTACTGTATTTAAAATACTTTAGAGACTCGTGTACAAACAGTATGTCAAGGGGCAGGTTGTTCCAGAGTCTGAGACCCGATCCCCTCTGCGCTTTAATAAACCTTCGGCTGAACCTTCGGCTACACTGAGATCTGCACGCTGGAGGATCTCTGAGCTTTTTGGAGTTTCAAAAGTTGAGTTCAGTTTATTAATTGGAGCCAAACTGTCTAAAAGTGAGTCAAATAATCTTTAAAATGATTACATCTGTAAATTGTCTATAAGTAGTGATGTCATGGGTTCTGTTAGAAGACATGCAGCATCGTTCTGGGCTCAGCAGGCGATGGAGAGGTGATTGTTTGCCTAGAAGGAGTCCTTTTGGAGTCATTTTTGTGAAGAATATAAGATTTTGGCTGCTTAGCGGTGGCGGCCATCTTGAAAAGCATTAACTCAATCAGGTGTACATCCAGTGATCATGTTCTGGGAGTTTCGTTAAAATCTGTCAAGTGATTCACAAGACATGTTGCTAACGGACACACAAACTTGGACAAAACCCGCTTTTAGTGGCAGATGATCCGTTTTTTGTAACGGGTCTGAAATTAACAATAAAAAACAGAATAGGGATTATTATTATTTTATTTTTTTTTTTTTAAGGATTAAAAACAAAAAAAAAATACGTCTGTGTTTAAAGTTTGAGTTTTCAGTACAAGATGTTCTCATAAAGTCATCTTCTGGCGTTTTCTTTAAATGTTCTTAAACGTCACGTCATCTCATCTCATGTTTCCGTCTGTGTTTACGTGTGTGTGTGTGCGTGCACGCGTGTGTGTTCATCAGACGAGCCATGTTGCAGTCATGGCTAAAGGAACCCCCTACCTGCCTGGAAACACACCCACCCCTCCCGCTCATTTCACCTGTACTTATGAGCATCAGGTGAGACGTTCACACCTGTTCACTTCTCCCTGTTTCATCACATGTTCAGCTGAAAAGCGTCGCTGCCAGGAGTCTGGTTACGTCCAGTTGTTGGTTTCAGCAGCTCCTGGTTCTCTGGATATGCTCTAAGAACTGTTTCTAAAAACTAAGCCACCATTAAACCATTGTTTTTGCGATAGCTTAAATACCATGTCTCTTTGCAGACTTGTTGATTTAAATATTTTATTGATTTTATTTGTACAATAGGTTGCATCTAAATCCAAAGTTTTGGTGTGCTGATAAAAGAAGAGAATAAAATCATATTTATTCTATTTATTTATTTGTTAACCTTTATTTAACCAGGCAAATCCCACTGAGATCATAGATCGCTTTTGCAAGGGAGGCCTGAGCCTGAAGGCAGCCTAACATGCAGGTTTTTGGACTGAAGTTAAACTTCCCGTCATTTTAATTTTGTTTTCAAAACCGACTTTGTGAATGTGCCACACACTGATGCCTGGGTTAATTCCTGATTGTGCCTGCTCCAAACACAATTCAACACTTGAAAGACTCCAGCACACACTGCCGCTCTCTCATGCCACCTTTGATATTATGGACATTTTAAGAAAACTGCACATAAAAGAAAAGTGATTCGAGCATAAAGAAAGCTGTAATTTCTGTGATAAATGAGGTTCGGCTAGTTGTTGATAGTAGAATGAGTTTGATAAACATTGTTCTGCAACAAATATTTGTAATATTCATAATTGTGGGATCATGAGCAAAGAGAGTAGAATTAATTTAATTGCTAAAGAAATCAGAATTCTCCCCCAAAATAATGCTCCGCTAAAGTTGAAGGAATTGCAAACAAACCTACGAGAGCTCAGGCTGAGTTGGTGAGTAAATCTGAACAGACTGACTTTTGACTGCAAAACTTGTCAGAATTCAGTTTTTTAATATTTGATCTGTTTTTTTATTTATTTATTTTGCACAATTCAATAAACTGCATCTTGTATTCCTGGCAAAATGTAAAGAAGTGAGGGGTTGATTGAGACTTTTGCACAGTTCTGTATACGAGAGGTGAAGCTGGTTTGTTTGAAGTCGAAGCTTTAGATGAAGTTCTTGGATTAGCATTAAGTGTGTGTGTGCATATGTGTGTGTGTGTGTGTGTGTGTAGATCCCGGACTCGATCATTTCTCGAGGCGTTCAGGTGCTTCCTCGAGATTCGGCCTCTTTAAGCTCCACCCCCTCCGAGTCACCACGGGCAACACAGGCAACGTCCCGCCTTTCCACCGCTTCATGCCCGACACCTAAGGTACACACAAACCTGCATACAAACAAACAAACAAACAAACAAACAAACAAACAAAAAAAGAAATCTCCTCTAGACATGGACGCAAATAGAAGGTTGTGACACTGCATGACATCTGAACTTCCTGTGTTGCTTTGTTGGATTCATGGAGCTTGTAAATCACAAATTTACTTTCCACGTCAAATTAAACTATTATGGACAATTCCTGCACAATTAGAGTTTCTGCTCATTTGCTTAAAATCTCTTTCACTTCAGATCATTCTGTTTTTTTTAGACCCAATTCCCATATTTTCCCGTTCTTGTAATGCTTTAAATTAAATATGAATATGAATGCCAAGATTGTATTTAAGGTCATGCCTTGCCAAATTAAAAGTTACGGGACTTGTGTGTTGTTTGGGACTTGAATGGGAATGAATGGGACTGTGAGATTTCACAACACTGATATTTATTAGTAGGATTATCAGTTGTGGTACATTCACGTATGAAATTGTCCCAGAAAAAATCATGTCAGGTTATTAAAAAAGCAAAGAAACTCAAATGTTGCTGGAATTGTCATAAGTACGTAGATGTTATACACAAATTTTCTTAAACTGGGAACAAATTTTTTTTTGGGGTACCTTTTGCTGCTAATACTATTTATTTCAAAGTTTTACCTTTTTACTTTATTCTGTGAGGTGTATAAAGTTAGCATCACATGTTTAAGGTTGGGATTTTGTGGGGTAGCTCTACTCCGAGCTCCCTCTGGATGACGGAGCTCCTCACCCTATCTCTACGGCTGAGTCCGGTCACCGTACACAGGAAGCTCATTTCGGCCGCTTGTATCCTGGAGCTTGTTCTTTCAGTTATGATTCAGACCTCATGACCACAGGTGAGTGTTGGAACGTAGACTAGAGTTGCATTCAAGCCCAAACAATTTGACCTGGCCCCAGCCCGTAGCCATCATTTCCGAATCCCACCCAGGCTGACAAATTAACAGTATTACAGGGCAGAACCCGACACCCGCCCCCCAATGACATTTTTAATTAAGCTTTGACTGATCGCGGCTAACGGGGAGCTGAGGGGGTGTTTGTCCTTTCATGGCCATCAAAGTGCATTCGGGACCCGAAGGTCCTGGGTTCAATCCCAGGTCATTGCACATTTCGTGGTGTCTCTGAGCAGCTTTGGGATCTCACCTGTTTGGGTCGTCGGCCATGCGTGTCCGCTGAGCGCAGCGGCTGAATGAATGTCCATTTGGGCTGATGGATCACTACCTGGCAGTATGGTCCCATCTGAAGCTTAACTGAACTTTTTATTTTTTATTTTTACCTTTTTCAAGGTTGGTCAGCGCGCGGTTGAATGGCCGCGTGCGACAGGTAAATGTATGGCAAGTCATGCTGCCATATAATTGGATTGTCAGTTGCGCGCGTCTGCTGTCGCAATCAAAAGCCCGACACCGGCCCGGCCTGCACATTATTATGGCCTGGCCCTAATCCGGGTCAGGCCGGACTCTGGGTTCGGGTTAGAAATGAAAGCTCTAACGTAAAACAGGTCAGTAAAACAAGAGCTTTGCCTTTCGACTCAACTCTTTCTTCACCATGACTGACCAAAGCAACGCCCTCATTATCGATAATGAGACCCGATCACTGATCCATCTCCTGCTCCATCCTACCATCGCTTATGAACAAGAGCACCAGGTGACACCCCCCACCCCCCATGTTGTCTGTATGTAGGGTCTCTCATGTCAAGATACTCAAAGCACTTTACACTACAATCTGTGCCCTCATTTACTCATTCATACAGCACTCTACTAGATCCATACAAAGCTAATCTGAATCTGTAGAAACTAATCTAGCAATCCAATTATATGGCAACTTGGCTTGCCATACAATCACCAGCTGCATGCTTTATCACATTCATACACTGATGGGACACACATCGGAGACTGCTGGTGCAATCGAACCCCCAACTCATGCGTTGGAGGACGACTGCTCTAACCGCTCAGCCACAGCCACCCTGGGAAACAAGTCTTAAAGAGGACAGGTCATACCAAGGAGGTTAAAGGTCAAACCTTGGCTGATAAACAGCTAATGCATCAGGAAACCTTGCCAGGAAATAGGAGAACCTGTGGCACCCCCTCTGGAGCCAGACGCTTTGACTTTTGAGACTCAGCCAGTCTAAGCTCAAAAGAGAGTCATGATGCCGCCTCTAGTGGACCCATCACCTGCGAGGAGGAGAGTCAAGGACATGTGCACGTAAGCCTAGTGGCAGCCAAAGGAAGGTTCATATGAATGTCACATGATGTCACAAAAAACATGTTTGAATCATTTAAGATAACGCTCTTTATCCACAGTTAGATGAACGCAGCGTTTTTTTTTTGGGGGGGGCGGGTATTAATTTTGACCAAAAACAGATCATTGGCACTCAGAATTAAACATAAATACTGTTTATATGTGCAGAGCAACAGTTAAAGCGTTAAACCAGCATTTAAAAGTTCCCATTAAATAAAAATGGAGAATGTGTTTGTTTCTCTGCAGGTTCAGTCACGCTGCGGCAGCAATGAGAACATCCTGAGAGCCAGTAAGTAAAATAAATAAATTTAAAAAATGAAAGATTAATTTTCCTCAAACCTTTCGGTGATTGTTCCGGCGTGTTTTCAGGCCACAGCGCAGTCGACATCAGGAAAGTGGCGCGCCGTCATCGCATGTCGCCCTTCCCTTTGACGTCCATGGACAAAGCTTTCATCACTGTTCTGGAGATGACGCCTATTCTGGGAATCGAAGTCATTAACTACAGAGGTAGGTCTTCACAGAGACAGGCTCTGTTAATTTTTTGACCTTGTTATGACCTTTTTGGTAACACTTTGCAGATTTTCAGACAATCTTGCATGAAGTAAGAATCAACATTAAAAATTAACACAGTCCAGTTTAAGCCTCTACAGTCAGAACTGTAGAGAATGACAGTCTGGTTCAGTCCAGCACATTTCAGCTCAGCCCAGTTCACTGATGCAAAGATTACAATTTCATTCCAATCAGTCCAAATGGATCCAGGTCATTTTACTACCTTCTAATTCACTCAGTTGCTGTTCTCCACAGACGGGCTGGGTCGGGTGCTCGCTCAGGACATCTATGCCAAAGACAACCTTCCTCCGTTTCCCGCCTCCGTTAAGGACGGCTACGCCGTTCGAGGTGAGTCGATTGATCAGGTAATCGATGCATCGAAGACCATTCACACAGTATCAGGCATCACATCATATCAGGATCAATAACCTTAATCTAATTCCCATAATTAACTTGATGGTTGTTGTTGACGTGTAGCTGCTGATGGCCCTGGAGATCGTTTCATTGTGGGGGAGTCGCAGGCTGGACAACAGGTCAGCACTAACATCACTTTTAACTGTTAACACAAATGTCACAAATTAACTTCGTCTGATCGCTGCAGGTGGAATTAACACATTATCTTTTATTAGCAACAATGCAAATTTTGGGAGTTTGTAATATTTATTATCAATTGGTTGATGTTTTAGTTGCATTTTTTTCTTTTGTAAATACACAAAAGTTTTTACTGAAAGGAGGTAGAAGTTTGGAGACGAGCGTTGGCAAAGGGTGACAATGCTGTGTGTTCCGCAGCCGACCCACACGGTGATGCCGGGTCAGGTGATGAGGGTGACGACTGGCGCTCCGATCCCCTGTGGAGCCGACGCCGTGGTCCAGGTAGAAGATACGGAGCTGCTGAGAGAATCTGAGGATGTAAGAACCCCACGTCAGATGTTCTCTGGATGATCTGGTTTTGTTTTTGGTTCTGCATATTGGGCAGAGTGTGATAATGGTCTCCTGGGTTTTACAGGGCACAGAGGAGCTGGAGGTGAGGATTATGGTCCAGGCGCGACCCGGACAGGACATCAGGTAAATTAAAACAAATGGCTTCGAGGAAAAAAAAGGAGGTTTTTTTTTTTTTTTTTTGTCTTCTTAACTTTTAATTAAGAAGATTTAGCCTTTCCATACATTTAGCTCGCCTTTGCTACTTTTATTTAGCCTTTTGCTGTTTTTAGCATTTAGCTTTTTATTACAATTAGCTCTTTGCTGTCGTTCTGTCTTTTTCTACTCTTAGCCTGCCATTTTCTACTTTTAGCATTTACCTATCTGTCCTATTTTTAACATTTTGCTGGACTTTTGATAAATTTAGTTTTAGGCTAACTTTTAGTTACTTTTAGCATTTTACTACACTTTCGATTATTTTAGCTATCAGCAACATATTTACTAAGTTTAGTCTCTAGTTTTTTACTTTTAGCAAGCTTTTTGCTAGCTTCACCTTGCATTTTGTTTTTTTAGCTTTAAACTAGCCTTTTACTACCTTTAGCTATCCATTTTACTACTTTTAATTCTTCAGTACTTTTGAACTCTCAAACTCCCATCTGTAGTTTTATTTTATTTTATTTTATTTTTTGACAACTCTGTTCCAGTGCAGAAATGTTTCTGTGTTTCTGTCGGGTTGTGGGTCAGAACTGATTCACAGCTGTTTGGTATGCTTTAATTATCTTTAATTGCATTTTTTGTTTTTGTTTGCAGGCCGATCGGTCACGACATCCGGCGGGGGGAGTGCGTGTTGGCTAAAGGGACACACATGGGCCCATCTGAGATCGGCCTACTGGCCACGGTGGGAGTGACGGAGGTCAGCGTGCACAAGTTCCCCATGGTGGCCGTCATGTCCACTGGAAACGAGGTACAAACGCAGAAAGAGAATCAAACACATGAGACGTTTCGGAGCCTCTTTTGGATTCATGTTGTTTGTGTTTAGCTGTTGAATCCAGAGGATGATCTCCATCCTGGGAAGATCCGAGACTCGAACCGCTCCACTCTTCTGGCTACCATCCAGGAGCACGGGTATCCCACCATCAACCTCGGCATCGTTGGAGACAAGTAAGATCCCGTCAGAGCGCTGGGAAAAAGAGTGACGGTTTGGACTGAATGAAGCTAATTGAGTCTGGTTTGCGTGCAGCCCTGATGACCTGCTGTCTGCACTACATGAGGGAATCAGCCGCGCTGATGTCATCATCACCTCAGGGGGCGTGTCCATGGGAGAGAAGGTGACACCCCTCCTCCACCTGTGGCCTCATTGATATCCAACTGATTTGCGTTTGTGTCCTGCAGCTTTATTTAAATAAAAATGTTCCTGCTCTTTGTGCATTAGGACTACCTGAAGCAGGTGCTGGATATCGATCTTCACGCCCAGATCCACTTTGGGCGAGTTTTTATGAAGCCAGGGTAAGTTATCAACCAAAGGAGAGCTTTAAAAATGAAAATACGGTTTTAATTTCTATTATTTCTACAGCATTTCAGGAGGTTTTACAACAATTCATTTAAAGTTACCCGCACATTTACTGTTCTAAGCAACACAAAGTGCAAGCGGCAACAAATGTGCTCAATTTATAACAATTTTCCACATTAAAAAAGTATTCAAAGTATTTCTTCCTGTTTTACTTTGAATAATGCAAATACTGTCCAACTAATACTATGACTTGTGTATTTCCAGCCCCTGATTGTAATGCTGTGATGACAAATGCTCTGTCCGTTTCTGTTTCTCAGGCTTCCCACCACCTTCGCCACAGTCGACATCGATGGAACACGGAAGCTCATCTTCGCTCTGCCAGGTACTCCCATCAGCCACGTCACTGCCTGGGTTTGTGTTTCTGCTGGACCCGGTCCATTTCTCTGAAACCCAATCTGTTCGGCTTCAGTCATTGAATTAAAAGAGTTACTTTTAAAGACTAGACTTTGACGATTTAGCTGTCGCTGTTATTTTGAAAACAGTGCAGTCAACATCTAAACATCTGGAGAAATAATTATGAACATTTGCAGAGTTTGTGTTTCTGTAACTCCTCTTGCCTGCAGGTAACCCGGTGTCTGCAGTGGTGACGTGTAACCTGTTTGTGATTCCTGCTCTGAGGAAGATGCAAGGCATTCTGGACCCCAGACCAACAATTATTAAAGCTCGGGTAAGAGACATGCACGTGTTTTATGATTGCAGCTGTGTATGGATTTTATTGAGCACCTTTTCTTGGTCAGTTGGCGTAGAAAATTGTATTATTTTAATGTTCAAGAAGTTATGTTAAAAGAGTCACGGGAATAAAATAATTATATGCAGACAAATGCTTTTTACTTAACGTATTATAAGAATGTGAAAAAGATGGAAGTTTAAGTACATGAGGAATCGAAAACATGATTTTTCTTAGATTACTGTATTACCAACTTGATGTCTGTCTAACCCAATGCTGCTTCATCATAATCAAACTGTACAAGAAATTAAATAAATGCTTATGATTTAAGATAATAATGCAGATGTTTCATTTCATCATTCACTCAACACTTGCTCTTCTCAAGGGCGGACGTCTCCTCTCGGTCTCCGCTTTGCTTTTGCTTTTGCTTTGTCTTGTCTG
>JARVGS010000789.1:19874166-19899076 GCA_031762315.1 Hypsolebias antenori | reverse complement strand
AAAGCGAACTTTGGTCCGCATAAAAAACTAGGTCTCGGTTTGGTTAAAGTGAACTCTAGCGCAGTTTGAATGCATTGTGAATGCAAGTGGACCGGAGACCGCTCCAAAAGCAGGAAGTGGACTACAGTGCAGGGTATTCTGTGTAAATGCAACCAAAACAAATGCACATTTATCATACCTCATACGGAGCCATCTTAGCAGCCTTGTGTGAAAAACGACATTCTCCATAGTCTTCTGCCTCATCTTCCACTCATGCTGAGTCCATTGTTGGGAAAAAAAACATTTGTTTGGCACATGTGCCACAGACAAAACAGAAATCCTAAAACCACTAAAATTTGATGCCAATCCATTTTTGTTTTTATTTCCAGAAGTAAGTTGTGCGCAGTGTCTTCTTCAGAGGTTTTCATGTCATTTCCTTCAATAGTTCTTGGTGCAGTGCCACCACAGACAAGTGGGGGAACAGGTTGGCTTGACTGACTCAGTGCAGTGTGAATGCAAACCGTACCAGCTGAAAATGTAAACAAATATTCCAAATTTTGGTCCCCAATCGAATTGAAAATGACCTAAGGTCCAGCCACCTTGAATCATGTTGGCTCCAAAAGTTATTCAGTTGCAGGGGGTCATCTAATGATCACTTTCTGAGAGTCACTTCATTTAAATCCCTCCAGAGTCCATAAAATATTTTGCCAAGATATTTTTAGTTTGTTTTTCTTTGGATTTTGGATGGCATTTTGTCTTAAAATATATTTTTTTAAAACAGAATTTAAATACCTCCAGACTTTGTGCAGTACATCTTTAAGAAATTGGAGTAATTTTGACAAATGAGTGCCAAAAGTAGCAGCGTCAAACATAAAAACAGTATTAGAAAGTCCAAGACACAAGAGCTGCATCATCCTTCAGTTGATTGTTGTAACTGCATCAGAGCTAAAATCTTATTTTTGAATTGCCATTTTTGTAATTTTACACAGATTAAACCAACGAAATTGGAACAAATTGTGTGTGTGACAAACTGCTGGTAACCTCCAGTTATGGAAAAAAAAAATTACGTTAGCTGTTGTTTTAAAGAATCTCTGTAGTGTTATGATTTTTGATATTCTGATTTTAATGTGCTTTCAGTGAAGAGGAGAAATAATAAAATGTTGCTTATAAATTTTATGTAAAATATATGTTAAATATTGAATTACAAATGTACATGAAGATTTGGGAAACATGTTCTACAACAACAAAATTGAGATAAATGGCTGTATCTTTCCTTGTCACTGCAGAAGTTGAGTTTAATGAAAACGATCATTAACAATCGGGAAATGTCCTAATGAGAAAAACTTGCTGGACTCTGGCAGCTCATAAACAGCAACGGGTCTGAAATTGAAAGAAAACAAATCAGCTGTTCCTCAGAGCTTTAACTTAACAGATGCGAACTTTCCGGTGTCTTTTTTTTTTTTTTTTTTGCTGGTTTAGTCTGATTTCCAGTCTGCGCTGAAGATCCATAATGCCGTGGCCTCCAGCATGCACCGACCCTCTCCTCCATTCCCGCAAACGCACCAGGCGCATCCACTGGCCATGGAGGTAACACACCCAGACTCGTTTTATCCCAGATGCTCTTCTTGTTGTGACAGGAGTCCGAGACGAGAAACGGAGCATTTCTTTCCTAGCATCAGTGCTGAAGTAACGGCACCAAGCTGCTCAGAATCAAGTGTTTTTCTCCATTTTGTTAGTGGTTTAAAAGTAAACATCCAGGCCACTTGTACGCCTGGTTCCAGGAACGTTCTCCTGCCACAGGGTTGAATACGTTCATGGCTCATTTCAGAAGAATCTCATTAAAGGCAGCACATTATTTCTGCTCCACGTTGGCATCTCCACCCCCTGCCCTGCATTCAGCTTCCAAAAAGAAGAGCTTATGTTCACTGTGCAGGCCCACAAACATGCTCCTTTGTCTCAGTAATGAAGTGGAAAAAGAAATGAGTGATTAAAAATGGCCACGGCAAGCTGGATTATTTTAAACTCCCAAACACACTTAGTTCAACTTCATCTCCCTTTTTTTGTGGGGAGAAGTTAAGTTTGAATTGATTTGAGTCAAAGTATTCTATCTGGGACTTGAGAGAAATTTGATTTGAAGTCATGAGTTGAAATAATTTGCTACTTTTTATTTTCTAAATTTTATGTTTGAAGACCAAATAAAGAGCATGAGTCCTCAGCAGCTCTTGAAACCGTGTAAATTTAAGCTCAGATGTACAACATGTGACATATTACACTCACTGAGACTTTATTTTTCTAAAATACTTACATTATATCTCCAGTTGTTTCATTTCACTGTTGCTGGTTTCAGGTTAGGAGCCTCATGCAGTCTTGTCAGAGTAAAGAAGGACTCGAGCTGCACAGACTACTGTCAGATACAAACATCCAGGTACGTAAACATGATAAAACCTCGAAAAGCAAAATATTTCTACTGGTTCTTTAGTGTGTTTGTGTCTGAGCTGGGTTGTGTGTTTTGCAGTCGTTGCTTCTGACCCACGACACAGTAGCAGAGACAGAAATGCAGCCTGAATCTGAGCCGGTAGAAGGAGAAACTCTGACCCAGTTGGGAGGAGAGACCGTCAAGATTATTAGGATCGAAAAGGCCCGAGACGTTCCTCTGGTGGGTCGAACACAACACACGGGCTACAGTTTATTTTCTTAGAGGTTCATTGCTCCCATAAACAAGCAGCTTTAAGTTTGTTTGTATCTGTCAACCTTTCTCTGCACAGCCTTATTGTTTACAAAATGTCTGCGTTTGTGGGGGATTAACTAGCTCAGGTGTTTCAGGTTTTATTGATGCAAAACATTTTACTACAGTGACCAAAACAATCAGTGCCACAAAAATCTAAACCAAAACTGAAAGAAGAGCTGAATGACTCCGCTAAAGAAGCTGAAACAGTGTTGGTAAAACAAAAAAGCAACATAGGTAAAGCTAAAAGCTTAAAAAAAGAGCACTAGTTTAAAGCTTGAAGAAGCAAAATACTAGCTAGACATAGCAAAAAGCTAACTATGAGTAGCTAAACATTAGAAAAACTAAAGGGCTAGTCAAATGTGGCCAAAATGCTATCTTAAAACTAAAAGTTGAAAAACAGATGTGCAAACATAGCTAAAATAACAAAGCCTAGAAGCGTTAAGTACAAAGAATGCTAGCTAAATGCATCAAAAGGTAAGACAAAATTTAAAGGTAGCAGAATAGTAGTAGCTTTAAGCCTGAAGGTAGCAAAAGACTAGCTAAAAATTACAAGTAGATAAACACTTGTACCTAGAAGCTAAATGTAGAAAAAGACAGATAAAAGTAAGCTGCAAAAATGTTACCTAAAAGTAAAAAAAATAACTACCGGTAATTTAGATCTAAACGTTGTAAAAAAGAAGTTAGAAATAAGAAAAAGGATGTCAGAAACTAAAAGAAGCAGAACGGCAGCTGAAAGTAGCTCAAGAAGACAGAAACAGAGCCAGTAGCTGAAGCAGATTTCAAAGAGAACAAAGTTTCATGTAACCAAATAAAGTGCTCAATGTAAAATAAATAAATAAAAATGGAGAAAAATAGTTGTTAATAAAGTAAAAATATTATCTATTTCCCGAATGAGCTGGATGGTTTAATGTAAGAACGGCTAAGATTACAAAAAAGTTACAGGAAAACACGTGTGAATGCTGACTCGGCACACTTTAAACACCTTGTGGTGATCCACTGATATCCTGACAGTTATTATCTTGGTGTGTAAACAGTTATAATGACTGTTTGTCTGCAGGGAGCAACCGTTCGTAATGAAATGGACAGTGTTGTGATCAGCCGCATCGTTCGAGGAGGAGCAGCCGAACGCAGCGGCCTTTTATCAGAAGGAGACGAAATCCTGGAGATCAACAACATCGAGATCAGGGGGAAAGACGTCAACCAAGTCTTTGACATTTTAGTCAGTATTTGAATTCAATACAGTTCATTTATATAGCACCAAGTCACAACAGAAGTTGTCTCAGAGCACTGAACAGAAACATTTTTACTTTACATTATAAAAGCCAATTACCGGTAGTAAAAGTTCTCTATCTAAGGAAGCAACAGATTGTGTTGCATCTTCACTTGGTCGCAGTCTCCCATCCTGCGCAAGCACACAGGCAACAGTGGAAAGGAAAAACTCCTTTTTAACAGGAAGGAACTTCCAGCAGAACCTGGCTCAGGATGAGCAGCCATCTGCTTCATCCGGCTGGGGTTTGAGCGGACAGGAAGTAGAAACAGACAGAATGACAGGTCCAGATGTACTTTCTATAGGAGGAAAGACCAAAAAAAAAAAAAAAAAGCAACGTTAAGGATATAAATAAATACAAATACAAACAAGTAAAGAGAGCAGCAGAGTGAGAGAATGTGGTCAAGTTGTCCTCCAGCAGTCTAAGCCTATAGCAGCATAACTAAGGGATAGCTCAGGAAACCCCATCTGATCCTTACTGTAGGATTTATCTAAAAGGACTTACCGGTACAGTAATCCTAATCTTAAAGTAGACAATGTGTCAGGACAGAAACTGGAAGTTGGTTCCACAAGGGAGGAGCCTGATAACTGAAAGCTCTGCCTCTCCTTTTGGAAACTCTAGGAATCACAAGTAAGCCTGCAATCTTGAGAGCGAAGTTAGAAAAGTACGGAACATTAAGATCTGTAATATAACATGGAGCTAGGTTGTTGAGAGCTTTGTAGGTTAAAAGTAAGAGTTTGAATTATATTCTGGATTTGACAGGGAGCCAGTGGAGAGAAGCTAAAACTGGAGAGATGTGATCTCTCCTACTAACTCTCATTAAAACTCTGGCTGCAGCATTTTCGATCAGCTGAAGACTTTTTAAAGAAGTTTTGGACACCCAGATACTAAACAGTTGCAGTAGTCCAGCCTAGACGTGACAAATGCATGGAGCAATTTTTCTGCGTCATTTTCACACGCTCCTCTCAGGTCTACCTGAACATTCAGAGGAAGAATGCTGAACAGTTTAGTGACTCGTTTGGATCAAACATGATGAAGATGCAGAGTAATTTCTTTGTTTTGATGGAGTTGTGTAGGTTTTAAATGAATCAGCATCAAAACATTGTGGATGTAAAATGTAACTAACCACCTATTGTTCTGTGACATTGCTTTTGTAACATTGTGTGTTTGTGTGTAACAGGCGGACCTGCATGGTCTCCTGACGTTTGTGGTAATTCCCAGCACTCAAAGCAAACCCCCTCCTGTCAAAGAGTCGGTGGTAAGTCCTGCTGCCGAAGGCAGAAAATGTTCATGGCTCAAAATAAAAACACAGTTTTTGTGTGATTTTCTCTACTACAGCACATTTGCTTGGTTTTTGCCCACTTTTGCTTTTAGCTACTGTCCTGCTAATTTTAGTTTTCAGCTATGGTTTTACTACTTGTAGCTTTAAACTAGGGTTTTGCAAAATTTAGTTTTTTGGTGCAACTAACCTTTTGCTATCATTTTTCAGATTTTATCTTTAGGTTGAAATTTTTTCTAATTTTGGCTTTTAGCTGCAGTATGTTAGTTTACAACTGCAGCTTCTGTACTTGTAGCCTTTACCTATAGTTAAAAATAGCTTTATTTAGTTTTTTACATTTAGCGTTTATACAGTTTACTACATTTAGCTTTTAGCTACAGTGTTGCTAATTTTAATGTTTTGCTACAGTTTTGTTACAATTAGCCTTTAGCTGTAATTTTTCTGTTTTTAGCTTCTTTAATTTTAGCTTTTAGCTACAGTTTGGTCATTTACAGCTGCGATTTCTGTCTTTGCAGCGTTTACCTATAGTTAAAAAAGTAGCTTTTAGTTAGTGTTTTACATTAACTGTAGCTTTTAGCTACAGTTTTGTTAATTTTAGCTTTTGGCTACAAGTTTAATGATTTTAGCTCTTGGCTAAAATTTTCTTGTTTACAGCTACACTATTGCTACTTGTAGCTTTTAGATGGGGTTTTGAACATTTTAGCTTTTAGCTACAGTTCTGGTAGTTATGCTGAGTTTAGCTTGAAGCTATTTTATTGATGTTAGCTTCTGTTTTACTGTAACTAAATCAGTAAATCAAGGTTAATGCTCAATAATCCAGGTAAAACTTCCAACAATGTTCAGTCAGGTCATCTGGACAGTTGCTTTTTTAAATTTTCGACATGGGAGAGGACAGTCCCCAGAAACCATCTTATCACAAGCAAACTGGTTGGTCCACTAAAGGAGTGTACTGTTTGGTGGGGAAACGGTTTGTTTGGGACTTCTCAGACTGATGAAGCCCTTTGGATGGAGGGCGAAACGTCTCGCAACAAAAAAAAAAGTAACAAATCAGGATTTTTTTTTCTTAATGACATCGTTCAGCACTCTGCATATTCACTGAAAATTAATTTTGCTATTTGATTTTTGACCCTCCAGCTGCTCTTTGGTCAAAAACCCTTGAGCCCTTGTTGTTCGAACCGAGCCTTTTAAATACAAGCTCACCGCCTCTGACAGCAGTGATGATTTGAAGAACTCCAGAGGTTCAGGTTTAATTCAGTCTGTCTTCTGTTTATTGTCTCCGTCCCTTCAGGTTCACGTGAAGGCCCACTTTGACTACGACCCCTCTGATGACCCGTACGTGCCGTGCAGAGAGCTGGGCTTATCTTTCCAGAAAGGAGACATTCTCCACATTATCAGTCAGTCGGATCCGAACTGGTGGCAGGCGTACAGGGACGGAGACGAAGACAACCAGCCGTTAGCCGGACTGGTCCCAGGTACTGCTCTGTGATTTGGATCTTTGAATCAGCCTCCGTTTCTGAGTGGTGAAAGGACTTTCGCTCATTTCCTGCTGCTGTTCTTAACAGGGAAGAGTTTTCAACAGCAGAGAGAAGCCATGAAACAAACCATAGAAGAAGAAAAGGAGCCTGAGAAGTCTGGTCAGTCACAAATGAAACTGCTGATGTTCTGGTCCGGTTTACGGTAAAAAGAAATTGCAAATTTACAGCCAAGAAAAAATAGTGCATATATATATATATGTTAGTGTATCAAGAAATTATTAAACAAAAAAGATTAGATTCTTAACAAGTTGTGAAATTATTTAAATAATGACAGCCCAATGTTTCAAACTATAAGACCCAAATATTTTTTAAATATTGTTCTGATAAATGTAAAATCCAAGTGAGGGATCCTACATTTTTATGCCCCTGCAGACTTTTTGCATAAAGTTCTGTTTTTTTGTCCAAAGGGAAGCTTTGGTGCGCGAAGAAGAACAAGAGGAAGAGGAAGAAGCTGCTGTACAACTCTAACAGGGGTGACGGTACGTCTGACATTTCCATCAGTTTATTTTATATTTGAAGTTGGAGTTTCGTCATCAAACAAGTATGTAAAGGAAAAACATCTTGAAAAAAAATTGTGCTTTTTAATTTGCTGATTTATTAGCACAACAAAGACAACTAGAGAATTTGCATTTCCTATGAAAATGCAAGTGTGAATGCTTCTTGCTTAAGGATGTCAAGAAAACAATTGAAAAGTAGCTTAAAATAGCAGAAAGAAGCTTCAAATATCAGAAGGAAGCAGAACTATTGTTCCTAACGTAATGAACTGCCAGGCTGCTGCCGAAATGTTGATCTGACACACTGAGTGTTTGGGTTTACGCTCAGCTGCCACTATACCAAATGTCAGCTGAATAGCTCTAAAAATGCCTGAGTTATCATGTTTTTTTTCCTTTTTAGCTAAGACCGCCATCTTGGATTTTTGGTTTGGATGCAGTATCTGATAGGGAAAGTTCTCAGATATAAACTCACCAAACTTCAGCTCTGTATGTGTAAAAATGGTTGAGTTAAATCCATTCAAAAGTAGTGTTGGTGGCCATCTTGGATTTTTGATTTTCATCCAGCATTTGATGGGAAACATTGTCAGCTATCATCTCACCAACTTTCAGCCCAATATGATAAAAATGGTCTGATTTATATTATTCCTTTTTTACTAAGGCGTCTTCTTGGATTTTTGAGTTTCAGTCAGTCAATTAGGGATCGTTGTCAGTTACCAATATGCCAAATTTCAGTTGAATAGCTCTAAAAATTGCAGCGTTATCCTAGTTTATCTATGAAACAGCTGAATAGTAGCTAAAGAAATGTAGAAAGAAGCTTAAATTTCCAAAAGGAAGTGGAGGGAGCTTAACTGTGCACAATAAAGTTGAAATTATCTGAGAAAAGCTTAAATTTGCTAAAAACAGCTAAAGCAAGCCAGAAGAAGCTTAAATTACTAGAAGGAAGTCAGGGAAGCATGTTTTCTCTGAATTAGGCTGAAAAAAGTTTAAATGATTGCAAAAAATATGGAATTAGTTGATATAAACAGCATAAAACAGCTAAATGCTAGCTGAAATAGCAGAAATAGTTGAAACTTATAGAAATAATCTGAAAGGAGCAGAACAAGCTGAAATTAATAGAAACAAGTTTGAAGAAGCACAAAAATGTTGAAGTTAGCTGATTTAAGCTGAAAGGAGCACAAAACAGCTGAAAACCCCCCAGCTGAATTTAGCTGAATTTTTCCAGAAATTAGCACAAGGAAGCTAATAAAAACAAAAAACAAATCTTAACTGGATCTAAATGTAAAAGGTTGTAAACAGCTCAAAAGCTATAAAAGATGTAAAATTAGCTCTGTTTATTTTTAATGGGGAAGAAAATGACAAAAAAGGCTAAATATCTCACAAAAACTGCGGGACGAGTTGGATGCCGAAAAATGTATGGAAGAAAAAGTGGATCTCAGTAGTGTCAATGCCTGTAGGCATTCACACAGTAAGAAGGGGCTTATTGCTTTAACAACAAAACAGTTTTCTTGACAGATATCCTCACACTTGAAAGCTATTTTAAATAAAAAACAGTTTCGTAATTTTGTTTTTTATATCCTCTATTCATCCCCAATTTTAATGTAGAGTTTGGAATGTCTTTATCGTGTCAAACGTGACACATTGAACCATTAAACTTTCATTTACTTAAATCAGATTTTGTGTGTCTGTGCAGATAAAAACTAACTTATGTCTTTTGATTTGGTCCAGATCTCGATGAGGAAATCCTCACCTATGAGGAGATGGCTTTGTATCACCAACCAGCCAATAGGAAGCGTCCGATCGCTCTGATTGGCCCATCCGGCTGCGGGCAGGCAGAGCTTAGACAGAGACTCCTCAACAACCAACCAGAGCGCTTCGCAGGCGCTGTACCTCGTAAGAAGCCCTCATCTTAACGCACGAAAGACTCCACTATGGAGGACTGGAACTGCATACATCAAAAGCAGAAAACCTTAAATAAATACTATACTTGTTTTTTTTTTGCTCTGTAGACACCACACGGAGTCGTCGAGAAGGTGAAGTTAGTGGTCGAGATTATCATTTTGTTTCCCGTCAGACTTTCGAGGCGGAGCTGGCATCTGGTAAGACTTGGTTTCTCTGAGACGTCCACATTGATCCCTCAAAGTCACACACTTTTTTTTTTTTTTTTGTTGCTGAAGACACTTCTAGAACATCCTTTAGTGTTTAAAAGAACAGGAACTTTATACAGAAACGGGTTGTTTTGGAACGTTGCAGCCTCCGGATGGCCTCGGGTCTCAGAGGGTTAACAAACACAGAGGTGGTAAAATGTGTGAGTCCCTAACGAGCTGCTGTCGGCTCTGTCTTCTATCTCCAGTGATGCATTCGCTCACTGGAAGGGAAATCGCATGAATGGCTGCAAAGAAAAAACAAAGAACAGACAGCCTCGTGCAGACACAGACTTGAATCACTGAAATCTCTCATTTATAGAAATATTCAGCCTGGATTTGGACCGTTCAGCTCCGACTTCCTGTTAATTTATTTTTCCTTCAGGCTGGAAAACCAGCTTCTCTGGTTTGGAAAGTTAATGTCTCGGCCACTCAGCTTTCTAAAAGATGCTTCACTGTAGCTTTGTTTGACCAAGATTCACAAATTATTTTTGCTTGTTTTTTGATCCCCACCTTCTGGATATAAGTACAGATTTGATAAAGAAATAGTTTGTTCAAAATTTTTCTAGCAGCATCCTCTGTGCTGTCTTCCTCTCAGGGAAGCTGATCGAGTCCGGAGAGTTTGAGAAGAACCTTTACGGAACCAGTACAGACTCTGTTAGGCAGATCATCAACACTGGGAAAATCTGCGTGCTCTGTCTGCACACGCATGTAGGTGGAGCTCACACCCAGCTTTTAAAGTCACCGAGCAGTTTCAAACGCATCGTTTCCTTTGTTCAGGCTCTGAAGGTGCTGAGGAGCTCCGACCTTAAGCCTTACATCATCTTCATCGCGCCTCCTTCTCAAGAACGACTTCGAGCTCTGCTGGCGAAAGACAACAAGAACCCGAAGGTTTCCATCTGTCTGCTTTCACACACAAACATGTGATCCCCCCTGCCGTGTTTTTGACGTGTTTGTCTTCCGCAGCCCGAGGAGCTGCGTGACATCATCGAGAAGGCCCGGGAGATGGAGCAGAGCTGCGGCCACCTGTTCGACGCCATCATCGTCAACACGGACCTGGACAAAGCTCACAGCGAGCTGCTACGACTCATCAACAAACTGGACACTGAGCCGCAGTGGGTGCCCTGCTCGTGGCTGCGCTGAAACGCAAATACACAATTCACCGGGGAAACACAAAACACGTGGAGCACACATTTCTGCAGACCTGACCAACTGGATGGTAAACACACTGATGAGGCTTGTGTCTCATATTAGGGCTGATGATCTGACGGAGATCTGTAGAGTTTATATTATGAAGGTGTGTCGTCATGGTGCGACACTAAACTAAGAAATATTGCACTAGAAGTCCTAAAATCCCAACAGCATGTTGTCATTTTACAAGAAAGCCCAGGAAACAAACCTTTCAGATGTATTATAGTGTCTTGAGGGGAGAAAATGTTATTTGTAGCTTTACAAATTAATCATAAATCACATGATATAAAATTTAAACTTTACACAAATCAAAATATTACAAAAAATCATGTGAAATATTCGATTTCTCAGGTAAAAACAGATGAACAAGCCTGTCTAAAGGTTAAAATCAACATTTACTTTAATATTTGGGGACATTGAAGAAACAAAACTATCAAAACAAAACCTGTCTAGATGTTTTTGTCCTTTTCACTACAATTTTCTTATGATTTGTTTTTGTTTTTCTGATTCTGCCGCTGCCTTAAAACATTTCTGCCACTTTGAGTCACGTTCCGTTTGATTTAAGCGTCTTAAATCTGTCGTCATTCAACGATTATTAAAGCTGACAAACTGCTTGAACCCAATTAACAATATATGACAAACTGTATTAATTAATCTGTTTGGACTCAAAACTCCATTAAAAAAAAGAGTTCACTAAATAATTATTTCAAAACAACTTCCAAAATACGTTTCCTAAGAATTGCATCAAACTTTTGCTTCCAGCTTAAGAAAGAACTTCAAATTAAAACTTGTGCTTTTATTTTTGACTTAGAGTAGCCATTTTATTTTAAAAATATCTTTGTTTTAGGATTGTACAGTTGTAACTTCTTTTTTTTGTCATAAAGTGAACGCATCTCGCAAACCTGAATTTTTATTCACAAAATTACATTTCACCTCCTCCTTCATCCTCAAAGTTGAACTAAGTTGTTTTTTTAATTTGAAAAGATCATCGCTAAATTTATTTAAAACAAATGCTTTACATTAAAAAATAAAAAAAAGCTTTTTTGTAGATTTTGTTTTTCCCAGACTGATCAGACTTTTGTAGTAACAGCTGCTATAGAAACAAGAAAAAATAATCAGTGTTTTTGTTCAGCTGTTGTCATCTCAAACCCCTTTTCGACCAACCCAGACCAGGTTCTGGACCAGCTTCTCTCTAACAGTCTGCTCTAACAGCGGAGGCCACATTCTGTTTCTGTCGAGGAGTTTTTCCTGAGGCTTCTGGTTTAAACAGCGAAGCCAAACCAATGTTTAAAAACTTTTAAGTTTAGTTTATCACCGGGTGATTATATCAAGACATTTGTGAATGTCACTTGATCAACTTGGAACAGCAGCGTAACTCATAATATTTGGTGTGCGATACAAAACATTTTCATTGGAAATGAAATTTCTGTTGTGTTGTAAATCTTTTTATAAGAAGAAGCCATTAATTTGTGATGCGGAGCAAGAAAATGATTGAAATGCCTAATTTAATATTTAACATACCAATAGATGTGGAGGTCAAAGGGAGAAATCGCGATATCTGATGAGTGATAATATCACGATACAGGAATTCTGTGATAACTAGTGGTAACCTTTTTTTTGCTGCTTCCCTAAAAGGAACCAGAAGGTAGTGACACTGTGCGTGGAAAAACTTGTTTAAAGTACCTAGTTACAATATCAGAAGAAGTAGTGGATATCAAAGGGTTACCCACAATGTTTGATACATCATAATATTACGATAAAGGAATTCTGTGATAATTATTGTGGTTAATTTCTTTCTCATCGCCTTGTTTTATATTGTGTTTTTAGATCTCCCACAAGAAGTCAAAAAGTAGTATGTAATGCTGTTACCTGGGAAAATAATTTAAAATGCCTTAATTTATTCGTTTGAGTATCGATAAATGATTGAAATTCTTGATAGTTGATATGTGATATTCCGATACAGCAATTCTGTGGGAATTCTAATGGTCGCTTTTTTCACTTCTATCTTCAATGTTTTCTATTCTGTCTAGCTTCTCTACAAAGAGCTGAAAAATAGTGCTCATTTGAGCCAAATAATCTTTTATTAAATGTCAATATATATCAATATAAGTGATGAAAATCAGGGGTCAGTCCCTGATATTTGATATGCGATATCACGATACAGGTATTCTGCAATATTTGTGGTAGTCAGGTTTTTTTCCCTGCCAGGTTTTATCCTGTCTTTAGATGATTCAAGTAAATTTTAAAGCCTTATGAACATAGTTTGAATAATTATAAAACTGGTGGATATCAGAGGGTAATCCACAATATTTGATTCTCCAGTATATCACAGTACATGAATTCTTTGATATTTGAAGCAATGCGTTTTCCCTTTTCTGTGTTTAGTTCCCCAATATGGACCCAGGAAGTAGTGATGCTATGAACATAATAATTCAAAATGCCTTAATTTATCAGAGTATCAATATAATTGTTAACAATCTGCGGCCAATCTCTGGTATTTGATACATGTTAATATCACGATAAAGGAATTTTGTGATACTATGGTAACAGTTTCTCATCCCATTTTTAATGTCTTGTATTTTATCTAGTGCCTCAAGGAGCCAAGTAGTAGTGATGTTCTGAGCAGAAAAGAATAATATATTAGGATATTGATAGATATGATTGAAATCAGAAGGCAATCCACAATATTTGACATATATCTTGATACAGGAATTCTGCAAAAAAAAAAATAATAATAATAATGTGGTAACCTTTTTTACTGCCACATTTGGCTTTTCATATTATATTTTTAGTTCCACCACAAAGAACCAGGACGTTTTGATTCTTTTGGCAGAAAAAAATAAAATAAAATGCCTGATTTTATTAGCCAGATTATGAAGAATAAACTGTGTAGATTTTTGTAACATTGAAGGATGATGACATTTTGTGGTCGTTTTTTTCCCCATTCATAATCACAAATACTGACCGTTTGTATTGAAACGATAAATATTTAGTAAATGAGAGGAACACAGCTGATGTAAACTCACTACATTCTTGTTACGGTTCATTTTTGATTCTCTGGAGTTTGAGGCGTTATTTTTCGGAGAGCCTTTAGTGAAAACAGCTTCGGTAAATCAGTTCTAATGTCTGAAACTGGCATGAAACGGTAAGAGTTAAAACTATTACCTGAAGTAATCTCTCAACTTTAGTTTTCTTGTCTTTTAAATCAGTCTTGTCTCTGGTAAATATTGCAGCCAATTCTACCGCAGCCTTTAGCGCCACCTGCTGGTTTGAGCACCAACTTCACTCAAAACCTTCTTGTAAACCGGTTTTTGATTGTTCTTAATGCCTTGTTCTGCAGAGAGCTGGTGCTGGTTCAGAGAGTCTAAAAATTGGTTTCATCTTCTATAGGCCAAGCACTGGTTTGGGGACTTTCTCTGAAACCAAAGCTGAATGTCGGAAAGGGGTGACAGTCACAAAAAGCAAAAACAATATACAGTACAGTAATTATTTTTGATAGTTTTCTTTTGGTTTAAATTTATTGACTAAATTTAAATAGTGACACATAGAGAACTGGTGTTGACATTTGATTCAAAATCAGGAAAATGGGATGAGGAGTGGATGTAAAAATCAAAACACAAACCCTTCGTTGAGCCTCTTGCTTCGTTCGGGTCAGACCGGTGACTGACCGGCTGTTAGGAAAACACTAAAACTAAACACACAGCACTTCATGTCCTTTTGAACACACGTGTAGACCTCAGAGCCCTGCAGGCTGAAGAAAAGAACATAACTTTGTTGTTGTGTGTGTACGTACGTATGTATGTGTGTGTAGGTGTGTAAATGTTTGTGTGTGTGTGTGTGTGTGTTCGCCTGTCGTTGAAGACAGAAGTATTATTCTGACCTGAAGTAGACCTGACACCATATCGCTGTCACCACTGTGTAGAGCCTTTATATATTTGTAATATTGATTATAGATTTATAAAGTTTTGAAAGCACCAATAGAACAGCAGCTTTCACGCCTTACCTCCCTGCTATTGGTCCAGGAGGACGGGGAGGCGGGGCTAAGCGGAATTCACTGTATTGAATGTAAAATCCTTCTTCTGATGCCACTTCTGTTTGTTTTGATATTCACGATGAAGAAATAAATAGATGATTGATAGAAAAAAATGACTGGCTGCTTCTTTCTGTTTGCAGCAGCTTAGGTGTCGCATCGTCCCCAGGTAAGATGATGACACCTGAGCTGGTGGTTTGACTTTTTAACAAATCTGCCATACAGCTGGAAGCCCAGCAGGGGCTATGTTTCTTTTATAAAAACAAATCTAAAGAATTTCTACTGTTTTATCTTTAGGTTCTGTTCCCTGAAAGTGTCCTGCCTGTTACTTTTCAAAATATTTATTTTCAAATATTAGAAATAAAATATTTATCTGCTGTTCAACTGCTGCTTTTTTTGGTTACTTTTAGCTAGCATTTTGCTGCTTTTTACTTACATTCTGCTTGTTTGCTACTTTTAACTTTCAGCTACTATTTGCCTGATTTTACTTTTGAGCAGTCCCTTTGACACTAATAGCTTTTAGCTACCATTTTGCTATATTGGTCTTTTGGTACTTCAGCTACAATTTTACTATTTTTAAGATCAGCTCTGTTGCTTTTAGGTTTTGTTGGCTTTTGAAATTTTAGTTAACATTTTCCTACTTTTGGCTTGTGTTCAGCTGCTTTCGTGGTCCTGTCAGTTCAGTTTTAGCTCCTTATTGCTCTGCTTTCTCATGACAGTTTTGCAGGAAATGCCTGTTTTTATAGAAACAAACAATACACATTCAGAAAATGTCAATGAAACTACAGCGCGTGTTGACAGAGTAAGATGAAAATTATGTCTGGTTAATGTTCAGTACTTTTTTTTTTTTTTTTTTTGCTGTGTACAGTGTGTGTGTAATCAACAAAGATTAAAATGTTTATGTGGGTGGAAAAAGATGACAAGCAGCCAATGTGATACATTGAAATTTATTTCACAGAATGGTTGGTTCAGAATAGATAAAGGATGAATTACAGTTGTGATATAAGATACAATTGCATTGTTAAAATTTTTCAAATAGTTTTCTGGTTAAAATAACTTTGTCAGGATTTTCCTGTTTAGAGTTGTAAAGACAAGTCTTCTAACATTTTTAACAATTAATTTATATTTTATGTCACAACTGTTTTCATTCATTCTTTATCTAAATTGAACCAACTATTCTTTGAAATAAATTTTAATGTGTATCACACTAAAACGAACTGACCCGATAAATGCTTTTTTTTTTAAACGGACTTGAATAGGTAATAACGTATTCCTACCACAAGGTGGTAGTGTTTAACAAGATATCGCATTTAAGTTTTTATTTCGTTCTTTTCCAAACTCGACGCTGAGTCCAAGCAGTTTCATAACTTATTTATTTGTTTATTTCACTGTTTTTTTTTTTTTTTTTACTACATGTATTGTAAACGCGATCATCAGTAACTGCTAATTTGAGTTTAACCTTTGACCCGGGCTGATCTTTGGTTTCCTTTTCAAACCCTTTGAAGAAAACGGAGATTGTAAGAACAAGATAAATCCCTGCGGAGAGAGGCTTTTTTTTTTTTTTTTTTTTTTTGGCCGAAAAGGGAAAAGTTGCATATTAAACCAAAAAAATTGCAAAAACAATAGCTGTGAAGCTAGATATTTTTTGCATTTTTTTCTACTTAGACTGTTTCTTTATCGATCTGAACAAAAAAAAATTTGCAAAACCTGGCTGAACTGGTTATTTTGAACTTTTGGTTTACTTTCTGTGAGAGATCATGTCTGCAGACTGTAACTGATAATTTCGTTCAATAATCATTTGCAACAACAGGGATGAAGAATATTACAATAATTTTTTAATGAACTTTTGATGATTTCGCCATTTCAGAGTCAAAAAGTGAAACTTTTTGAAAAGTAGTTTGAGAGCTTTGCATAGGAGCTGGACCATCCTGGTTCCCAAATTCTGCTCCTGAGACGAGAAGATTCTTGCAGATGCTAGTTCACTTTCTTACCTACAAATTTGGTTTGTTTAGTTTGAGGACGGAACCAGAATTCCGAGAAAGAGGAAAAACATATTTTTCTTGGAATTCTAAGAAGAAAAATCAGAGAAAAGTTAGATCTCACAAATCTATCCAGTCGTGTTTTCTCTAGTTATTTTGTGGTCTTGAGAAAATAACAAAAATATTTTATATTAAACGATAATGTCTCAGAGATTACGCGGACCTTCTCGGTCTCCTAAAACTGTTATTATCTTGATATGAATAAACTCTTCGAAAGCTTCGCTCTACTTGGGAGAGGTTGACGTTACCCACTGAGTGAACGCCCAGACAAGTTTGTCTTGTGATTGGGCGGTTCATGAAACAAAAGGCAGTCCCACGCTTGCTGATTGGTCGGAACACCCGTCAGTCTTGCGCCACACTACGCCTCTGGTCTCGCAGGTTGATGGAAAGAGTTGGTGCAGATGCAGTAGGGGACGCGATCTAACTTACTTCACCGTCTAACCGTGGACATTTGAACGTTTTCGTGAACTTTTTAAACGTTTATTAACTTCGCGGCAGTTTTCACGCTTTACGGTTCGGGTTGCGTCTCCCTGGTAACAGAGTCAACTGCCCCTGCGAAGTTCGGATTAAGTGTTTGTCCGCGAGCCGTAAAATAAAAAAAATAACGCTTCATTTGGCCCTTAAACTAACGGAACCGCCTTCGGGGTGCCAGAGGTCGAGCGTGGACAACTTCCCAACTGTTTTCACGTATTTTTTCAAAACGTTTTCCTCCACGTTCCGCTCCAACTTTCTGCGGAAACTCGGAGCAGCGCGAGACAATAGTGAGAGAGCGGGGGGAGCTCGTGGAGGCGGAGGAGGACCGATGCCTCGCGGGGGCTTTGTTCTCCCGCGGATATCCACGGATCGAACGGTGAACTGATCGCGGGGAGCATCATGGACGTGACCCTGTCGGAGCTGCTGGCCTCCTTCATGGAGTCTCCGCTGGTGGTGTGGGTGAGTGAGTGAGGAGGAGGTGGAGGAGGAGGAGGAGGTGGCGTTCACCTCCTCAGGTGCATCTGACTTAATCAGTCTGAACGACTTTTGTAACGTTTATTTTAGATGTCTCAGTTAGCAAAATATCTAATGAACCCTTGAGTGAAACTTTCAGGAAACATTAACTGGATGTACATCAGCTGACAAACTGGTTCAAGATGGCCGCCACAGCCAACTGACTTTGGTAAACACAAAAATGGAAATAATCCAGTCAGCTTTAAAGATATTGAGCTGGAATTTGGTGGGGTAGTAGCTGAGAGTCGCTCACAACACACACTCTGAAGTCAACCCTGTTTGTTAGCAATAAATAAATAAAAATAAAAAGTTGACCCTTATTTGGTTAAGTTTTACATGTGTATGTTTGTGCTCAGAGTTTGTGTTTGGTATCAGTCTCATCCACTACCACAACAAGTTTTAACTCGCTGTAGCTGGTTCATCTAAGATGTGCCTACCTGAAAGTCTGGAGTTCATGAGATATTTTGCTAACGGATACAAATGATGAGTGTTTATTTATTAAATGTATTTAGCTGGAGCAGGGGAAAAGTTGTGATTTTTAAAACATAGTTTGTTGCACATCAAGGTTTATTTCTTTCAAACTGAAGCAAACTTTGTTGTTTTTTATTTACATGATGCATCCTCTTCATCACCTTAATTTCCTGTTTGTTTTTTTGGTTCATCTCTGTTTTCCAGAAACAAGTACGCAGTTATAAAGCAACTAAAGTGTTATTTTTTACAAATCTCTCTTTTTGTTGTCTGACGATACAGATGCTGAAAGCACTGCTGTTTATTATTTTTAGTAGCTCAGCCTCGGTGAATGTGGCTCACGCCCCAATGAGGACATTTTCAAAACTTGTCATTTATTTTTTTTATTCTTCATTTCGAAAAGCTTCAAAATGATCTGTAGCTTGTTGAAACTTGGCGATTTATCACTTGGACGTTTTGTTTAGGAGCGGGCTTGAATTTAAAAAGGAACCTTAAAGCTTTACAATGATGTCAAATAGTATACGTAGGGATTTCCTGGCAGGTAAAATGGTCACTTTTAAATGTACTGTATTGGAATTGTTCGATGATGTCTTCAGGTCATGGTGTTTCTGCCGTGTTTGTTGGTCTGTTTCTGATGAACTAGATGAATTTTAATGAAACTTGTATCTATTGAATGCACCTCTGCCACTGAGGAACAGTTGGAGTCGTGAATGTGTTTATAGTTCAGGTAATTTTACACATATTCTGATGCAATTTGGTGTGGTAGTAGCTGAGAGTCTTCTCCAACAGATACGCTGAGGACTAATGCATCTCATGCAAAATGTCATTTATTAGATTAGATGAAAACGGCCACAGCTCCATTCTTCAGCGGGTGATATGCAATCCTTCAAAGAGTACTTTTTACTTCTGTTTGTATTTTCTGTACATTTTGACAGTTTTGGTAAATAGTTTTTTTTCTTTGTGGTTTGTGTGAGTCTGTGAGGATTTACTGCCTACCGAATTGCAAACAGATCAATGTCCGCCAAGAAGTTATTAACCTCGTGGAACTTTCTGTCTCTCAGTGACCTCACGTCCTGTTGACCCGACCGGGTCAAGCAGGCTTTGGTAAACACGGACAAAACACAGAAGAAACACAACTTTCTCCTGTTTCCTGCATGCTTTGTGAAATGACATCAGTTTTATCCCCAAATATAAATGTAAAGAGCGTCTTTGTGTGAGGGAAATGAAGCTGGGCGTTCCTCTGAGCACTCAGGAAAACCTCTGAGGAAAGTAAAGGTTTGCAGTATTTAACGCGCTGCTGTGACATTTTCAATCTGTTATTTCACCCTCTGTAATTTGGTCTGAGTCGCAGCCAACGGAGAGAGTCAGCGGCTTTCTGCTTCAGCTACACTTTTTAGACCTTTTGAGGTTTTGTGCTCTCGAGTTATTCAAGCAGTCTTTAAATCCAGAATAATGTACTTTAAATAAGAGCTAAGAGCTGCACCTCGTCTGTATTTATGTCTGATTTGGGTAAAAAGACTACACTTGGTTTGTAGAAATAAAAAAATCATCTACAAGGAAATTACAAAACAAACTTTTTCCATTGATTTCCACTGAAGCGGCAGGTCGTGTTCTGATTTATCTTCACAATAAAAACAGCGCAAAGTTAAAATCTTTATGCAACACATCCTGAATTCGCTGTACATTAAAATTCAAGATGGCTGCCACAGCTTGTCAACCTTGCCCAACACAGAAGTGGCTCTAACGCAGGTAATTTGACAGATATGAGTTAAATTTGTGGTAGTTGCTGAGAGTCATTCAGATCACACACAGCAGTGTTTTCGAGTATTGATGAAAACAGCTAAAATTAATTATTCAACTTGATTTTAGTTGAACACTCGCACATGAAAGGGGGCAGATCTTTATTTTATTTAGGTCTCATCTTTCAGGCTTTGAAACGTTTTTGAATTTTAGCAGAGTTAATGACATTTCATGAATCACTTTGTTGGTGAAATATCCCATTTTATGTCTGTTAAAGTGATTAATCTTTGGTATTTCTGGAACGCCCCACGACTTCAGGTGCTTTCTTTATGCTTGTTCCAATTGTTTGTCTTCTTATTGAAGCTGCTGATGAGATCAGGTTTGAAGTTATCTGTAGGATCATTTCAACCAATATGTCTTACATTTAGCCAAATCTGCAGCAAGAGCATTTCCTAACTGCTTTGTTCATTGACGGGCAGCAAAAAGACTCAATGGAAACGAGCAAGCTGCCTTGAGATATAATGTCTCTTTTGGTTTATTTTTTTATATTTCCTACTTGAATAATTGGGATCTTTTAGAAAGTCTAGAGGACTTTCCCTCAAGTTGATACATGGATCAAGACTTTGTGGGGCTTTTGCACGTCATAAAGTCTAAGAAAGCACCATAGTTTTGTTCTTAGCTCGTCTCAGATCAGAACTTCCTGTAAACCACCTTTAGTTCAAACTGACTGAGACGAAGCCACCGAGAAACATTTTTATTTCTGCGTTTCCTGTTTCCGTCTCCAGGTGAAGACGCTGGGCCCGCTGGGTTCACCTGACGACGTGGGCTCAGAGGAGCGGGTCAGCATGTACATGGAGCTGGTGGACGGCGTCTTCCTGCACAAGATCATGACACACATGTAAGTCTCTGAGTCTCATTTGATTCGGGTGAGTCAGTGAAAACTCTTCTGGTGTGTGTTTGTGAGTTAATCCTGCGTGTGTGTGTGTGTCTCTGCCGGAGTGTGACTGTGTGACCACATCCTACTTGCGACTTTCAGGTTGGAGATGTCAGAGCCAGATGTGCTGCATGAGGCTGCAGAAAGAAAAGCTGTAAAACAATCTTTGTTTTTCGTCAAAACTTAGACTAATTATAAAAACACGGTAATTCATGTTGAACTTCATGAGACGGAGCAACAGAAGAATGGAAAATTAGTTCTGGTAATAAGATCGGAAATATGAATGGAATAAAGACATAAGGAGCCAAAACCTCTTTTGGCAAACCGTCATCCAGCACCTAGTAAATGTATCATTTTGTGACACGGGTTACTATCTGGAGCTCTTAGTTCTTTTTGGGAGTCGTACCTTGTGAGCCGAACTTTTAAGGAGGTTCTGCTTCTGTTGTAAAAATCACTACAGAAGCTCTGAAACAGAAATCCTCATCTGTAAATCCACATAAAGCCTTCATCTTCCCTTTCTGCTGGCCCAATTGAATAAAAACAGACCGAGACACAGTGGAAAAACGGTTCTGTGGTCAACGAAATCTAAATTTGAAGTTCTTTATGAAAACATAATTTAGAAAAAAATCAAAATAACATCCGCCTCGATGTCAATGGGATCGTCAAAGCAGCTGCTTGATATTTCAATCTGCCAAAATTGCAACACAGCACCATGTTACTATTTTAAATTATATTCTATATATTTTTAAACGAGTAAAATAAAAGCGTCTGAGGCGATTGCGAAGGTCAAAGCAACGTCTCTCTGGCCCATCAGTGGCCTGCAGGCTGCTGACATGAAATCTTCAGCTGTGCCTGTTTGGAACCTGCTCAGCCGAAGTTCCAAACAAGCCCAAGAACCGAGCTGAAAGACGGTGGGACCACCAAAAGAGTCTGAACCCGTGTCGAGTCAAGCACGTGCCCCAAGTCTCCTAGACTCGGCTGCTAAGACCATATCAGGGCTGTATACATGGGTACGGCCCTGTAGGACCAAATCATGTTGGATTTTCAACAAATATTGATGAAGACTCATTGATCTGTTTTAAAACACCTGGATGTGTTCAGCAGTGTAAACTCCACCTTAATTTAGAGTTGATTATAACACGCACCTGACAGCAGTCACAAATTCTGACTTTTTGAGAACATTGTCCTTGATGCCGTCACTACGTGGTTTGAAAACGCCACCATGACAAATGAAGACTCCTCAAAGTGTCCTCAAACTTGTTCTCACTGGGCTGAGGCTAGTTCAGACTCAACACTGCAAAAAAAAAAAAAAAAAATCCAACCCTGCAGTTACACTCACTAAATTCTGCTTGCAACCAGCGAGCTGTGCAGCTGCATTTTGAGCAGGCAGTTTTTTACAATCTGTTATTTTTTTGTGTGTGCACGGCTTGCAAAACTGTATTCTCTTATTGAATCTACATGAAGATGGATGGATTTAGACCAGTCTTTAGATAATATTTATTAGACCTGGACCTGTCACTGATCTATTATGAGAGAAAACTCTTCTCACACTTATTATTATTATTATTTTTACATGTTTAAATTTTAATCAACAAGACTGTAAATCTGCAACACAAGTGAGGAAGCTGAAAACCCCAAATGTCACAAGCTTTAGAGATTTCCTTGCAAATGCTGTTCATGAGTACATCAGCAGCTGTCACAGCCCAGTGAGATACCACCCTAAAGTCTGCAGGGATCGTCTGAGAGGACCAAAAACTGCATCTTCAGGACACACGGCAGCAACTCTGGAATAAAACCACCTCAACCTCAACCTGAAACAGACTGGACCACATCATTACACACAAAACGCAGCTTCTCTACCAACTGAGCCATAAATAAGTAAAATACAGCAAAAACTAGATAATTTGCATTTCCTGCAAAAATGCAGTGTGAATGCTTATTGATGAACCTGTTGAAGATGGCTAAAGTTAGCTAAAATATGCTGGAATGTAGCTGAAAATGAAGAACATGTGTAAGTTAGCAGGAGAAAGCAGAATTGGAAATTATCTTTAAAAAAACAGAAATTTCCCTAAGCATAGCAGCTAAAGAAATGTGGAAAGAAGCTTCAATTTACAAAAGGAAGTGGAGTGAGCACTATTGTGCCCACTAAGGCTGAAAGAGGCAGAAATTAGCACAGTAAAGTTGAAATTATCTGAGAAAAGCTGAAATTTGCCAAAAACATCTGAATAGTAGCTAAAACAAGCGAAAAAGAAGCTTAAATTGCCAGAATGAAGTTGGTAGAGTATGATTTTTCTGAATTAGGCTGAAAAAAAGTTGAAATGATTCTAAAACATGTGGAATTGGTTGATAAAGCTGAAATTAGCATAAAAACAGCTACCGGTAAGTACTCGCTGAAATAGCAGAATTTAATAAAAAATAAGCTGAAAGGAGCAGAACAAGATGGAACTAGCAGAAATAATTTTCAAGAAGCGCAAACATGTTGGACTTAGCTGAATAAAGCTTAAAGGAGCACAAAACTGTTGGAAAAAACTGCTGAAAGTAGCTGAATTAAAAAAAAAAATTGCACAAAGAAGCTAAAAGAAGCTTGACCGGCTCTAAATGTGAAAGTAGTAGGAAGATGATGTAAACAGATCAAAAGTTATGAAGGATGTAAAATGAGCTCAGTTCATTTTCAATGGGGAAGAAAATGGTGGAAAAGGCTAAATATCTCAAAAAGCTAAAGTTGCACCAATGCCAAAAGTCATAGCAGCGTTGTCCTGAAAGAGCTGAACGTTTTCATATATGAATTGTTGAAAATAACATTTGAATTGTGGATGCCGAAAAACGTACGGAAGAAAGATGGATCTCAATAGTGTGAATGTTTCACGATAAAATACTCTGAGGTTACTCAACTGTTGTACAGAGACGGACAATTTTATTAGCTCCTAACTAAATGCTTCACTATAATCAATAAATATTATGAGAGATTTAAAAAATCCTTTTCTCACTGAACACAGTTGATCTTTAATAGTGAAACTAAATATGGAACCTGAATGTCTTTCCATCCAGACGGACATGTGACCCCGATGAGTTGTTGTTGTCTGCGGAAACAATGATAATCAGACTATTGTTAAATGTAGTCCAGGCTGACTCTGGGGCTGATTAGGGCCTGATCAGGGGTTTGAGCAGGGTGAAAGTGGGTCACAGAGGAGGGGTCGTTCAGGACGGAAGAGGAATATTAAAGGAAATCCTCTCAGAAGCTGTTTGTGAATCAGTCAGTCAGAGAACCAGTCAGCTGTTAAATCAGTCCTCCGTTTTAAACTCCTTGTAAAAATGGAGCTGAAGCAGAAACACGACACTGTTAATCAGAACATTTTGCTGCTGAATAAAGTGATAATTAGGTGATGAACGAAGTGATAACTGGGGTAAAACAACTTAATGGAAAGAAAGACTCACAGAGAGGTGGATTTTAGTGAAAGTAACACATTAATTACTAAAACACCTGCAGGGCTAAACTTAAACTCTTCAAAGGGACTGATTTCATAAAAAGAGGAAGCTGTGGCTGAGACAAAGCAGCAGGTGAGGAAAAATATAGCTTTTCTGAGAAGTATGAATGAGATCGTTTTAAAAGTACACACGTTAAAGATTGAGTCCAAGATGACCTGTTGGTCACAGGACAAGAAGTGAAAGTAAAGCACAAAAAGTATCTGAGTTGTAGTTGCAACCCTTTCAGATGCAGCTCGTGTTCTCATCCAACCGTCACTATGGAGAAACGTGAAGTTAAGAATCTTTAAAGAAAATTAAACTACAGCAAAAGCTGGAGGTTTGAACACTAAAATGTTCTCCTGTTTGTTTTATTTACAGTTTTTCAACCTAACAAACTTCAGCAGTTTTAGTTTCTAAAGATAACAACAAAAAATAAGTGAACAGTTTTCAGGTAAAAATAAAAATCTGTTTTATAACAAATCTGGATTCCTTTAAGACAGGGGCGTCAAAGTCAGATACACCGAGGGCCAAAAAACAAATTTGCTACAAGACAGGGGCCGGACTGGTTCAATGTTTATTATAAGGGGGTGATATAAGAATTTTTTTTCTTCTTTCTGCACTCTTTTCATTCA